>SSNQ01034066.1:205937-224361 GCA_006942095.1 Nothobranchius kuhntae | reverse complement strand
GGGGGGGGGGGGGGGGGGGGTGCGTCGACATGGTCGGGACATAGAAGGGGGTGCGCGGCTAAATAAGTTTGGGAACCACTGTTCTAAGGTATAGGCCAAAAATGTTTAGGTTAGTTTTGATAAGGTCTGTGCATCTCTCATTTCATGACGTAACTTTTCATATTTTAGTTCCTGGGTGCCTTTAATGTGCAGGGACTGTCCAAGCAGACATTCTATCGACATCAGGCAAATCTGTTAATTCCAACAGTGAGCTGGCAGTGGCAGCTAAAGCAAGCTGATTTCATTCAGGAGGCTACTGAATCTGGACCTGTGACTCTTGGTGGTGACATGCGAGCTGATTCACCTGGTGAATATGTTTAAATTTATTTATTTTATTCCTTTGCTATCAAATGTAAATTAAGTAATAACTTGCATTTCTGAAGGACACTCAGCCAAATATGGCAGCTACACCATGATGGATCTCAAAAGAAACAAAGTTATTGATATCCAACTTGTACAGGTACAACATTACCTGATGATTCCACTACATTTCATGGTTAATTATTCACAGATCAATGGAGAATTATGTTCATTTTCAGAGCAATGAAGTTGGAAATAGTGTGCGAATGGAGAAAGAGGGATTTGTGCAAAGTCTGAGCACACTTTTGGAGAGAGGGGTTGATGTGCAGCAAGTTGTGACACATGATTGCAGAAGTATTTGCGGGAGGAAAAAAAGGAAATCAGTCTCTACTTTGACCCCTGGCACATGGGAAAAGGTAACCTTTGGGGATGTATAAAGTGAATATAACAGGATTTTTTTTCTATTTTAAATGTGGGTCTATATGGCTCTCCATGAATTGGTAAGAAAATCAAAGAGCTGGGGAAGAGAAAGATGACCCAGGATGTGAGACTGTGGAAGCAAAGTGTGGTGAACCACCTCTACTGGTCAGCAACCCTCTTTATTCCAGATTTGTTCAGCATTTACATGCTAATGTGGCGATACATAACCCAAACCAGTATTACTATAACATAAACTCGTACACATTAAGGCTCCTCTTGATAGAGCAAATCTGTTCAGCACATTCTGACAGACAGACCACCTTTCTTCTGTCATGTTGCTGTACAGGACATTTTTAGAGTTTTTCTTTTTAAAGATAAATATTATTACATTTAAAGAGCAATACTTTCACATTATCATTTTCCCACACTTTCTGTATACCTGTATTTTGTTGTTTTTCAATAAAGAATGACAAGTTATTTAAGTTTATGGGGTTTTTTAGCACACAAATATCTATCTGGTATGATTGGGTTTTGCAATACAGCACTCTGTTTATTTTAGCAAGATTTTTAAACCAAGTAAAGTTAGTAAAGAACACATTTCTATTGGCTGCTAAGAAACTGTTGGACTTAAAATGGGCCTGTTGTAGAAACAACTTGGCATAAATGATTCTTCCTTCCTTTTTTGTCTTAACCAAAGAAATTCCAGTAATTGAGCAAAAACATTTATTTTTTTACATCACATTTTATAAAATAACAGGACACAAAGTGTCGGTACATTTAAAAAATACTTAAAATAATATAAAATAATAAAAGGGGCCCAGAGAGCTGCAGAGTGAGTGGAACATTGGGTTGTGAAGGAAGAAGTTCTCAACAGTGTGATATGAGGGTGTAGAAGGTGAAGCCGGTGCAGGTCCTCCATCATGTTCACCAGCTTCACACTGCTGACCACCCTCATGTCATTGCCGCCACAGTGGATGAGAAGGACATCAGGAGCTGCTCTTCCATGCATGGAGTTGAAAAAGAAGGGGAGAAGGTCTTTCCACCTCAGTCCGCCCCAACCGAACCAGGAGACACGAACGTCAGGGAAGCCAAGGTTGTTTCCGAGGGTCTCTGCAGTTTTCTGGGCACCACGCCTCACTCAGCTGTCACCGATGATCCAAATGCCTATGGAGAAAAAAATAACAGGTTTGTCATAATTGTTTAAAGTACAAAACCATACATGAAGTGGTCAAGACAGGTATTTGGAACTTACACTTGCTGCGTTGTGTAGCTGATGTTGGAGACACACAGGCTGCCATGGTGACCTTTTAACAGATCTAAGAAAAAAATGTAATAAAAGAATGAAACTTAAAAACTCCCAGACCTCATTTCATGATTGCTAATCAGCTATGGCTGATTTATTGTTTGGATGACAAATTAGGTGCTGGTCAGCATCAGACGCAAGGACCTGAAAAGGCTCAACAGCCTCATAAAAAACAGGCTGGTTCTGTTCTGGGGACGACTGTGGAACCACTGGAGGAGATAATGCAGAGAAGGATTCTCCAGAGAATCAAGAGAATGATGGACAACCCTGAGCATTCTATTCACAAGACTGTCCGACAACGGAAGAGTGTCTTCAGTCAGAGGCTTCTTCAGTTTCGCTGCAACACTGACCGCTACTGGAGATCCTTCCTGCCAACAGCCATTGTAATATACAATAACTCTTTGACGACTTGATTATTATTTTTATTCTGAGCTACTACAGCAATCAATTTCCCTCTGGGATTAATAAAGTATTTTTGAATTGAATTGAATTGGATCACAGTGAGTTACACTAATTCTAATATATTTTTATTTCTATTACACATACATACATATATTCCCCAGTGAGTCGTGGAGGATGGCTGCTTATACTGAGCCAGGATTCTCTGGAGGTTTCTTCCTGTTAAAAGGGAGTTTTCCTCTCCACTGTCGCTGCATGCTTGCTTAGTATGAGGATTGCTGTATAGTGACTGACACTCGTCAGTGACTTGATGCAATTTGCTGGGTTCCTTATATAGGACACATTATTTCTGATTGGCTTGATGAACTGTGAATTGGAATGTTTATTATGTGAAGTTATCTTGTGCTTACTTCATCTGTATAATGTCTCTTTACTTTTGGTGAATTGTACTGAGTCCAGAATAAAGGCTAGTTGGCTGTACAAGATACAAACAAGTATTATGTTTTGGAAATATATGAAATGTATTTAGCCTGCTAATTTATCTCAAATACTAATAACTACCGTATTTTCTGGACTATAAATCACACTTTTTTTCTTAGTCTGGCCGGTCCTGCTACTCCGGAGCGACTTATATAACAAAATATGTAGCCTGCGGGCCGACTCTGACCCAAGAATGAGTTCCCCTGTCCCGCTGGGAGGGTTTCAAACACCGCCTTCCTCTGCTGGAGACCGTGGCGCGCTGCTGCGGCGCATTATTCGGTTATTGTTACCGTTACTTGTCTTGCAATGTGAAACGCTTGGTCTCAGATTTTGTAAGAAAAATAAAATTTACCCCAAAATACGACTTAAATATGTTTTTTTCTTCTTCATTATACATTTAATGGCTGGTGCGACTCAGGAGCAACTGAATAGTCCTGAAAATACGGTAAGTTAAAAATAGTGAAAACTTGCTCAAAGCAAAATATATTTTCATTAAGGAAATAACTTATAAACTTACCGATTTAATATTTTTTATTCACAGAAAGGTAAGTCTCATGAAAAAGCGCCGCAAACCTCCACCTGAACTCCATGCAGTCGATAGGTGTTCCACAGAGTTAGCTACGGTTGTAGCTAGGTGGCTACATCCGTTAGCTCGGCTCCCACCTCCTTTGGGTTAGCTTCAGGTTAGCTTGTAGCTAGTTCCACCGGGTGTCGTCAGTTGATCCCAGCCTTACAGCCCCACCCTCAGCTCCACCTCTCTTCCCTTTATTTGGAATTGTCTGGGCTTGACGGAACCTGAGACACGGTCAAAATGGCTGTGGTGGCCACCTCCCATTTTAGCACAAAAACTTATTATTGGAGCCTATGGAAAGGAATTGTCCAGTATATTTATGTCGATGGTCTGATCGCGGCTTCTGTCTGCTGCGCGGGCTGCCGGCCGGCTTGTGGTTCCCCCCTCCCCGCAGCTCGGCGCATCTCTGTCTGATCGCGGCATCTGTCTGCTGCGAGGGCGGGCGGCCAGCTTGTCGTTCTCCCCTCCCCGCAGCTCAGCGCATGTCTGTCTGATCGCGGCTTCTGTCTGCTGCGCGGGCTGCCGGCTTTCAGCAGCTTTCGGGAGACCTCTGTGTTCCACCCGGTTTTACCCAGCGGTCAGCCCGGCGTATTTCTGAGTCAGAAGCTCTGGTGTTGTGCACAGTTAACTCCGGTTGTAGCTAGGTTGCTACCTCCGTTAGCTTAGCTCCCACCTCCGCGTTAGCTTTGGGTTAGCTTCAGGTTAACTTGTAGCAAGTTCGACCGGGTGTCATCAGTTGATCCCAGGATTACAGCCACACCCTCAGCTCCACCTCTCTTCCCTTTTGTGGAATTGTCTGGGCTTGACGGAACCTGTGACACGGTCAAAATGGCGGTGGTGGCCACCTCCCATTTTGGCACAAAAATGTGTTATTGGAGCCTATGGAAATGAATTGTCCAATATATATGTCGATGGTCCAGACTGAAGCCTCTAGTTATGTCATCATAACTGTATGTTTAGTATGCAACTTGTGAAGCTACAGTACCTATACAGCACTGCTCATGCTGGTGGGGTTGTCATGGGAGTTTAATGTGACATGGAGGGCTTATTAATTTCCCACCTTTAGACCACAAAACAAGTCCTTGGTACAGATCAGTAAAGTATAAGTCCATTCCAAATCTGGATGTGCCCATGTTGGTCAGGAAGGTCTCTCTAGGCGGAAGAGCAACCAACACAATGCTGGGGAGGAGTGTCTGGAAAGACATGGTCAAATACAGCAGTTGATGACTTTAGACAATGCTTCTTTCATTTAGGATATTGCATGTGTTTCTTGTTGCTCAAAGTAAAAATATTATTATGGATGTCTGGAATATTAATATTTACTTGCAACAACACATATCCATTTGGCCTAATAAATGTTAAAATGCCCACATTTGTCATGTGGGGGTTTAGCCGCCTGACTCAGGACATTCAGAATCAACTCAGAGACAGGAGTAACAGTGAGTAAACAATAATTTATTATACCTAAGGTAAAATAAGGAGCACCATCAAAAGGCAAGGTGAATATCAGAGAGTTCAGTCCAGTCCTTGTAGGAGAGAGGTTCGAGACTCGGGAGGGAGGAATGTCCGGTTGGTAGGTGAGTGGCAGGAGAAGAGCGGGGCAGGGTGAACTCGGGAGATCCACAGGGTTCAGGAAGAAGCAGATGGCGGCAGGGGCGGATTTAGCAATTTGGGGGCCCAAGGCGAACACAGACATGGGGCCCCTTACACAAAATTTTCGACAATCTTACCTTTAACCGGATTTGCGAAACTCTCCCCTCTTCTGACACGAGTTATTTTCCCTTTTTATTAGTCCTCCTCTTTTTTCCTGTATTTCCCTCCCTTTGAGCGCTTTCAATATTTGCGCTGCTTTCTTTTTCCTGTCAGTGTTCCTGTGCTTTAGCCTTAGTTATTTATTTTTTCTATTTTCCATTTTGGTCTATGTTTTCCTCCCTTTAAACATTTTCCATTGTCTTTCCTTTCTGCTTCCTTTTGATGTTTACATCGAGAAACGACGTCACTTTCAGATGTGAAGATAAAAGCTTTTATGAAGCATGCAGCTGCTTTCTCTTATTGGAGTCACTAGGATAATTCAATTTCATGCTTAATGTTTTGACTATCGCTGTGAGTTTGTTACGAATGCTCCCGCCTCTCTTCTTATTCTTATTTGTGGTCTTATGGCACTTGGCAAACAACAATTTGGCGCATTACCACCACCAATTGGATTGGAGTGGAATGACTACCAATCACTTCCTGTTTGTGCATCGCCGTCTTAATAGCCCTCTGATGACCATAATTATAACAGGGCCTCCTGGTATTTTTTTTAATCTTATGGCTGTAAAATTGTAATAAAAAGTGCAAAGTGTGTGTAACTCTCCTTTTTTCAGAACAACCTCAGCTTTCAGTGTATGGTTTGTATTTAGAATTTATTTATATTAAAGCCTTTAAAAAATCAGCTTAAAAGTGAAAAAAGCAAAAAACGGATTTGATTTTTTTACAGTTATTACTGAACAGGAACTTCAAAATTACTGGGCAAACAATTTGGAATGAACAATTTAAACTTTGATCTGTAATGCATCTATTCTTAAAAAAGTTTGAACCTTGGTGTCTTTTAACAGTTTTTAAGACCATTTATTTTTGTAAACTTTCAGACGTTTTTATTTGATGTGGTAGACCTTGAAGCAGTTTCTCTCCAGCTGCAGGCAGAGCGCACCTCACACTGCCATGGGGTGCTTCTCTGGCACACCGTGCACTGCTATACCAAAAACTTTTGTTTTAGCAAAAATAATTATTTATGGTAAAAAGATAAATAATGCTGGAATGAATCTGAATCTTACAATTAGCAAATAGTTGAAGGTTGTTCAAAAAAAAAAAAAATAAAAATAAAGACTGAACAAACGTTCATATCCTGGTTCACTGGAGATTTGTCCTTCTTCGTGGTCACTGTCTTCAGATATAAGCCTTCTGGGACACTTAATAGATCGTGTTGATTTTCTTTGAAGCATTTCCACAATTTCATGCTGGTTTTCATGCTAATTAGCTTCCCTGTGTCCCGTTATCCGCTTTCACCGAGGCGCTGCACTCTGTTTCAATCAGGCTGTACAGCAGGATTTCCCCTCGTAGCAATATTTTCCCTAACTCTGATTGCTTCATGCTATAGATCGTTGGAAAGCAGCTTTTATGTACTTTTAGGAACCGTTGGAGTTCTCTGAATCTGATCAGCCATTCAAAAGTTATAAAACTGAGCATTTTGGATGACAAGCTCAGCACGTCTCTGAATCTGTGTTGTGATTCATTGCACTCAAGACAGGGAATCCTGGTGGCTACCGTAGTGTATTGTATATGCACGAAAAGCCCCATTTTTAATCTTTTCAGCACTTTTGGAATTTTAATGATATCTTGAACGGTTCAGGAATTATGGTAATGAGAAGCATGTCCAATCCCGTCTGCGGCCACAGGTTGGTAATACGAGTATTGTGGCATTAACAGAGGGGTGCCGGCGGTCAGGGCTAGGAGGCCCCCCAACACAAGGGGGCCCCAGGCGGCCGCCTACCTATGCCTAATGGTAAAACCGCCTCTGGATGGCGGTCAGGCTTGACTAGGGAGACGTGAGACAGGCGAGAGTCCAGGGTTATGGTCGGTTCTATAGGTGGAGGTTGGATCTGCAAGGAGAGGGAGAAGGGGGATCTGGGCGGGGCCTTGGGCATCGGTCCTGACATGTATGCTGCCGGGAAGAAGGCAGGAACATGCGGCAGTGCCTGGCCCGGGCTCAGGGGCCTCAGGTAGACCTTGGCTCCTCTGCTGTTCCATCACAGGGGAGGGGGGTGTCCAGGAGGGAGAGGACCCAACCTTACCTGGATGTCCTATGTCTTATATATTCTGGAAGTTGTGCAAAGGCAGGGATGGGAGTAGATGTTCTGTTGGGGTGGGGCTGGGTTGGTGCCCTCGGACTCCGTGAGGATCTGCGATGCTGCTGCTTTGGGGCCTGGCAAGATGGGCTGGGGTCTCCATGCCCTGGGTGGCATTTTGGCAACAGAGGTACCTATTGGGGCTAGTGGGGGGAGCTGGCTCCCTGGAGGCTCAGGCCAACCAGCCATTCCTCCCCATCCCCACACAATTTTCTCCTCCTGTTCTCTCACGTCATCACACAAACATGCACATAGGACCTTGGGGGGTGGACAAGTCAGGGGGTGCGGGTATGGACCCCATTTCCGCATTCCTGTGGCAACCTGCCCCCCAATTTTATTTGCACCTTAAACACTCCCACCAACGACATTCCACGCAAACACACACTTAGGGCCTTGGGAGTGAGCACATTCAACGGCATTTGGCAGGGGGATTTTTCAGCCTCATCCTGAGTGTCAGAGCCTACTTCCAATTTTAAACTGCACTTAGACACAGAGGGCTGTGGGTACAAGTGGGGTGGTGTTGTGGCATCAGCTGGCGTAGGCCAGACGATGCCCGCACTGCCCGCACAACACAGACATGAAATGCACCTTTTCAACACTCACTAACACTGTATTGGAGCAGGCGGAGGGAGACCAGGGGTCTTAGCACACCTCTGTTGTCACTTGGCTTCCCAGGGCTGGAGGCTAGGAGGGGGATCTGGCCGTCTGGTTGGGGTCTGGGGTGGTGGGTTGCTTTGCTCAGCATTGGGCGGGGAAGCCTGCTCATCAGCACCCCCAGCAGAAAGGGTTGAACTCTGGGAACCGGTGATGGTTGTACCCTTTGTGCAGCAGTACCGGGACCAGAGTGAATAGGGTGTATATGGGGAGCATGAGTGGGTGTTCGGCGTGCATTTTTGTAAGTCTTAGGTTGTATGTGTATGTGTGAGCATGAGGGAGGGAGTGTGTGACTGTGTCTGTCTATTACTGTATTTGTCAGGTGGGGCCTTTGACTCTCCCTCTCCTGGGACTTCTTTTGATGCTATACATCTTCGTCTCCCCTCCCCCTGCCACACCTGATGTGGAGTGCAGTGCCTTGGTCTGCCTGAGTGTTTGTGGCTCCCGGGTCAGGGGGTTTAAGATTTTTGGCGTATGCCTTCTCAATCCCGGTGGCTGCCTGGTGGGATCTGGGTCCCTGGGCTCTGCTGGGTCCCCGGCGGGGGTGGTCGCCCCTGGGTCCCGGGTCGCTGCATTCTGGGCTCGGCCGGCTGGGGGATGGGAGGCTGCGGGCGGACCTGTGGGCTTGCCGCTGATATCTCCCGGGACTCTGCTGGCTGCTAGTTGTGGCCCCGCGGGGCAATCCTCTTTGCCTCTCGAGGGGGGCAGGGGATTTTCTGGTCACAGTCTCCCTAGGGTCCCTGTGCTCTGAAGCAGCTCCTGGATCCCTGGGACTTGGCGCTCCCTCCATATCCTACACATCTTTGGGTTTGGATCTGTGGCCCCTCACACTCTCTATTGGATGCTCCTTTAGAGAAACCTTACATAAACAAGCGCGTGTACACACACAGGTGCTCACATGGTGCTCTCATAAGTATGGACTTGGGCACGTTCAACACATGTCTTAAGGCTGTGGTTGGCACCGAATGCACTGTGGTTTGTTTATTTTTGTGCAACCCCCCCCCCCCCGACGTTTGTTTGCAGACAGCTGGCCGTTCTCCAGTTCCACCCATCTGTAATCACTCGGAAAGGGTAATAGGTGTGTCACTCACCTCCAACCGTGACAGCATTAGACGTTTTCAGGGGTTTGGGTATCTCTCAAATCAGTGTAGTTGTTGGATATCCTTAAATAAAAGTTCTAGCACTAACAAAATGCCTGTTTATCTGTATTCTCAATTTGACTAGTAATAATCCTACTTAGACAAGGATGAATTACATTATTGCTCTGTAAAGTAGGGATATAACGAAAAGGTGTGCTTGGCTCCGATGGTGGGGGAGGTTGCCGGTCATTCCTGGCAGGCTCAAACATGTCACAAAGAGCTTCAGTTCCCTCCTCCGACAGAACTTCCAAAACATTCCGGGGAGGCAGGGGACATTGAGTCCGAATGGGCCTTGTTCTGTGCCTCCGTTGTTGAGGCAGTCGACCAGAGCCCTGGCGCCTCAGGAGGGGAAAGCAGTGCAATACCAGTGCTATTTAGTACTACAGTAGTAGTTATTATGATTAAATGAACAACTTCTTTCAACAATGGAAGAGACCTTCTGCAGATGCACGTCTCCTTCCTCTGGATACAAAGTCATCAATGAGACCATCTGATGCTGTGCCGCTTCTGAGCTGAGATGATGATAGACCAGGTCATTAGGCCAGTATGGATGTTGTCCTCCATATTATTCATATATACACCAGTAATACTATTGAACCAAGTTTGAACCAAAGTATAAGAAAGACTAAGTATAAGCCAGAGGTGAAGGTTCATGCATCAAGATATTTAATAAATGATAATCAGGGCTGCTGGGGAATCTAATCTCCAGCTCACATCCAGATAGAATGATCCTCTCTTCTGTTGCATGATCAGCAGCAGCTGGATGTTTATGACCACACAGTTGCCCATTTTCAAATGAAGCACACTCCTCTCGTTTTAACATTTGCTTTCTCCTGCTTGCTCACCATTTCCGTTTGGATGTTATCTATCCAGCTCTTTTTTTCCTTTTTTAATTTTTAATATTTGTTCTTGTGAAGCACCTCATGATCTTTATCTGGAGAGGCACTATATAAAATATCGTTTCTTCTTCATATTCTCCATGGAACCACCTGCCTGTCGGTGCACTTAACCACTGGGTGAGCAGATGCTGCTGCTGTCACTCATAGCGGGAACATGCGTGGTGCCGGAAAACTCGTCTCTTTTTATTTTCTCCTCTGCCGGGGCTGATGGCGCTGTACGTGCAGCGTGCCTTACTGCAGTGATGCAGCTCCTCATGGAGGACTGTGGCTGAAATCTTGGAGATTAACAAATAAATTACTGGAAATACTCAAAATTAGAAGTGGCGGTACTGCCCCACTTGGGCTGGAGGCTGGACGTTGCTGCAGCCTGCTCTATCGATGGGAATCTCCAACGGGTCGCCACACCAGCCCTAGAACATGGCCAGTCTGCCACTAGTTACTGGTGATGTCATGTTGGGGGGAAGGTGTCTAACCCACTGAGACCGGATATGAAGAAATAAGGTTTATTATAAAAAGGTAAACAAAAAGCGCAGCGGGAAAATCCAGCTGGGACTCCGGAAGATATCTAGGGACATGCAGGGAGAGTTAGTGGAAGTAGATGACCAGGAATACTGGGGTGAGAGTCGGGGCTTACGATTGTGGTCCGGGGGGAGCTAGACAAGGGGGAGTAGCTTTGTCTGGGGTGGTCCGGGAGGAGTGGGGGATCAGAGACACACACTTGCCGGTTAACAGGAGACTGGGGTTCCAGGTTGCTGGACTGGAGGAGCTGAGCACAGGAGCGAGGACGGATCCGGTCAGGTGGGTGGTCAGGGAGGAATGGATGACCGGAGACTGGCTGGGAGACAAAGGGACGGGTCCGGGTTGCAGGTACGTGATGAAGGTGGTGGTGAAAATCTGGAGAGAAGGCAAGACATTCAGGCTTGAGAGTAGACTAATGGGCCATTCCCATCTGTACCGGGTCGGCCCAGGCCGGGTAGCCCCAGTCGGCCCCAGCCTGGCCCGGTTGATTCCACACATCCTTGTCTTAAGCCCATGTGGGCTGATTCTACCCACCAACCAGAGGCTTGCTCTAATGGAAGGTGTGAATTTGCTGTCAGCAGTGGGTGTGTTGGCCCTGGTTGGCCTGAAGCAGACCCCCTCGAGAAGAGGGCTGAGAATGAGCCTTGGTTGGCCCGGAAAAATACCAGGCCACCCAGATATGTAAACAACCTACGCTACCCGGCCCGGGCCGACCCGGTACAGATGGGAATGGCCCATTAGTAGTACAGATACTCGGAAGAGGCCTGGAGACGTAGGTACCCAAGTTGAGCTAATCATCCAGCGAGGTGAAGATGTCTCCCAGCAGCTTGTATGTCCCTGGCCAGCTGATGAGCAGATGGACTGCAGCTGTTCCACTCCCTGACACGCCCACCTGCAGGAAAAGCTCAGAGAAGGTTAGACTGAGAGGAGGACTCACCCCAGACCATGACAGGTGATGGGGCTGCAACTCCTGGAATAGGGTCAAATTTAGTTTACATAGTTCATTTGCTTTTCGCCAGGGTTTACATGGAAAAACAAACCCCCTCTTACTGCAAAGACAGTTCAGCTAAGCAGCAGTTTATTCAGTGCTTTGGGACTTGTGCACACCACCTCCACGGTGTGCTTGGGAGCATCTATTTTAGTGGGGTTTCTGCTGCTGCCCGGGCCTTGATGTGGTGATGGAGGAACCCGTGTGGGTGAACTAAATGACAGGAAAAGGAGAAAGATATGAGGTGCAAACAAGGCAAGAGAGTAGCAAATTACAAGCACATGTAGCTGCAACCTTTTGTCACTCACACACACAAGGCAAGGCAGCTGTATTTGTAGAGCACATTTCATACAAAGAGGCAATTCGATGTACTTTACAATTAGCAAGAATAGCAAGAACATTAAAATCAGCGTGACAGCACAACTAAATTATAAACAAATTCTATTGAGATTTACAAATTAAAAAGAAACAAAGTTAAAGTTAAAGGGTGAGCAGTTACAGTGCAGGAGGTGCAGTATCAAAAACAGTCATTCAAAGGCTGTTGAGTACATGAAAGTTTTCAATTTAGATTTAAAAGTTACTAGAGTTGGCTGTTATGGAGCACGTCTGGTTAGCCTGGCCTGCCAGTCTCGTCCTCTGTTTAATTCTGCACAGAGAGAGAGTCTGGTAACCCACAGGCAGAGAGGCACTTGAGGGGCGGGACTAGGCAGCTCAAAAATAACCAATCATAAAAAAGATGGAAATAATGACTGTACCGCGCGACGCTGTAGTAAAAAAATGCCATCTGGCAACAGAACAAACATCTTTATTTAGAACAAAGGCTTTTAGCGCTTCTACCTGTTGTTGTTTTAAAGACGTGTCCGAGTCATTTAGACCGGAGGAAAGAGCCACAGCAAACTCCGCTTCAGTCACCATGTTTATGACAAACTCGGCGTTATGATGTGTGACATACGCTACTCAGCGCTGATTGGCTCGATTAAAGTTCTCAGGGGGCGGGGCTATTTGAATCAGAGGGTTCCCACACCCTTTCTCTGTGCAGAATTTAACAGAGGAGGAGTCTGGCAGGCCAGGCTAGTGTCTGGTGACATTAGGGGAAAAAAATTACTCATGGCCATTGGATATTTAATGCTTGGGGACAAGTTATTATCTCGTGGCCATGAGACATTAATGCGTTCCCACGACTTATAAATGCGTGAAGGGTGTGTTCCAGAGATCAGCTTTCCTGAAAGGATCTCCTCTTAAAAGCCCCCAAATTGTTAACTTTGAACTTCTGTTAAAATTAGGTTTTATCATAAGGTTAATGATATTTCTTTTAAAGAATAATAATTATTTGTTTTACATAATTAATTAAATCATCCAATAATGCAGATGATGCATCTTTTTCTTTCAGCACCATAGACAGGCAGCCATAGTAAATAAAGTGTATGTGCACCTCTCTTTTGTTGTTGTAGTGACTGGCTTGTTTTTCAATTACTTATTGGTGTCTTAATTGTGTCACATGCAACTGTGCATCTGTCAACCAATAGCAGAATATTGTTCTGTTAGAACTCCTGTTCTCCAACAGGTGCGCCTCTGTGCAGTTTAATGGTTCACAGTTGCTTTTGGTGACTCTGAACCTCATTTTATTCATTTGCTGTGTGTGTCCTCATAATCTTGTGCCACACACACACACTGCTTTCTCCCCTGGGCAGCTGTCTGCTCGCCAGGGCAAGAGCTCCGATGCAGAGAACAGGCAAACACACACACACACACACACACACACACACACATGCACGCACATGCGCACACACACACACACACTCACACACACGCACACACACACACGGGCGCACACACACACACAGCACTGTTCTCTTCTGCCGCTGCCACACTGATCTGCAGCTCCAAAGTGGCAGCTCCGTGTTACAGACAGAAGTTTACTCAACGGCATCCTTCTGTTAGTTAAAACATACATGAAACTAAAGTGGACATGTAAGTTCTGAGAGCTTGTAGCCTAAACAAAATTACGTTTGTTGTTTGTTCTAAACTAGAGAGTTGTTTGTTCTAAACTAGAGAGTTGTTTGTTCTAAACTAGAGAGTTGTTTGTTTATAAACTAGAGAGTTGTTTGTTTATAAACTAGAGTTGTTTGTTATAAACTAGCATGGTTGGGCAAGTTACTTCAAAACTGTAATGCATTTTTTATTACTTGTTACCCTCATTTTAAAGTAATTCATTACATTACAATATTACTGATTTTAAAATGTAAGGCATTACACTACTTTTGCATTACTTTAAGTTACTTTCACCAAAACAACTTCAGTATGAATCTGGTAATCTGACGCTCAGTGAGCTCATGACATATATGTGGAAAGTGATGTGGTATCTGAGCTAGGATTGCTGTTAAACACAGTCAGATATAATAACAGTGCTTTAAAATGATTGTTTATTAAATAAAAGCAACAACAATCTGTACTCTCTGCACGCTGCCATCTTATAGGGCCATCTGAGCAGGGAGTGAGGTGGTGGGGGCTCCAAGCCTATATTTGCCTTGGTCCCCAAATGCCTTGATACGGCCCTGGATGTGGGACTAACTTCTGGGGTGATCTGATTCTATCTCATGTATAAATATTAAATGCTTATATATTATTGCTTTTCACTGGTAAAAATGTGTATTGGGGATAAATCCACCTACTTTATTTTTCTTTTCAAGCACTTTGTTTTGTTTTCTTGATTTTATTTGAATAACTTCCTGCCCTTTCTCTCTCTAACCTTCCTGCATGCTGCATGTTTTCTCCGTCTTCCAGAAAAACTGTTTCCTAGATTTCCTACTCTCTAACTAATCAGCCAAAGGGATCTACTAAATGCAAAAAAAAAAAAAAAAAGAGCTTAATATGTGCTGCGCTCCAGCAGCAATGAGTTGAAATCACCGGGGCACAGATTATGAACTCAGCTGAAAAGTACATGAAGTACTAGAGAATATGGGCTGATATAAATGATCGCAAATGAATAACTTTGTTTTGGTGGAGCGATTTTGTGAATATAACAGCGGCGGCGAGCAGGACGCAGCTGGAGTATTTGAGCCATTACCGCTGCGTCGTCTCTGCTCTGGCTTCCCATAAATGACGTCATATATGTAGATACTGGATCTTTTTTCTGGCTTCCCGCAATTAGAATTTTTAGGAAACCCACATCTTGATTCTGGGTTTAAAAATGCATTGTAATTACCGCGTTACTGACAATTGTGCCGAGTAAATATTACCATTTTCATTCCCTGTAATGCCTTACATTACCACATTACAGCAAAAAGCAATGCATTACAGTAATTAATGACTTTTGTACCGTGTTACTCCCAACACTGTAAAGTAGAGAGTTTTTTGTTTATAAACTAGAGAGTTGTTTGTTTATAAACTAGAGAGTTGGTTATTGAAAAAAACCTCATCAGACACCAGTATGCAGGCTACGATACACTTGTATGAGTTGCTCCCGGTGGTCCGGAGGTTTGCGGTCAGAGTGGTGAGGTCACTGGACGTCGAAACCACAATACTCAGAGATTAGTAGCTTTCTCTGAGTTCAGCTTGCCCATCCATGAGATGCAACCCGGGGTCTGCAGGTTAGAGGTCCAAGTTGGATGTATGTGTTGAATTAGCTGAAATAGCTCTGAAAAGAGCTGTTGTGTCTGTAATCACTTGCAGCGTTGCAGAAAGGTTTTGACTTAAGGTCAAAGGAGATGGTTTCAAAAGAGGCTTCTTTCCCGAATTGACCAAATCGGGTTCAGCTAGAAACTGAATTACTCTGGAAGTAATTCTTGTTTTAATAAAACTACTTTGTTATGATGTCTGGCTGAGTTTGGCCAATCAGAATTTGACATTTGAATCAATTTCCCTCTGGGATTAATAAAGTATTTTTGAATTGAATTGAATTGAATTGAATGTTTCTGAGTATTTACTGACATCCCTCAGAAAGCCACGCCCTCCTCAGATACAAAGATGTTTTTAACCTTAATGAGTATCTTATTGTAACGTGTATTAGTGTAAATGATTAACTTGTTAAATCAACACATAGTGATTTATGATATAAAAGGATCATTGTAAGAACAACATTCATTTTAAATTAATAGATTTAAGCACATATTATTCAAACATTTGATTTAAACATCTTGTTCATTCATCACATATGATTATTTAACTTGTAACTGTAAAGTCATGGAGTCTTCACTTATTCAGAGTGAAGAATGTTGACATCTGCCGTTCATGCAGAGAGTGCAAGAACCTTGGGTGAGAATGTTTGTTTGAATGTTTTGTCTTCTGGTCTGTAAACACGCGCTGAGCAGAACCTTCTGGATTTAGGTCACCTAGAAAGTGGATTTATTTATGTAGATGAAAGGTTATTATGTTGATCAATATATAGGAGAAAATTTACCCTTTTGGATGTTACAGAAGAGGAAACAGGTTTAGAGAGCTTTTCCTTGATAATTTGCATGCTCAGTACAGCCCCTCTATGGGTGCTGTGGACATTGCGATCTCAAGAAAATGGTGGGTAATATCTTCAGACGGTTCAAACATCACTCTTTGGTCCTGGCGGTGGGGGCAGCTCCCTCCACGCTGCGACTTGAAGAGACTTCTGCCTCAGAGATTCAAAAAGGTAACAACCGCTCAGCCCAACACTTCTGGTCCGGTGCTAAATCACCGGTCCAGAAGTCCAATAAAAACTCCAAGCCACAAGACTTTCCTAATAACAGGTCTCAGAGCTTCGCCAAAGCTAGGAGCCCCCCCACTGGCTGGTGAGGGGAGCCCTAAGTCACCACAACTTGGTCGTTACAATAATCAATCAATCAATCAATCAATCAATCAATCAATCAATCAATCAATACATTATTAATGCCAGAGGGAAATTAGAATTTCAGTACACACCAATCAGAGATCAGACATACATAGGCAAAGACACATGACAAGAATTGGTGACTGTGGTCATTCGCAACCAGAGTCGCGCTACCTTAATAGAGATAAGAGGGTAACATGAGGGTTGGTTCGGGTGGAGGGAAAAATGGCACTTCAGAGTTACCCTCCCACCGGGAGGGCAGCTTTGCTCTGCAAAAAAACACCTCAAACAGATATGCAACAGACTTCAGACAACACTACATAACATGAGACTACAATAGGGAGGGGGGGGGGGGGGGGGGGGGGGGGTTGGGGGGGCTGGGATCCTGTTCCCCCCAGCGAGAGCAGCCATCTACGGCGCTCATCTACTGTACAGTCACAGGTGGGAGGGAGATCTTGGGAGAAGCAAAGAGAACATTGACTCCTCCAGCTGATGACCTCGCCAGGCTGAACTCAACCAATACGAAGGTGTGGGGGGGGGTCGGGTTTTCACAGCTTGCAACTCAAGGCTACCAGAGCTGAGATAATTTTCCTCTCTGCCTTCAGTCTTTAAACTGATCATTTCCAGTCCATCGGTGAAGCCAATTTTGGGGTTTAAGCTTGTCCATACCGTCCGGTGACTCTCTCCGAGATGACATCCATTTTGCACACTAATGCCGGTATCGCAGATAGAACATTGTCCAGCTTATGATTCACCTTGAGTAACGTCCCAGTCTGAGAAGTCTCCACACGGACGGTGCTTTCTGTGGGTGCAGGTCGCCCTCCAATCGCTCCCGTCCTCCCAAATTTCCAGAAAACCAGATATCCTCCCACTCCAATCAGGAGAAATCCAGTGATCATCAGGCCGAAAATCCACACGTCTTCGATGTCCTCAGTGGACAGCTGGGAGAGGCATATGATCTTACACTTCTTCCAGGAATCCAACATATCTCCAACCAGGTGCGTCCTCTGTGGACATGTGGGAGCCCCCTGCTCCGTTCTCATTGTTGAAAAAATCTTATCGATCACATTGAATGACCAGTTTATCAAATCCATGGTTAGTAAAAAATAGAGTTTTTCAGAAGAAATGCAGAGAAGCGCTCTGTGGGCAGACAGGACAAAGAGCCTTGGGAAAAAAAGATAAGGGAGCGAAAGAGGTAAGCCTCTGTACTCCTCGAGTGCCTGAAGTGATGTTTCTTTTAAAGAAAAAGGGGGTTCATCCTACTCTAGAAGAAAGTTGTCTCGCTCAGGCGAGCGCTGACCTCCCTCTGAGCGGTATTCACTGCGTTGTGACCACTACAAGGTGGATTGAATTAGTGAACCTAATTGTTTGAATGCTGTTGAGCATAAGATAAGATAAGATAAGATAAGATAAGATAAGATAAGATAAGATAAGATAAGATAAGATAAGATTTTACTGATCCCACAGTTGGGAAATTTGATTTGGACTATACATCAGTAGAAAGTAGATGATTGAACACAAACTGATTATTACAGAGATATTAGTAAAATTGGATTTCTAGTTTTTTAAATTTCACCAGACCAGATGGGTGACCTCTAGTGCTGGCAGTTATTAAGGCCATACAATCAATAATCCGCATTACCGTGATTATGATTGGGATTATGCAGTTGAGCACTTTGAGCTGAAATCAATAAGGGGAAATAGGTTCAAAACTCTAGGCCATAACATTAACAGAACTCTATAAACTTTGTTGAATGCAATTTTAAAGGTGAAATGTGTGAGAATAAAGAAAGAATTCTACAGTGAAATAATGCCAAAGCCTTCTAATTTTTCAATCATGTTGGAATGACGGTTATATTGAAACATACCGGTATTTCATTCTCTGCCAGCTGTGAGGGTTGTTTTTCTCCTTTCAAAATAAAAGGAGGGTGTCATGATCCTTCCATGCCCTACCTCCATGCACCATCATTCACCGCATCAGCCTGTATTAAATGCCTAAAATTCTGTATATTTTTTATTTATTTATTT
>SSNQ01034066.1:175380-196851 GCA_006942095.1 Nothobranchius kuhntae | reverse complement strand
GGGGGGGGGGGGGGGGGGGGGTAACTGTAAAAATAAAATGTTTGTGTGATGTCTAATGTTTGTCTCAGAGAAAAGTGGGCACTGTCATACTTCAGTGTGTAATTCATTGTGTTCCATTTAGACAATTGTGTTTTCAGTTTTGCTCTTCAGTGTTCTTTCCATGCTTGGTAGTGTTCACCCAAAGGCTACTTGTGTTTAAGCAATGAACGGTATGTGTGTGTCATGTGAAAATGTGGCTGTGTTTACCAAATGAAAACACGTGTTCCGTTTTTGGAACATGTTACGATATGTGATGGCAGGGTTTTGTTGCAAAGGGAAGCCGCGGTTTAGGAATTTGTGTGTTGTGTTTGGTGTTTTGTGTGTGCAGTTTTGAAAGAAAAGTACAGTTTTGAAAAATGCGTTTTAGCAATCGAAAAAAACTGTAATCAGCGTACATGACTGGACAAGCACACACTCACCACATCTCCATGATGCAAGTTAAAGTAATTGCATGCACATAGATATTTTCTTATCCACAAATCAGAGCATCCTGTATCTGAAAAGACGTGTGTTCTGAGGTTTGTTAACACCTCTTAACCTCTTTTGTCCTGATTGGCCAAGTAATCATAATATGGGAATATTAAAAGAGAATCACTTGCTGAGTGATTTAGTTAGTTTTTGAGCAGAACTCTGGACTGGCCACCAGAGGAAACTCTAACCACTGCATCTCTTGACAAGCTGTCAAACCTGTTGCACGCTGAAGCTGACACAGCAAACGGTTCCTGCAGAACAAAGCTGACACAGTTCCTACTCCTTAAGAGTCCTTCATAGACGCAAACAACTACCTGTTGTGACCTGGAGACAACTCGAAGACCGGTCTAGTGGTGTTGGATTGGATTTCCATATTGATATAGAAATTCACATCATAAAAAATTCACATCTTAAAAAAACTATCTGTTCTCATTGGCGTTTGGACATTGAAGTTGGGATTGGGTGGGCAGTGTCACTTTGAATGTTTCTGGATCTGAATCTGGAAACAGGACTGATCTGGATTGCTAAACTGTACTCTGGAATTCTTAATTGTATTTTAATGGTTATATATGTTTGTTTTATTGCTTTGTTTTTATTGGTGTACAGCGCTTTGTTTGTCCGCTTTGGGCACGTGAAAGCACTTTATAAATAAAGTTGATTTGATTTGACTTATTGGTCAAATGTAGTGTAGTATATTTAGCTTAAGATGCACCCAAAATACATACTTATGCTAACTCTACACGACTAAACCTCTCCTGAAGCTGAAATAATGGCCAAAGCAGGAGATGGTAGCACTCAGGACATTTATCAGCCCTCAAAGAAGATAAAGTCAGCAGTATGGGCATATTTAGGATATTTAAAGAATGCCGAGAGACATTTAATAGAAGATGGTTATCCTGTTCGTGGCACATGCAAGAAAAAGTGTCTGCAAAAGGCATAAACACTTTGAAACTCGTGACACGTCTGCGTGGCCATCACCCACAACTCTACAGTGAATGCAAGTCAAGTTAACGTTAGCGTTTTAGCTAAAATGCATGATGTGGGGACTTTGAGTTTGGCTGCGTCATGCTGATTCTTTCAAGAGGGTGCCGGCTCCAATCGGTCACATCAAAGAGCCGGCTCTGAAAGCCGTTTCGTTCACAACAGACACATCACTAGCTTGTTCTTGTTTTTCATTATGTTGAAGTGTAGCCAAGAATAGCCTGCAATGCTTCAATAAATGTTCCACAATTGTAAGAAAACTGTCATAAAGAACATTCATTCTTGAACAGTACTTGGATCTTACAGGGTGAGACCAGGATGCCTTCAGACAACTGGAACCAGTGGGACCAGATGATTTTATGATGTGCTCTACAAATATAAATGATCAATAACTTAGAAGCAGTGTTGACCTTTAACAAATGAGGTGAAACAGCAAATTAATTACACAGAAGACAACAGGCTGACACAAAGGCACCAAGGTAATTACCATTACACACAGGTGTTTCACACACACACACACACACACACACACACACACACACACACACACACACACACACACACACACACACACACACACACACACACACACACACACAAACACACACACACACACACACACACAGGCTTCAGGCTGTAACGGAAAGCCATGCTCAGTTTTGCAAGACACACCTCATTTGCATAGATTTTGTATGGTTTTGCATAAATATGTGTATTCAAGAAACTACTTGACTTCCATGCAGGACTTCACTTCAGCAGGAAGCAAACCCAGTACATCTGTAACCTGACTCCCACACATTTACAGTGGGTATGGAAAGGATTCAGACCCCATTCAATTTTTCACTCTTTGGCCCTGTCCACACGTAGCCGGGGATCTGCCAAAACGTAGATATTTTCCTATGTTTAGGCCTGTCATCCACACGAAAACGGAGTTTTTTTCACACGAAAACGGATCTTTTTAAAAACTCCGGCCAAAGTGAAGATCTGCGTTTTCTCCGTTTTGGGTGTCTGCGTGTGGACGGACAAAACCGGAGTTTTAAGGTCCGCAACGTCACTTTCCGCGACAAAAAAATGCTGACATCACGTGTGCGACCTGTGTTTACACTAGCCGGCATCACGGAAGCTTTCAGAGCTGCGCTCTGTCACTACCCGATCCATCAATCGTCCAAGCGCTTTCTGCTTGTTTGTTTTTGCAAGCGGAATTACTGCTCCTTGCGGAAGACCACAGACGAAGGACGAGGTTAAGAACGGGGGAAGTACTGCCGCCTACAGGTCTGGCATGTCCATAACAACGTATTTATCCGGGTACGTGTGGACAGAGTTTGTTTTTAAAACGCGGTGGTGTGGATGCAAGTTTTTGGAGGGGCGGATATTCGTTTTCAAAAAACCCCGGCTACGTGTGGACTAGGCCTTTGTTTGTTGCAGCAGCTTGCTAAAATCAATTAAATTCTATTTTTCCTAATTGATGTACACACAGCACCCCATATTGACAGAAAACCACAGAATTTTAGGAATGTGCAGATTTATTAAAAAAGAAAGATTCCGGTTGGTCTTTATAGGTTCTAACAGCAGTTGTGTGGCAAAGCTGGCCCTCCTCAGACATCATTACATATTGGCTAAAAATCATTTGTGGATCAGGAACAGGCTTGGATGACTGAGACCTTTGGGGTTGTGGTTCCTCCATTCTACTAGATGTTGGTCATATGCACGGTCAGAGCTGTTCTTATATTTAGGAACATTTCTATGCTCAAGTACAAACTGCTTTACACCACACAATGTGTAAAATCGTTCCACTGCACAGATGTGCATAAGTATGGTTGATAAATGAAGGTACCCCATAAGCTTTGTTATTTCAGGAACATCATGTGCTGGTGTTGCACTAAAACACTAAACATATAAGCAATAAAACAACTCTGGGATTTTTTGGGATTTTAGATTCTTATAACCCTTCCACATTAGCGTCAGCTCCACTACTCTCCAGTTGGCCCAGCCCGCCCCAACCTGGCCGGGGTGATTACAAACACACCTTAGGAATGCAGACATGGACGCAATTTTCACTTTAGAAGTGGGGGGGACACGGTGGGGGGGGGGTCTTTACAGTATGCTCTAATGGGAAACCGGCTTCAACACAAACGGTTGTTTTCTGCTTGGTCCTAGAGCTCAACCAGTGTCAATTTAATATAGCGTAATATTGTTTTTGGATGGTAAAAAGTGCAGGGGTCAAAACTTGACTTTGGAAAAAGTGGGGGGGACATGTCCCCCCTGCCCCCCCCCCCCAAAATTACGTCCATGAATGCAGACCTGACTAAGCATATGGGTGATCTCCAAAATTGGCGCAAAGATTTTAGCGATGTCATGAGCGCATCTCCGAGGATGTGGGCGGGGCAAGGAATGAGCGGAGAAGGTCTGTGGTGTCTCCCTTAAATGAAACAAAAGGATCCGTGAGAAGCGTTGCTTTTGGAGACTCTAATACCGCATCCCGCATCCTGCTCTGCTGTGCCTGTCCTGGCGCAGCTGAAGTTGGCAGGCCGTCTGTGTGTGTGTGTGTGCGTGTGTGTGTGTGTGTGTGTGTGTGTGTGTGTGTGTGTGTGTGTGTTCCTCGAAAAGACAGAGATGAGATGGTTTCAGTCAGAGATGTTTTTTCTTCTCAGCAACCAGAATGATAATGAATCGCGCATGCGCGAAGCCCCTGCTGGCTGATTCTAGCCACCAATCAGAGGCTCCTCCTAATGGTAGGTGTAATTTGAGCTGGCCAATCAGTCTGTAGTGTGTGTGTTGGACCAGTTCATTCAAAAGAAGACCGCCTTGGGAGGAAGGCTGAAAAAATGTCAGGTTGCGCACCGGAAAAATCCAGGCTACCAGAACTGGGAACTCTCTCTACCCAGTCCAGTGCTTTTCTGTGGTATCCTGCCACCATAACACTCATGTATGCGGTCCAAGATAGTGTGTTTACTAATGTCTTTAAATATTTGAGAGACTTTATAACACGACCACACTGGATGCCATGTTTCCTTCTACAGAAGTCCGTGAGGACAAAACACACAGCGAAGAACAATGTTGTGGAGTACCGGAATACTAGTACCGCCGTTTCATATTTAGAATACTAATTATGAGTAACTGTATTCCGGTACAGTTCCTATTTTTAAACATGGTATTTTGAATAGTTACTATCGTAGTATCATTGGAATACTTGGAATACTTGTGTGTTTTTCACTTTTCACCCAAAAGATGAATAAAGAAATTCAATAAATAAATAAAGAAATTGTCGGGCAATGTCTACGGTGTGTTGACGGCTCTCAGCTCTCTTTCTAGTCTCTGCTCTAAGCGCGGGGTGGGATCTACGGTCTTTCTCCGCATGCTATTGGATACCAAACAACCAGACGTACTCACTGCCTCGGATGTCAAGTCAACGATGAGCTCCGCCCTACTCCGTCAAAAAGATGCAAATACATCCTTTTCGAAATAAACTTAAGTACCTCCATCCATATCCCCTTGACTCAAAGAAAACCCTGAGTCAAAAATAGTCCAACATTGATGTCAAAGCCATTTCAAACAATCCAACTCTATCTTTATATCAGTAACATCCCGTCCACCAACAGAATCCTGTGATTGGCCCACCAAACCAAAACAACGCTGTGACTGAACCACAACGGAGCAGCAGCCATCATGGTTTGCTAACTTGCAGGTACATCCAACCCATTTGGCTGGCAGAGTGCTATGACTGGTCCATCAAACATATAGAGCGGTCTGATTGGACTGCTTTGGATGGCTGTCAATGAGGCAGTCCGCCATTCCATCGCGGAAAACTACAAAACACATAAAAAAATAAGAATTATACATTGTTTTTTCTAAATAAATGTGCTGTGATTGGCCAGTCCCAATCATTTTGAAGTGTTTTGTGTAGATTACATTTTCTTGTGGAGTGTAATGCTGTGCAATGTTCAAGAACTTTCTCACAGAAACAGAAATATATTTTCTATTGACTGTTTGATAAATAAAGTAACAAAAAAAAATTATTGTTTTTTTTCCCAGTCGGTACATGACATTTAGCATTAATATGCCCTGCTTTCCTGCGGGAGTAGCTATCAATACATATTGTGACATTTAATAGACCTAAATGCAGTTTTTATGGGAAAGTATTCTAAGTATTCTGAATACAGTACCAAGATTAAACAAAGTAACGGAATACATTACAGAATACATTTTAAAGCAAGTATTCAGTATTCTGTAACTAAATACATTTACAAAGTATTTTCCCCAACACTGGCAATGAAAGGAAATCTGATGTGCTTGCCATTTTGCTGGAAGTTGCACTCCCAAGGATTTTTGACCCTAACGGCCATCCATTGGTAAGGTCTTATTTGAACAAAAATAATGCTTGCTTGCATTGATTTAGGCATCTACTGCCCCCTATCGCCAGGGAAAATACACACTGTCACTTTAAGGCATTGTGTCCTTTACCACACACACACACACACACACACACACACACACACACACACACACACACACACACACACACACACACACACACACTTTTTTTGCAAGGAGTAAAGCTGTTGTGTTTTCTTCTCCCTCTGTGTTGTCTCGCTTTCTCCTGTTCAGTAAACATGGTCCCTCTGAACATACAGATATTACACGTGTGTACTTTACCAGACCCTGTGTGAGAGTGTGAGAGAGTTTGTGAGAGTGAGCGAGGTCTATTGAAGTGGTAACATTTTTTTCAGCCACATTGTCTCTTTGAAGTCCTGATGCCTCTTCATATTTTAAATATGACCTCTACAAGTGCATGTGCGTGCACACACACACACACACACACACACACACACACACACACACACACACACACGTGCACACACCCTCACTCAGTGAAGGAGAGAAAGAAGGGTTTTCCCTGTGAATGAGGCTCCATTCTCAGCTGAGGGCCGCTTCACAATGACCCTGCAAAGATGGATTGGGAGATTGCCCTGTGAAGTGATCCATGAACACAGATAGGATTTTTTTTTAGGAGGGGGGGTCCGATCTGTGTGTGTCCTGCACCTTATCTGACCTAGCAGCACTTCTGTTTGAGCAAGATGGGTGGGTGCTCAGGGGCATGTAAAGCCAAGGGCAAGGACAAGAGGAAAGCACCCTATCAATGAGTCAGTTGGGAAGAAGGGGCCAGGGTGGGCTGGGATAGGATCGGATGTGTGTGTCCCATGCAGTGGCGGATTTAGCAATTTGGGGGCCCAAGGCTTACACAGACACGGGGCCCCCTTACACTAAATTTTGACAATCTTACAGTAACTGGATTAGCGAAACTCTACCCTCTTCTGACATGAGTTATTTTCACTTTTTATTAGTCCTCTTTTTTTTCCTGTCTTTCTCTCCCTTTGAGTGCTTTCAATATTTGCTCTGCTTTCTTCTTCCTGTCCGTGCTCCTATGCTTTTGCCTTTATTTTTATTGTTTTCTATTTTCCATTTTGGTCTATGTTTTCCTCCCTTTAAACATTTTCCATCGTCTTTCCTTTCTGCTTCCTTTTGATGTTTACATAGAAAATTGACGTCACTTTTAGGAGTGAAGATAAAAGCTTTTTTAAAGCAAGCTGCTTCTTTCTCTTACTGGAGCCACTAGGATAACTCCATTTCATGCTTCATGTTTTGACTACCGCTTCAAGTTTGTTACGAACGCTCCCCCCTCCCTTCTTCTTTTTCTGCTTTCTCTTCTTCTTGTTTGTGGTCTTATGGCACTTGGCAAACAACAATTTGGTGCATTACTGTCACCAACTGGTTTGGACTGGAATGACTTCCTGTTTGTGCATCGGCGTCTTACCCCCAAATTCCACTACCTCCGCTCCGCTCCGACACGAACGCCGGAGCAAAATCGGTCCCGTTGAAGTCAATCAGAGCAATTCCACTACTGCGGCCGTGCTCCGGCAGTGCGGCGCAGCGCGCCGCCCTCTGTTCCAGCGTCCGGCAAAAATAGGATTGATTCTATTTTTGCCGGACGCCGGAGCACATCCGCAGTAAATGGACAGAAATCACAACCGCCCAACAGGAAAAGGAGCAAGCACAACTTCCGTTTTTCACAATAAATCGATAAAAAAAAGGCGTTTTTTGTTTCATATGCACAGGTTTAACAACTTTTAACAACTATCAATGGCGGCTGAAGTTTAAATGCACAAAAGTAAGCCATGAATACAGTTTCCACTATCAAAGTAGTCACACTTTGTTGATCCAAACATTGCTGATCTCTCAACACAAATGATGGGCAGATTAAACAGTTCGTTTCAATGCTTCTCCCACACAACGGGTGTTTGGATCTAACTTCCGCGTTTATTGCTCGGACTGTATCGCAAGATCTTGAAAATCCTGCGCATGCTTGTTTGCCCACCTCAGGTCTCCGCACCGGAGTGGAGCCGTTGTAGAGTGGGTACCAGTAAAAATTGAGTTCGGAAGCGAGCGGCTGCGGAAGGCGGGGGCGGACCGGAGCGGAGCAGAGGTAGTGGAATTTGGGGGTTAAAGGAATAGTCCATTTTGGCATTAACAGAGGGGTGCCAACAGTCAGGGCTAGGGGCCCCCCAACATAAGGTGGCCCCAGGCGGCCGCCGACCTATGCCTAATGGTAAAACCGCCACTGGTCCCATGTCATTTACACACAGACAGGTCTGGTTTATCATGGTGCAGACAACTCAGAAACTTCTCTTAAATGTTTCTAAATTGTTACACAATCTTGCTCCATCCTAATTCTCTGAGCTACTGCAGGATCAATCCTCATCTCGGTCACTTGGGTCATCCCACCAGCTCAGAGGGGACAGAGAGGTCTTCACTGTTGCTGATCCCAAACCGTGGAACTATGCCAGCACATTTCAGAAAGGTCTCCTGACTAGAAAAGATAAAATAATTGTCAAAGACCCACTATTTTCTTTGGCTGTCGACCTATGAGCTTTTTGCATTTTAATTGCTTTTATGAACTATTTTGTGTTATAAAGATTTTTTAACTTTACCTTTAATGTTATTGCTTTATCTTGTGAAATGTTTTCATGCACTGATGTTTGTTACACCCCGACTCTGATGTAAAATTTACGCGTGTGCATTATAAAAATATTGCCAAGCAAAAATTGTAAGGCTTTGTTAAAAGCCGTGAACAATAAGATTTGCATTAAACACCTGGTTAAAAATATGATAAAAGTTTTACTGTTTATCAATCAGAGTTAGTTAACCTTAATGTCAAAGAGGAAATTACCCTAGCTTAGACTGTCTGAGCAGTCAAACCTCAAATCCTCTATGGATCTCCATCTCCAGCTAAAAATTTTAGTTAACCTTCTCAACACAAAAGGGGTTTAAAACCAAGATGAGGCCTGGAAGACAGCAGAACCCATGCACAGTTGCCTCCCAGACTGCTGGATGGCACAGCCTTTTCATAACAGGTGTTCATTGCTAGGTTTTACTCACGTGATGTCTGCAGCCGAGCAAAACTCAAATGGGGGACAGGAACTGTTTTGCTCCGCAACAAAACACAGATACAACACAGCGCAATGGATGAAAGCAATTTTAGTATGGCTTTAAATGGGCATGCCCAGCACCATTCTTCTTCTGGCACTCGAGGAGTACAGACGCTTCCCTCTATCACTCCTTTATCTTTTTTTCCCAAGGCTCTTTGTCCTGTCTGCCCACAGAGCACTTCTCTGCATTTCTTCTGAAAAACTATTTTTTACTAACCATGGATTTGATAAACTGGTCATTCAATGTGATCGATAACATTTTTTCAACAATTAGAACGGAGCAGGGGGCTCCCACATGTCCACAGGGGACGTACCCGGTGGGATATATTTTGGATTCCTGGAAGGAGTGGAAGATCATATGCCTCTCCCAGCTGTCCATTGAGGACATCGAAGACGTGTGGATATTTGGCCTGATGATCACTGGATTTCTCCTGATTGGAGTGGGAGGATATCTGGTTTTCTGGAAATTTGGGAAGACGGGAGCGAATGGAGGGCGACCCGCACCCACGGAAAGCACCGTCCATGTGAAGACTTCTCAGACTGGGACGTTACTCGAGGTGAATTGTAAGCTGGACAATGTTCTAGCTGCGATACCGGTATTAGTGCGCAAAATGGATGTCATCTCGGAGAGAGTCACCGGACGGTATGAACAAGCTGATGTCACCACACAGTCCCACTCAACTCCCACAACCCTCTGTGTCTAAGTGCTGTTTAAAATTGGAAGTGGGCACCGACACTCGGGGTGAGACTGGATGATCCCCTTGCAGAATGCACCTTCATTCCCAAAATACCACCTGGGGCATGGAGACCCCAGCCCATCTCGCCAGTGCCCAAAACAGCAGCATAACAAAGCCCCACGGAGTCCGAGGCCACCAACCCAGCCCCACCCGAGCAGAACATCTACTCCCATCCCTGCATTTGTCCAACTTCCAGAATATTTAAGACATACTGTAAGACATCCAGATAAGGCTGGGTCCTCCTCCTTCTGGATATCCCCCTCCCCCATGATGGAACAGAATTGTTACCATTATTTCAGAGGAGCCAAGTTCCACCTGGGGCCCCTGAGCCTGGGCCAGCCTCTGCCATATGTTTCCACCTTCCTCCCAGCAGCTTTCAAGTTAGTACCCAATCCCCAGGACCCCGCCCAGATCCCCACACAGGGGCGACCGTCAAAGCTGACTGATAGATCCACCTCCCATTTTCCAATAGGAATTGCTATTGTATTGTCCATTTTGGACAGTGTCTTATAAACTTTAGACAGTAGTTTGGGGTGTTTGATGTTACAGAAGTCTAATAACCTTGGAGGTGTTTGTAATTCAACTTTATTAAGCTTACATTTTTGTTTAATTACAGATTTAATTTGGTGATGTTCTAAAAAAATATTGTTGTCTATCCCAAATTGGGGGACTGTTCTGTTAAATGGGATGAAGTCTGATCCTTCATATATGTGTTCCAGGTATAGGATTCCTTTATTTTTCCAGTCCAGAAAGTTCATAATTTTATTGTTTTGCAAAATATCAGGATTATTCTAGATGGGTGTGCATCTGCATGGTATTAGTGAACTCTGTCATTTTTAGATACTCCCACCATGCTGCCAGAGAGGTGCTGATATTAATACTTTTGAAGACTGTGTTTTCTTATGCTTGAGCTAATAAATGGTAAGCCTGAAAGTTCTATCGTATTGCAAAGTGTCTGTTCTATATCGAACCAGGACTCATCTAGTAGGTTATCTTGCAACCATCTTGGTATATATTGCAGCCTGTTGGCTAAGAAATAATGATAAAAGTTGGGTAGATCCAGTCCTCCTCTGTCTTTGGTATTCTGAAGCGTTTTTAAGCTAATTCGTGGAGGTTTATCCTGCCAAAGAGTTTAGTGATTGAGGAGTCCAGAGATCTAAACCAGTCAGCTGGTGGCTCGTTTGGGATCGTTGAAAATAAGTAATTTATTCTGGGTAAGACCATCATTTTAATTGTAGCAACACTCCCCATGAGTGATATTGGTAGGATTTACAGCTTGCAAGATCATCTTCCACTTTCTTTAAAAGTGGGATGTAGTTTAGTTTGATCTGCCAGCTTGGTAGAGACATTAATTCCCAGGTATGTGATATTCCCTGACTCCAATCGTGTATTAAGCAAATTGACAAAAGAAAAATTAATTGGTAGAACTGTGGATTTTAGCTGGTTTATTGTGTAATCTGAAAGTGTTGAAAAAGAGTTTATCAGTTCTATTGCTTTTGAGAGAGAGGATTGAGAATTCTGGAGAAAAAGTAACACATCATCTGCATAAAGACTGATTTTATGTTCTATGTTCTTACACTTTATGCATTTAATACCTGTTGTTTGCCTGATTGCTGCTGGTAGTGGTTTTATAAAGATAGCAAACAGTGAGGGGGAGAGTGGGCATCCCTGCCTGGTCCACCTCTGAAGACAAAAGCTAGCTGATATTTGGTCGTTCGTCCTGACGTGCTGTTGGTGAACTGCATAATGTTTGTAGCCAGTTTATGAAGAAGTTCCCAAAACCAAATTTATATAAAGTTGCAAATAAGAACTTCCAGCTAACTCTATCAAAAGCCTTTTCTGCTTCTAAAGATTATATACTAGTTTCTATGTTTCTACTGCAAGAGAAATCTATCAAATTAAGTAATCTACGTGAGTTTGTGGATGACTGTCTCCCCTTAATGAAACCAGTTTGGTCAGGGTGTATTATGAAGGGGGTTACCTCTACTCTTTTTGCCAGTGCTTTACACATTTTTTGAGATCAACATTATTAAGAGAAATTTGACGATAGCTGGTAGGAAACACAGGGTCTTTGTCTGGTTTTAACAAAAGACTAATATTGGCTGAATTCATGTTTGGCTGTAATCTGCCACTCTCTTCGATTTCCATCACCATTCTGAAGAAGCCAGAATGATCCAGAATTCTTTGTAGAACTCTGCTGGAAACCCGTCTGGACCTGGAGCCTTCCTATTAGTCATGGATTTAAGGGCTTCCTGGAGCTCAGCTGATGTTGGTGGCGAGTCCAGGACTGTAGCTTGGCTGTCTGATAATTTAGGAAGTGTTATCCTGTCAAGGAACTCATTGAACTCATTATCTGATGGGTTTATCTGTGGTGAGTACAGAGTTTGGTAAAAGTCTCTGAAAGTGTTGTTTATTCTTTCAGGGTCATAAACTATATTCCCGGTTGAGTCTTTAACAGCAGATATGGTAGTTTTCTCTTTATTAATTTTTAACTGGCTAGCTAAAAATTTGCCTGATTTATTACTATGTTCAAAGTTTTCTATTCGTAGTCTTTGTGCAAAAAAATTGTCTTTTTGTCGATAATTCCATGAAGTTCTAGTTGAGCTTTACGTAATTTGCTCATTAACTCTTCTTCTGTGGATGCCTCTAAAGACTTAATGATTTCCTCTAACTCCTGAATACGTTTGTTTTCTGTTTTTTTTTCTTATGTGATGGGAAAGAGGTTATTTTACCTCTCATCACTGCCTTTCCTGCCTCCCAGAGAACAGATGCTGATTGTTCCCGGCAGGTCATTATGTTCTAAATATAAAGTCCACTCCTTTTTAAAAAATTCTATAAAACCTTCAGTGATGTATTAAACCTCCAGTTTTTGCTTGGTGGGATTGTCTTCTTATTTACCAGAGTTAAAGAAAGCGGAGCATGGTCGCTAACAACTATGGGGTGTATCTCAGTGTCTGAAATGTCAGCCAACAATGAGCTGCTGACTAGAAAATAATCCAAACTTGAATGAGAGTGATGCACGTGTGAGAAAAAAGTATACTCTCTACGATTAGGATGAAGAGATCGCCATGCATCACAAAGCCCATAATCACTCATGTACTGCTTAACCATATTAGTGGATTGCCAATTGCGCTGAGTCACAGCTGTACTGAGCCTGTCTGTTAAAGAGTTCATCCAAAATTTAAAATTGCCTCCAAGTATAAGTGGACATTCCAAGTGTTCGGAGAGTACAGAGAAGAATTCATGAAAGAATGAAGGGTCATCAATATTTGGACAGTATATGCTGACGATACATAAGCTTTGGTTCAGTAGAGATATTTTTAACATTATAAATCTACCCTCTGGATCAGATACTCTGTCCAATACTGTGAAATTTATGTTTTTGTGTATTAAGATAGCTACACCTCTTTGCCTAGAGTTATAGCAGGCAGAGAACATGCTGGGAAACTCAGGTGTTTTAAGTTCATCTGCGGATGTGGCAGATCTATGAGTCTCTTGTAATAATATTACGTCTGCTTGCACTCTCTTTAGCTGATTAAAAATCTTTAATCTCCTCTCTAGAGCCAGCTCCATGTACGTTCCATGAGACAAACCTTAGTGCACCCATAGATGTGTGTGTGAGTAGCTAGAATATGACGCCTTCATGTGAATGACAAAAAATAAGTAACTCAATGCACAAATTAATCTGATAGTAAATAATAGAGAATAAAAAATAAGGGTATTATTATTATTAGCAATAATAATAATAATAATAATGATTTTAAAAATACTAACAATGATTTAATTTTAACGATATTAATATAAAAATATTAATGCTGATAATGATAAAGTATTAATAACAATAACAATAATAATAGTAATAATAATAATAATAATAATGCTGATGATGATGATGATGATAATAATAATTATAATAATAATAATGCTGAAAAATGGTAATGATAAAAAACTTATAATAATGCTGATCATGCTGATAATAATATCAATAATAATAATAAATAATAATAATGGTAATAATAATAATAATAATAATAATAATAATTATTATTATTATTATTATTATTATTATTATTATAAGATAAGCCCAATAGTGTTTTTGATTGTGCAATGAAATACCTTAGTTATTATTAGGGGTGCAATACGCCAAAATCGTATTTTGTTCGGTTCAGTGTCATTGAAGATCTCGGTTCGGTAAATTTTCGGTATAATATTATTATATTTATTTATTTAATATCTAAAGCAGCTCCTATAGTGAGCAGAACTAGGTGTCACCACAGGCTGCTGATCTAGCATGATGTCTTTAATTATTTCACAGGTTATTTGTGCAGCTATGAGTCTCACGCTCATACAGAAAAGTGTTGTGTATGACTGTTGATGCTCCCGGTTTTTATTTCTGCAGCGAGCCAACCTCACGTCACACCGCCCCGAATTTCATCTGTAAAACTAATTTTAAATAACGAGCTTTCGCCGCACCGTGTATTTGTTGCAGGATGAAAATTTTACATCAGTTGTCCCATGGGGAGAGTTCAGCAGACATGTTTGTTTAAATTTATGCTGCAGTATGTCTGCACGGTGTGAGAGAAGGGAGGGACAGTTCAGCGTCTCTACAGGCTCCAGTAGCAGCGACAGCCAGCTGGTTTGATCTGCTCTGAAAGATGTTTATCAGAAGTTGCAGATCACATTTTCTAAATGGAGATTGGGCGCGTGCAGCCATCATGCGTCACTCAATACAGCGTCCATGTGGAAACTCGCCTAGGAACTTTTATACGCTGCGCTTAAATCACGCAAATAAAAAATAATTATTTAACGGAAATAATATACTGAAACAGTACGCAAGTGGAGCCAAACCGAAACGGTTCAACACTCTCTTGTGAACGTTACAGCCCACTTATGATTTTGTGTAACTGTACGTGTATGTGTGCGCGTTGTGTGCGCGTTAATTGTGCCATGCAGATGTAAAGATCCAGAAGCAGATTAAAAAGGGAAAGGAAGGAATTATAAAGGTTAAGAAAAGGAAGAAAGAAGAAAGAAAAGAAAAAGTGTTGTGAAAAGGTGGAGAGAGAACAGGTGAAAATATCTAAACACAATCTAGCGGCTAATAGATCCTGACATGTTCAAACCCAGTCAATTCCTTTAATAATAATAAAGTTGTACCTGATGTTTGTCTAATAAAGCCAGTCTGTTACTCCTCGCTCTTTGTAGAGCTTGTTAACAACGTACAGCTTATCTACGGAGATGACGGCCCGCTTCCCATCCTGGATGAACTTCTTACGCAGCGGGAAGAGAACTTGGCAGTGATCCAAAATTTCCTTGGGAAATTCGTTGTTGACGCTCAAGTCTTTACCTTTAAGCTCTGTCATGTGGCTTTTAACAAGATCTTTCTGCTTGAAGTGTTCAAATTTAGCCACAATGGAACGAGGTCTTCTGCTGTCTGTTCTCCTGGCTCCAAGGCAATGTGCCTGATGGACGGTAATGTTTTTAACAGTTTCCTCAGGTATCGTCTTGTGAGTGTGGAAAAAGTTCTTGATTGTTCACAATCCTCCACTTCTCCTCGGGTCTGCTCTGGGAGGCCTGCGAACACCAGGTTTTCTCGCATACTGCGTGCCTGGAGATCCAGAACCATCTCCTTTAGAGCTTTGTTGTCCTGGGAGATCCAATCAAATCCTTCAGTCAAGGAGGAAACCGATTCCCGCAGAGACGCGTTCTCAGCAGCGAGCCGCTCCACCTGCTCCTGGCTGAACTCCACAGATTGTCGGAGTTACTGGAATTCCTTGTGAGGAACCTGAAGCAGGTGGAGTTGCCCCTCAAATCCCAAAAGCCATTTATCTTTGGATTCTAATTAATCAAATATATCCTTAGATGAGGCCTCAGGCGAGTCCTGGGGACGGCTCCTCTTGGTCAAAGGTTTTTCCGTCTCAGCTGCTGATTTCTTCGATCCCATGACAAAAAACTCAAAAACTTTGTCAATGTAGGTTTACAAACTTTCTAAATTTTCATTCCACTTACCTCCAGGTTGAGTGAGTTATGTTTACCAGATTTTTTTTTTTTTTGCGTTGTCAGTAAATAAATTTGGCGAAAATGCGTCCTAATTGTTTGTGGAAGTTTGTTAACGAGCTGCCATCTGCTTCAAATGCTGCCGTGTGTCCGGTGATCGGCCTTCAGCGCATGCTCAGAACCATATCGTTTTCAAAGTCAGACTTTTTGGAGGATTTACCCAGCACTGAAGCGATCAGCAACTGCCTTGTGCTGACTTCATTTTACACTGTAAATCAAGCAAAAGCCTTTTACAATACTGGAAGCTTACAGCTGTTTTATTTCAGGTTGGTTAACTTTTTATTGATTCGGAAAAGCTGTAAATGATGGTCGTCTTGTTTTTGATTGGGTAAGTAGTGAGTTGTGCTACTTTTTCATTAACTCGTGATAAAATGCTATCGCTAATGTTAACGATCAGTATGTGCTAGGATCTACTTGTAACTAACTTTTTAAATCCAAATTTCTGGTTGGCTTGTTTGATTTTAATAAGGTATAAACACCACGTTACAACACTAAGCTAACTGCTAAGAACATTAGCACTCTGATAGCGCTGAAGAGAAACAAAACCTTGCTTCATGCCTCATGTTACACTGCAAACAAAACGAAAGTATTTTACAAGCCTGGTAGCCTACAGCAGTTTTACTTCAGGTTGGTTAACCTTTTAGTGATCTGGAGAAGCTTTAAATGGCCGTCATCTTGTTTTTGCTTGGTAGTGAATTGTGCTATTTTTTCATTAGTTTGTGATAATAATGCTATCGCTAATGCTAACAATCAGTATGTGCTAGGATCTACTTGTAACTGACTTTTATGCCTTTTAAATCCAAATTTCTGGTACATTTGTTTGACCCCCATCTGCATTTGGTGACATAGATGCAACGTTATGTCAAACCCAGTGGGATTCGGATCAGCTGGGTTCATCAGCAGCCTGGAGAGGAGGAGGAGATGGGGCGACATCCTAGCCAAATGATGGGGCTGGCTCCTGCGGCTGAAGAGGCCAGGCATGGCGGCTGTTCAGTGTTGGCTGTTTTTAAAGTGCTTTTTAAAATTTGGCTTGCCTTGGCTTTGCTTGAAGCTGGGTCAAGGGTATATCTCCTCCTCCTTGAGTTGAATGTGGCTGTTTCATGTTTTTAAAGATATCACTGGTATCACTGTTTCCCAACTCTGCTCTGATCCCTTCATACCTGCAAGGCCGGATTAACCATATGGGCAACTGGGCAATTGCCCAGGGGTCCACCAACTCTAAAGAGCCCAGGCCCAGGGCAGCAAGGGCACGAGCAAAATACTGTATCTGTAATCTCACGCTTTATATTAAACTAGGGTGACTGTATGTCCTGTTTTTCCCGGACATGTCCACTTTCCACTCTCTGTCCGGGCATCCGGGGAGGTTCTTGCATTGATGAAAATGTCCGGTTTTTCATCCAGAAGCAGGGATCGAACTATGGGGGAGCTGGATATCCTACACATCCAGGGAAGCCGGAAAAAGTTGTCTACCTATATTACATCATTCATGGACTCTTTTGAGCAGAGAGCACAGAGAGCGGCAGAGCGATGATCGTTGGTGCGCTCCAGGCAGCTGCGTCCAGCGCACGGTCCATTCTCAAAGTGGCGCAACCCAAAAACTATAATTAACACACGATCGTTCATGTCCGCACATATTCTCTACTTTCTGTCTTGTGCCTGAAGCGCTCTGCTACTGCGGAGCTCATCACCTGTGCTGCGGTGATTTCACCTCGCTGACACATCATCGAAACACGCTCTCCGCTTTGCGGTCAGGAGATCCCTTTGATATGCTCATGACACATGACAAGAATTGGTGATTGTGGTCATTCGTAACCCTGAGTCACGCTACCTTAATAGAGATAAGAGGGGTTACATGAGGATTGGTTCAAGTGGAGGGAAAAAAGGCACTTCAGAGTTACCCTCCCACCAGGGAAAAGGTATAATAAGGTATAATAATTTCTTATTAACAAAACCTTGTTGCAGCATTAAAGCAGAAAAATTAGATTTTGCAACAAATATGCAAAATATTTACATATGAATTGTTTCAGAGCCCTTTTATTGGCAGAATCTTATATTAATTTTAGTTCTCACCAAAAAAAGGGTCCCAACGTGGTTTGTGTGGCGTTGCCATAGTGTGACGTCATAGGCACAGATCCCCTGTCCTCTTTTTTGGAAATGGAAATATGGTCACCCTATATTAAACAAACTGTCCACCCGGGCTTTTGCGCTGCACAGAGATGCTTCGCTGCCTATGACTTTGAACATCAGTTGAGAGTGGTTGAGAGTCAGTCTCATGCAGACTGACCAATGAAGAAAGGGCCTCAAATTAAGACCCTCACCTCATTAGTCAGTCCATACGAGGTGGGTCAAAGGTTACCCTGAGCGGGTTACGTGATATACGGCATTCAAGTATTGAGCATATTTACTGCATATTACAGAAAAATATTCTGTATGTGACCATATTATGGTGGTCCTTGGGTTGTGATGATGGGGCCCTTTACTATTGTTGCCCAGGGTACAACAAAGTGTTAATTCCATTCTCGTGCTGCTCTGGGTGGCTGCATGTTGGAGTAGCTCTGTTAACTACATGCAAGTTTTACCTTTTTTGGAACTTTTTTTCTTCTAGCGTCTTAAGAAAAACTGTATTTTTTGGACCTTTTACTTTTCTGTTCCTGGTGCTGTGAAGCTTAGAGGATTTTGCTGCTATTTTTTCACTTTTTGAGCATTTGTTATGATGCGTAACCATGGCAATAAGCTGGTTTACAATCAGGAGCAGCTGATTATCATTGGAAAGGCTGAAATATTACCTCAACTGAAGCCACAAATCCCAAATGAGCTGAAACGCAAGAAGCGTGGGTGCAGAGCGAGAGCAAAACGGAGACAGAGAAAGAGAAAATTCAAACCATCTCTTCCATCGATCATAATGGTCAATGTGAGTTCACTGGCCAACAAGATGGATGAACTCTAAGCCCTTTCAAGGACTCAGCCAGAGTATTGTCAGTGCAGTGTTATGTATTTCACTGAGACGTGGCTGCAGGACCATATCCCCGATTCCAGCGTCTCTCTGCCAGGATTCCTGACTGTACGAGCAGACAGAGATCTGAAGAGGAGCAGGAAAAGAAAAGGAGGTGGAATGGCAGTGCTTGTCAACAAACAGATGGTGCCATCCAGGTCATGTTACAGTGAAATGTCATCTTTGCAGCCCACATGTTAAACTCTTGGCAGTAAGTTGTCGCCCATATTATTTACCAAGAGAGTTCACCAGTGTTGTCTTGGCAACCATTTATTTTCAGCCATTGCTGAAAATGCATGTGATGCCATCAGTTCTGTTGTCGCTAAGCTACAAACCCAGCGCCCCAATTCATTTGTGACCATATCTGGTGATTTTAATCATGCCTCGCTCTCTGCTACACTTCCAACATTTCAACAGTTTGTCAGCTGCTCCAGCAGAGAAAACAAGACATTGGATTTGTGTTATGAAAATGTGAAGAATGCATACATGTCCAAAACAAGACCTCCTCTGGGACAATCAGATTACAATCTTGTTTTTCTCTGCTCAGAATACAAACCACTTGTTCAGAGGCAACCTGTGACAAGAAAAACTGTGAGAAAATGGTCACAGGATGCTGACGAAGCCCTGCAGGGTTGTTTTGAGACCACAGATTGGATGACTCTCTGCCAAGGATATGAAGATGACATCAATGCCATGACTGGATGTGTCACTTACTATATAAACTTCTGTGTGGACAACATCATACCCACCAGAACAGTGAGATGCTTAGATAATAACAAACCCTGGATCCCCAGTGAACTGAAGAATCTGCTAAATGAGAAAAAAAGAGCCTTCAAGGAGGGAGACAGGGAATCATTGAGGAGTATACCGAAGCAACTGAAGATCAAGATCAGAGACAGCAAGGAGGCATACAGGAAGAAGCTGGAGAACAAACTGCAGGGGAACAATATCAGAGATGTCTGGTCAGGGATGAAGAAGATCACAGGCTTCAAGCAGAGAAAGGATTGCACAGATGGCAGCCAATGAACTGAACAAGTTCTTCAATAGGTTCAGTTCAGGAACAAACCCAGCATTGTTCCAGTTGCAAAGAAAATTTGCCCATCAGTCAATGACAACTACAGGCCGATTGCCCTGACATCCCACATCACGAAGAACCTGGAGAGACCCCTGTTGGTCCACCTGAATAAGCAAACTAGAACATATCAGGACCTGTTGCAGTTTGCTTATCGCCATGGAGTTGGAGTTGAAGATGCCATCATCCAGCTGCTTCAACTAACTCACTGTCATCTGGACAAAGCAGACAGCACTGTGAGGGTCATGTTCTTTGATTTCTCCAGTTCATTTAACACAATTCAGCCTGATGTACTTTGCCAGAAACTCCAGAAGACACAGGTGGGGGCCTCAACTATTGCCTGGATTAAAGACTACCTGACAAACAGACCACAGTTTGTGAGGCTGAAGAACTGCACATCAAACCAGGCGATCAGTAACATTGAAGCACCACAGCGGACTGTACTCTCACCATTCCTTTTCACCCTGTACACCTCAGACTTCCAGTACAAATCAGAGACCTGTCATCTACAGAAATACTCAGATGACTCTGCAGTTGTCGGGTGTATCAGAGATGGACAGGAAGCTGAGTACAGAGAGCTGGTGGAGTGCTTTGTGGCATGGTGTGGAAACAATCATCTGACCTTGAACGTGAACAAAACAAAGGAGATGATTTTAGACTTCAGAAGAAACAGGGTGGAGTCAAACACTGTTTCCATCATGGGAGAAGAAGTGGAGGTGGTTGAGGATTACAAATACCTTGGAGTTCACCTGGACAACAGACTGGACTGGAGAAAGAATAGTGAAGCCGTTTACAAGAAGGGACACAGCAGACTGCACTTCTTGAGGATGCTTAGGTCCTTCAATGTCTGTAGCAAGATGCTGCGCATCTTCTACAAGTCTGTTGTTGAGAGTGTAATCTCTTCAGCCATCGTCTGTTGGGGTAGCAGCATCAGAAGCAGGGACCTGAAAAGGCTCAACAGCCTAATAAAAAAGGCTGGTTCTGTTCTGGGGACGACTGTGGAACCACTGGAGGAGATAATGCAAAGAAGTATTCTCCAGAGAATCAAGAAAATTATGGACAACCCTGAGCATTCTCTTCACAAGACTGTCCGACAACGGAAGAGTGTCTTCAGTCAGAGGCTTCTTCAGTTTCGCTGCAACACTGACCGCTACCGAAGATCCTTCCTGCCAACAGCCATTGTAATATACAACAACTCTTTGACGACTTGATTATTATTACTATTCTGAGCTACTACAGCAATCAATTTCCCTCTGGGATTAATAAAGTATTTTTGAATTGAATCTGGCCTTGCATACCTGGCACATGTCTGTTCTGTTGAAGTCCTGAAAGAACATTTTAGCACTGACCCTAATCCCACATCCCCATATAGGGAGCCTTCACTTCTGCATGGGTCACGGGAGGAACGAAAAAATGAATGCAAGTCAACGGGGCTAAAGATGCAATTTTCTAATTCGATTTGCCTTACTCGACCGGAAAAGGGTGGCTTGCCAACTCCGGGCCGGGGGAGAGGTCCTACCTCAAGTGGAGGAGTTTAAGTATCTCGGGGTCTTGTTCACGAGTGAGGGTAGGAGGGATCGGGAGATCGACAGGCGGATTGGTTCAGCATCTGCAGTGATGCGGACGCTGAGCCGATCTGTC
>SSNQ01034066.1:168744-170321 GCA_006942095.1 Nothobranchius kuhntae | reverse complement strand
CGGGGGAGAGGTCCTACCTCAAGTGGAGGAGTTTAAGTATCTCGGGGTCTTGTTCACGAGTGAGGGTAGGAGGGATCGGGAGATCGACAGGCGGATTGGTTCAGCATCTGCAGTGATGCGGACGCTGAGCCGATCTGTCGTGGGGAAGAGGGAGCTGAGCCAGAAAGCCAGGCTCTCGATTTACCGGTCGATCTACGTCCCAATCCTCACCTATGGTCATGAGCTTTGGGTAATGACCGAAAGAACGAGATCGCGGATACAAGCGGCCAAAATGAGTTTCCTCCGTAGGGTGGCCGGGCTCAGCCTTAGAGATAGGGTGAGGAGCTCGGACATTCAGGAGGGACTCGGAGTAGAACTGCTGCTCCTCCGGATCGAAAGGAGCCAGTTGAGGTGGTTTGGGCATCTGGTCAGGATGCCTCCTGGACACCTCCCCGGGGAGGTGTTTCGGGCATGTCCTGTCGGCAGGAGGCCCCCGGGTCGACCCAGGACACGTTGGAGAGGTTATATCTCCAATCTGGTCCGGGAACGCCTTGGGGTCCTGCCGGAGGAGCTGGTGGAGGTGGCCGGGGAGAGGACAGTCTGAAGCTCTCTAGTTGGGATGCTGCCCCCGCAACCCGGATAAGTGGAGGAAGACGACGACGACGACGGCTTTGCCTTACGCCCTGGATTGAAAATATGTTGTACTGAAATTTAAACGAAAACTAATGATGGGTGTTTTGACCATGCCAGTGCCATACGTTGAGATTTATTAGCTTGTAAAAGTTCATAATTAGCATGACTACAAACTAGTAATCGACACCTCACATTTATGATGTCACCACATAATCTCTCCACAAAGTAGCTGCTAGTCACCACATGACCAAATTTATGGTGGTTCTTTCCTCCTGTGGGAAGTTTGCTGAACTTACAGCCATTTTCCCTCAGCTTTTTCCGTGTCTGGTTCGATTATGTCACTTTCGTGAAGCGCATTTGTAGTCCTGGACTTATTTTCACACAAAACCTAAAATATTGTCCCCCCATTCGAAAATAAGCGCATTCTTGGTATCAAAATGCATCTTTAAAATTCACGGATATAATATGTGAAATCCACGGCACAAAACAAGCAGAATTAGAAAATAGCATTTTATCCCCGTTGACTTGCACACATATACACAGTGTTGGGAGTAACGCGGTACAAAAGTAATTAATTACTGTAATGCATTGCTTTTTGCTGTAATGTGGTAATGTAAGGCATTACAGGGAAAGAAAATGGTAATATTTACTCGGTACAATTGTCAGTAACGCGGTAATTATACTGCATTTTTAAACCCAGAATCAAGATGTGGGTTTCTTAAAAATTACAATTGTGGAAAGCCCAAAATAAAGATCCAGTATCTACATATACGACGTCATTTATGAACTCAGCTTTGCGGACATTCTATGAGCAGAGAGGACACAGCGGTAACGGCTCAAACACTCCAGCTGTGTCCTGCGCGCGGCCGCTGTTATATTCACAAAATCGCTCCACCAAAACAAAGTCATTCACTTGCGATCGTTCATATCAGCCCATATTCTCTGTACTTTCTGTACTTGTCTGA
>SSNQ01034066.1:153744-163744 GCA_006942095.1 Nothobranchius kuhntae | reverse complement strand
GCCCGGAGAGCTGCTGGTAAGGGCTGTAGGACCGTGTGGGAGGCTGCTGCAGGCACACCAGCAGATCAGGTGTTTAGAAGAAGAAAAGGTTTCTCATTTAGCAAACATCAAGATAAAGAATCACGAGGCTCTTCACAAGAGCAAACAATAAATACTAATATAGAAAATAAAGTAAACAGGAGAGCCTGAGAGAGACAGAAACACCAGCATGAAAAGAATCCAGTGAGGAAGAAGAGGAGATCAACCTCATCTTCATCACTAGCTTCTTTTTTGAGGTGTCAAAAACCAGAACAAAGGTCATGTCACACTTCACCTGCAAGGTTGTCCTCTCCTCACGTGTGTCCATCCCACCAGAAGGTTGTGGGAGACGGAACAAACAGTGTTCTTCTGGAGCGTCTGACAGGCTTGTCTGGTGGTCTACACTGACCCCTAGTGGCCCAGAGGTGCAGCAGCAGGCAGACTCTGAGTTAACTGATTGGTTGTTCTGGTCCACCCACAGCAGATGGAGCTGTTGGTTCTGAACAAGCTGAAGTGGGACCTGGCTTCAGTCACGCCTCATGACTTCATCGAGCACTTCCTGTCCAAACTGAAGATCCATTTGTCCACAAAGCAGATCCTCAGGAAACACGCCCAGACCTTCGTGGCTCTCTGTGCTACAGGTGGGTGCTGGACGTCAGGATCAGGAGTGGATACACACACACACACACACACACACACACACACACACACACACACACACACACACACACACACACACAGACACACACACTCTGCTCCCTGTTCTGATTGCACAGATCGCATCGGGTGCTAATTAAACACCAACCAGGTGTGGGGTGTGAGTCATTACACACACCTCAGCTCATCCTGACAGAAACAAAACTGATGTGGTCTTCAGCCTGAGCGATTTACTTTGTATTCTGCTCTCCTGCAGACGTGAACTTCATAGCCAGCCCTCCGTCGATGGTGGCAGCCGGCAGCGTGGTGGCAGCCGTTCAGGGCCTCTACCTGAAGAACCAGGACGCCGCCCTGTCCTCTCAGAACCTCACCAACTTCTTGTCCCAGGTCATCCGCAGCGACCCGGTACGTTTGAATTCGTTGACGTGACGGTTGTTGTGGCTGGCGTGAGGACGTTGACCCGATGCTGACCCTCTGTTTGCAGGACTGCTTGCGGTCGTGTCAGGAGCAGATCGAGTCCCTGCTGGAGTCCAGCCTGCGACAGGCTCAGCAGCACAGCGGCACAACGGAAAACAAACATGTGGAGGAGGAGGTGGACCCGTCCTCCACACCCACAGACGTGAGAGACATCAACATCTGAGAATGGTGGACATCTGTCTTACAGTGCACTTGACGATCAAGAGGAAGTAGTTGTGGGAGGGTGCTGATGGGGGTAGGGGGGACTTGCTTGGTCTCACCCTATACCCCTCCTCAATCCTTCTCCAACTTCCTAGTGGGCTGAAGGTCAAGAATGTCTCCTGCTAGCCTGCTGCCAGATCAGATCGGACACACCACAGCGTTCCTTCCCTCCAGGGGACTGCAGCTGAGACTACAGGGACGTCCTGGGGAGGACATGATGACCTGCAAGGGCTGGGCTCTTCCCTCACACGTTAAACTTGGAATCTTTAAGTCAGCGCACCTGAAGGTCCTCATCAGGTGTCCTCAAGCAGATACTATGTTGTCTTTTCTATCTAAAGTGATTTAGTCTGTCCACGTCTTTGTCCCTTCTCCGGCTTGCTCGTGTTTAGTCACTTTATTTAGACTTTAGTCTGGTAGGTCTTCTGTTCCCAGCCAGAGGGACCATGAGCTGCTTAAACCCTCTGATGCTGGTCCGACTCAAAAAAGCACTTTGGTCAGCAACGCTGACTCAGCTAAATGCATCCAGAACATTCCCAACACACAACTGCCAACCAGACGGCCTCCGAGCGACGGAGCCGTCCGGGTTTCAGCTGAGCAACTAAAGCCTCTCCAGGTTCCTCCAGAGAAGCCCCTCAGTCCAGATCCTGATCAGGACCACCCCCCCACCCTGCTCTGCCAGAACCTGGTGTCCCTTTAGATAAGATGGTGGGTTCTGGGAAACCGATAAAGCTGACTCGAGGAGAGATGAGACGAGACTTTGCACAAACATGAACATGTGGGCGTGTTCCATAGGAACCAGTCCAGGTTCACGACACCCCCCCTCCCTGGTGGGGGGGTCCCGGTGCTGTCAGGGCTCCTGAGGGGGGTGAGCGGGAGCTGCGGGTAGAGGGTGTACAGGAAGGAGTGAGGCACTCCGGGTTTTCTGCTGCTATAGAAACGAAACGACAGCTTCTGTCAAAGGAAACAAAATAAAGCAGACAAAAGAATTGAAACGACGCTTTTTCCTGTTTGCTGCTATCTGATCTGATTATTTTGTTTTGGGAGTATGCGTGTCTATAAACTGCAATTGTAGGCTTGAATTTTCTCATAGAAAATTGTTATTGACATCCTCATCTGTTGTCTTGTGTAGGTGATCAGCTGTTGTGTGTAATAGGGCTGCTCAATTAATCGAATTTTAATCACGATTACGATCTGAGTTTTGAACGATTATAAAAACAAAACAAGCCGATTATTTGCTCCTCCCACTTGCGCTGCCCTGAGTTGCAAATGAAGCGCTCCTCCCACAGTGTTGCCAACTTAAAGTGACTTTGACGCTATTTCTAACAGCTTTTCAGACCCCCTTCTTGACTTTTTAAATCTTAAAAGTACCTAGCGAACACCTCAGAAACATCTCTGGTAACCCTTAGCTACTTTCTGGATAACTGTCGTCGACGTTTCCTGCAGGTTAGCTAAACACTCCGCCTGCGCTCCGGACCGTTCTTCAGGACATTAGGAAAGGGAATGATGTAGTGATGTGCCGGTCGCTAAACGGCTCTCGGAGTCGGCTCCCTGTTGGATTAACCAGAGTGAGTGACACACACACCGTACCTGCGGACTCCTGAGCCGCTAAAAACAGCTAAATGTGCGCGTGCGGCGCGCTAAACACACGTGCAGCTTGCCCCTGATTGCTGTGAGACCGGGGTGAGGGGTGGGGGGTGCAGCTGTGGTTGGGACAATTATTACATTAACTGATGGACTTGTAAATAAATAGTTTATAAATAAGGTAGAAATAAGTTCCTCACGCTGATGAATAATAACTAATGTCTCTGACGACACGGTGCTAGTGTATTCTCCTACAGCACCTTGACACGACTAAATAAATGTTATGCAACATTTTGTGAACATCAATTTATTTGCATTTATTTGTTATAAATGCCGCTGTATAATTCTTGCTGTCAGTATTTGCAAGATATTGGTATTTGGGTCTGTACTGGTTAGACTTAAATGAGTTAAACCAAGGTCTATAGCCCTTGGGTCATTTTATACTGGGAAACAGGAGTTATTTTAGTGATCATCTTGTTTCTTATTTATTTTTGTCCTGATTGTGCCCTGAGCAGTTTTATGACTGAATAAAAACAAATAAAATCAACATAAATTGAAAAATCGTCCTAAATAATCGTGATCTCAATTTCAGTCACCATAATCGTGATTATTATTTTTGCCATGATCGAGCAGCCCTAGTGTGTAATATGTCAGACGAGTCTCCAAACGTTGTAAAAATCAGCTAATGCACGGAGATGCCTAGATCCACAATACCTCATGTCCAGATTTACAGTTGGTTCTGTTCTGCTCGTCGGGTTTAACCAGCTCTGTTAAACCTGCAGGGGGCGGGGCTTCTGAACTGGAAACCAGACTGGTGCCATAAAGGAAATGGGATGTGTAAAACTGTCTCTCTGACGGAGACTTTCTCCACATCGGGCCCATGGCGGCCTCTTCCTCTCGTTGTATTTATCAGAGAAGAGCTTTGTGCTGTGGGCATTGGCGGCTCCAGCCCAGTGGGCAGGCAGATGTTCATAAGCCATAGAGTCCTGTCTACACCACAGCAGCCGTCCGCCACGGAGACAAACCATGTATTCATCTTTGTGTCGACAACACAATAAAGAAATCAACTTGACTGAGTCTAAAAAGCTGTTTTTGTCCTGAGGAACCCACCGGTCTCATAACATCTAGGAACCCTGTGAGAGCTGGTCCCAAGCATGAGGGAGGAGGTGGGACATGAGACCTGTTGTCCACTAGAACCAGTCTGACCAGTCTCTGGTTGTGGGTTTCAATCCCAGTAGATCTGCATGTCTCATCTTCATTCTGGGGCTGGCGAGTGTGTGTGTGTGTCACATGTACTGGAGTTGTGTTACCCAGAGGTTGTTTCTGCATATTGCTGTGGACACGTTAGAATATGCCTGTCCTCCACATCCTCTACCCTCACACCAACTAGCTTCATGTCCTCCTTCACCACATCCACAGGTCTTCCTCTCAGCCTCCTGCCTGGTGGCTCCATCCTCAGCATCCTTCCACCTGTGTCATCCTAACATCTAACATGAGCTGTCCCTCTGATGGACTCATTCCTGATCCTATCCATCAGGGACGTCACTAGGATTGAGAGATGGGGGGGCTTAGCCCCATGAGCTTGACATTAAACATTTTAGTCACACCCTGCAAAGACCTTTTCAGTTAATTCATTATGTGAAGAACATTTAACAGTGGGGTTTATGTTGAAGACAGATGTTAAATGTATCCATTAAAATTTAGATATGTTATAATTCCAAATGAAGCTGTTCATTTCAGTCTACTGCACCTAACAGGTTTACTTCGTTAGTTTAATTACAACTAGCTCAGTTCACATTCATACTGAAATCTGACACTAAAGGACAAATGAATGTTTGTCAAACCTTTGTTCTGCCAGATGAATTTCCAGTTGAGACAGTCTTAATAACTAAATAACATTGATATATGGAACAAAGGAGGTGTCCTTGAATCAACAATTAAACTACAAAACAACATTAAATAAAAACTGTCCAGTAAGAATTCCTCTTTAACTGAACAAAGGGCAGTTTTAAGTGTTTCAGGAACGGGCAAAGTGTCTTTTTTTGGAAGTCTAACTATGGACTCCCGATCCATGACACGTATCACTTTGCAGCTGGTGGACGGTGACTGGTTGCTAAGCAGCAGAAAGCAGCTCAGTAAGCTGGTGATTGGCTGTTTGTCTGGAAAGCAGTATTTCCTGGACATACTGTGATTGGATGACAGAAACCTGTCTGTGATTGGCTGGCGAGGAGGCTGCTTTGTAAGTTGTGAGATGGAGAGCAGATTGTTTTGGTCTAAATGAAATGATTGTAAATACTACAACTAGTGATATGATGATATATTATGTATATATAACCCTGTTTCTCTCTCATTAGACAGACAGACCTAGGTCAGCATGTATGGATGTTTTCCTCATGTAAACACCCGTGGTGTAATGTGTGACTATTATACATTATAGTATTATTAGTATACTTTAGGGGTTGTATGAACTAGTCGACTAGTCGACTTCACGGCTCTGTAGTGACTTTTTATGCCTGTCATCGACTAGTCGCTGTCACGTGATAATGACTGACAAGATGCTCCAGCAGGTGATGAGCCCCTGCGTCGGGAGGCGGAGGCGACGCGCTGTGCCAGAGCGTCGGTACTGACACTGGCGGTAAAACGGACATTTAACCAAACTGTGACCTTTTCCCTCTTGCAATTTTACCTTCCCCTCACCCCCATCCTAATCTTAACCAGTTTGTGCATGCAAAGCTCTGATCGTTGAAGCGCTCCAGACATCTGCGTCACCGCCAAATCAGGTGTCACCACCTCAAAAACAAATTAAACATGCGATCGTTCATGTCGGCTCATTTCCTTTCATGTTTTCTGTCTATTATTTGTGCCTGATGCGTTTCGCTGCTGCGGAGCGAGGCTCTTCACCTGTTTTGTTCTCCGGTGATGCACCCCCAAGTTTCCACTATCTCCGCTCCGGCACGAACTCCGCAGCAAAAACGGTCCCGTTGTAGTCGGCGGGCGAGCAGCGGTACTCCGCTGTTTTTGCGGTCGGTAGATCTTTTAGAACTGCAGTTCAAAGGTAACTCATAAGATGAATATATATGAAGGCAGGTAGCAGTTTTTCTTTAGGATTGAGAGAAGATGCAGGAAGATAATAAACAGGCAGGACAGAAAAATAGTCAAATAAAAACAAGTTAGTTTTGTACCTGGTGGTTGCAACAAACAGACACCACTGAAGGTAATCAGAAGTGAGGAACAGAAAATGAAATAATTATTTTAATGTTTAGAGCAGCAGAAACTCTGGCTGCAGGCGCATCAGTGAGTTTGTGGCCGCTGCGCAGGGGGAGGGGGGAGAGGGCTGTAAGCAGGATGCAGAAACTACCGTTGTTAAAAGAGATGTGTTTAACTTTGAAAATGTGGGCACAATTTTAATTGTCAAAAACTCCAGCGAACCTACCGACCCCTCCCCCCCGCTTCAGGTGTATGACGTCATCAACGACTAGTCAAAGTCGACGCGATTTTCATTACTTGACTGTCGACTTTAAAAAAAATTAAGTCATGCAACCCCTAGTATACATATAATATTGTTATACTAGGGCCTGAAAGACTGTGAACCAAAGACAGGGGCTTAGAACAGAACCAGAAAGCATGGCTGCTTTCACTTGTGTCTTCTACACAAGAAGCCCTTTTATTACACCTAACACATTTCACCATGCTCCAACACCATCNCACAAGAAGCCCTTTTATTACACCTAACACATTTCACCATGCTCCAACACCATCTCCCTGCTGTCTCACACATCCCTGCTGTCTCACATCTCCATGCTGTCTCACACATCCCTGCTGTCTCACAGCTTCCTGCTGTCTCACAGCTACATGCTGTCTCACACATCCCTGCTGTCTCACAGCTTCCTGCTGTCTCACAGCTACATGCTGTCTCACAGCTCCATGCTGTCTCACACATCCCTGCTGTCTCACAGCTTCCTGCTGTCTCACAGCTACATGCTGTCTCACAGCTCCATGCTGTCTCACACATCCCTGCTGTCTCACAGCTTTCTGCTGTCTCATGGCTTCCTGCTGTCTCACAGCTACATGCTGTCTCACAGCTCCATGCTGTCTCACACATCCCTGCTGTCTCACAGCTTCCTGCTGTCTCATGGCTTCCTGCTGTCTCACAGCTACATGCTGTCTCACAGCTCCATGCTGTCTCACACATCCCTGCTGTCTCACAGCTTTCTGCTGTCTCATGCTTCCTGCTGTCTCACAGCTCCATGCTGTCTCATAGCTTCCTGCTGTCTCACACCTCTAACACATGTCTCTGCCACACAAGACATCCTAATGCTCCACAGCTCCTCTCAGCACGGTCAGTCACTTTCTCTCAACAGCAGAAACAGCACATGCAGTGATGTTTCTTAAGCCTGAGTCATGCTTCTCTGTCTGTGTCAGTGCAGAAACATTCAACGCCATTATCCGTCCTTGCATAGGGCCCTGGCAGGCACGCAAGTACGTACGGAGTCAAGCCCACTTTTTTAAACATCCATCTGTCGAGACGGAAAACGCAAGCTTGTGATTGGTCAGGACGCCGCTGTTGTCTACACCGCCGCCATTGTGCCCTCAAAAACATGAAGAGAGACGAGAATAACTAGCGGCAGACATGGAGAAGCTTGAAGAATACCTCGTGAAAAACTCTAAAATATGAACGTTTAATTCCTCCGTGACTGGACGAGTGAAAAGATGCGTAGCAAGCATTTTATTTGTGGACTGAAATGACAGGAAATGTGGGTTTAGAGGTGGTGAGCGCATGAAAAGGTGGAGGAGAATGAGAGACAAATTTGTCAGTGTTAAAAAGTATCTTATATACAAAAAACACAATATAAACACACTACCTTGGACCGGATACATGACAGGATACCACAGAACAGCGCTATACCCTCTGTTATCCTGCTGGGGAATTGCTTTGCAACACTCTGCAGGAGACGGAGAAGTATGAGAGCAAAATGCTTCCGTCAATCCTTGCGTGACGGAGAAGCATGAATCAAGCTTTAGCAGGAAATCGTTCTGCTGCTCACAAATGCTCTCATCTGACCTAATCCTGGCTTCCACCACTTTTTCCCAAAGCCTCACTGTAGGAAATTGCCACATTTCTGCACGTCTCCCTTGTTCTTAAAATGGGCGTGAGAACACTTTAACTCCGATAGTCAGGCATCCTCTTACTCATCAAGATCTTGTTGGACAAACTAGTCAAAGCTCTCTGGCCACCTCTCCATTTCCAAATCTCCAGAGTTATGTCATCAGGACCGACTGCCTTCTCCTCTTCTTCATCTTCAAATCTTTCCTCACTTCATCCCTAATAATCTCAGCTACTACCTCATCCACAACAGTCTCCTGCTCTCTTCTACGTTCTCTTTCATTTTCCTCATTCAGCAGCTCTTAGTTGTCTTTCCATCTTCCCATCATACAGCTGACACCTGTCATTACATTTCCATAATAACTCGAATCATGAGCTTAGCATGCAGGTCATCATTCGCCCTGTGTTTGGCCTTTGCAACTATAGCTTCACCATACACTGCATCTCCTGTCTACACTCATCAGTCCTCTCTTCAAACCACGCTAACTTTATTTGTATGGCTCATTGCAACAGTATAAAACTGACCAAAGTGCTTCACACTACACAATACATTAAAAACAACTCTTATGAGTAACCTAATGTCCCTGCCTCTTCTGGAAGAAAGCATTTCCATCCTTTTCACATCTACAAGCATCTTTTTCTTTTCATTCCAGTCCTTCATATAAATGTGTCGTCATCACCGCTTCTCCCTTCAGCTACATGCCTGTTAAAGTCTGCACCAATCACCACTCTCACCTCTGGGGATGCGCTGCATCAGATCATCTAGCTTACTCCAGACAGAGTTCTGCTTCTCTTCTAGCTCATATCCTACCTGTGGGGAGAACCACTAACAACATCCAGAACCAGCTTGTCTGACACTTCCAGAACATTCCTAACCCACTCCAGTCTCCTGAGCTTCTGTCACGAACTCATCCCGCTGACTTCTGTCCCATCATTCCTGCCACCATCACGCCGACACTACTTAAGGAAGTGCCGGCGTTTCATTCATTACTCAGTCATCGTTCTCACCAGACTTTGTATCGAGTCTCCAGGCTTACCAGCCCTCTAAACCCTCAATCCAAACCTTCAGGAGATAACCACGCTGGTTGTTTCCATCACTCCGCATCTGGGCAACAGATCCTCTCAGTCATGCTTCAGATCTGCCAACGAACCTGACAGGATGACTGAGTCCCAAGTTGACCCAGCGGAGTTCGCGCGTCTGCGTGTTGAAGTGGCTCAACAGCGCGCAACCTTGGATCAGCAGACGGCAGAGATAAGCCAGCTCCGTGCCGAGATGAACCAGTTTCATGCCGTAGCTGATCGCCAAGCCGCAAAGATTGAGTCGCTCACCGAGCTAGTTCTCCAGCTGTCCACCGCTCTGCAACGACAGACCACAGCCGTCACCGACAGGATGGAACCACGCCTCAGCCTTCCAGAGAAGTGGGACGGATCCAGAGGATCCCCGGAGGGCATGCTGGCGACCCTGGCCATGACTTTCGAGTGCCAGCCGGCTCGCTACCCCACATCCTGCTCTCGTGTCGCCCTGTTGACCTCATTGCTGACAGGTCGAGCCGGTGAATGGGCGGCGGCTCTTTACAATCAGAAATCTCCTGCCTGCAATGACTATGAGACTTTTGTAAAGGAGATGAAAAAGACTTTTGTGCACCCCAGCAGCGAGGTCTCGGACGAGACTCGGCTGCTTCAGCTCCGCCAGGGCTCCCAGACGGTGGCTCAGTACACCTATCGCTTCCGGATGACAGCCGCTCGGTTGAGGTGGGATGACGCCGCCCTAAAGGCCATTTACCTGGAGGGATTGTCACCGAGACTCCGGGAGGGCATGATCGGGCACGAGGCCCCAACCTCCCTGGACCTGGCAGTGGATCTGGCTCTCCAACTGGACCGCTGCATCCTGATCCGGCCGAGCACCATGACAGCTCCCGTACACACCAGGACGTCACCCCGCCGGCCGGCTCACCAACTGAC
>SSNQ01034066.1:127055-147055 GCA_006942095.1 Nothobranchius kuhntae | reverse complement strand
CACACGAAAACGAATCTTTTTAAAAACTCCGGCCAAAGTGAAGATCTGCGTTTTCTCCGTTTTGGGTGTCTGCGTGTGGACGGACAAAACCGGAGTTTTAAGGTCCGCAACGTCACTTTCCGCGACAAAAAAATGCTGACATCACGTGTGCGACCTGTGTTTACACTAGCCGGCATCATGGAAGCCCTCAGAGCTGCGCTCTGTCACTACCCGATCCATCAATTGTCCAAGCGCTTTCTGCTTGTTTGTTTTTGCAAGCGGAATTACTGCTCCTTGCGGAAGACCACAGACGAAGGACGAGGTTAAGAACGGGGGAAGTACTGCCGCCTACAGGTCTGGCATGTCCTTAACAACGTATTTATCCGGGTACGTGTGGACAGAGTTTGTTTTTAAAACGCGGTGGTGTGGATGCAAGTTTTTGGAGGGGCGGATATTCGTTTTCAAAAAACCCCGGCTACGTGTGGACTAGGCCTNATAATACCATAAAAATTTCATTTTTATGAAATACTAGTAATTTTTGTAACCTAGTTCAACCCGGAAATAAGATGCTTGGGTTCGATGAAACCTTAGCCAGGCAAACCCTCCTATTTGTGTGAATACATCGTCTGGCCACGTCCCATAGAGAAATCTCAGACGTGGGGAGGAATCTATGGTTGTCTTTCAAACTGCCATTTTTTTCTAAATAAAGGACTTGGGCCCTGTCCACACGTAGCCGGGGATCTGCCAAAACGTAGATATTTTTCTACGTTTTGGCCTGTCATCCACACGAAAACTGAGTTTTTTCACACGAAAACGAATCTTTTTAAAAACTCCGGCCAAAGTGAAGATCTGCGTTTTCTCCGTTTTGGGTGTCTGCGTGTGGACGGACAAAACCGGAGTTTTAAGGTCCGCAACGTCACTTTCCGCGACAAAAAAATGCTGACATCACGTGTGCGACCTGTGTTTACACTAGCCGGCATCATGGAAGCCCTCAGAGCTGCGCTCTGTCACTACCCGATCCATCAATTGTCCAAGCGCTTTCTGCTTGTTTGTTTTTGCAAGCGGAATTACTGCTCCTTGCGGAAGACCACAGACAAAGGACGAGGTTAAGAACGGGGGAAGTACTGCCGCCTACAGGTCTGGCATGTCCTTAACAACGTATTTATTCGGGTACGTGTGGACAGAGTTTGTTTTTAAAACGCGGTGGTGTGGATGCAAGTTTTTGGAGGGGCGGATATTCGTTTTTAAAAAAACCCCGGCTACGTGTGGACTAGGCCTTAAGTACTTGTCTGCTGCGGACTCAAAGAAAAGTCCAAGTCTAAATAGTCCAAAGTTGATGCCAAAGCTGTCATGATCCACCCCAGCCTCCCTGACTGTGTCTCTCCTGCCTTGATTACCTCTATTGTTCTCACCTGTCCCTCATTACTCTTCCCAAGTGTTCCTGATTCCCTTGTGTATTTATACCTCCCTCCTTGTTGCTGTCTTCATCGGATCATTGTCGTTTGGTGCATGTTCTTTTGTCCTGTCGCTCCCGTTCTACAATTAAAACATTTTTATTTTTTCCCCCGTTGCCTGCTCTTCTGCCTCCTGAAACCCACCACCACACATGGTCTGCAATCTCCACCCGAAGAACATGACAGAATGATCCGATCATCCCTGGACCTGTGGTGAGCCTACCATTCTGTTTCTGGAGGATGATTTTTCTTTTTGTACCCTTTCAGCGGAGGGAGATTTTGGCCTGGAGTTTTTTGGTTTTTCGGCGCATCCTACCTGTTCTCGGTGTGGTCGAGCCCTCTGGGAGATTCCGGCACATCCTAGCTGTTTCGGGATGGTCGGGGTCATTCTCCTCTCCTGCTGTTTCTCCCCGTCCTGTTCGTCACGGAAGCTGCTGTTCCTGGAGTACTCTGATGGAGGTAAAACCCCCTACGCACGCCATCATTCTCCGGGGTGGTAGGGCTGGTCTTCCTGCTCCATGGTCTGCTTCCCTTCACCCGAGCCTGCCAGAGGATCCTGTCGAGTCACGGTATGCACCTGCTCAGAACCGTGGTCAAGTACCTGCTGCCGCTCCTGGTTCCCTCGCGTCGCTCCTGCGGTTTTCGTCCCTCTTCCTGGTCCACGCCTGCAGGGTCTATGCCTGCAGATCCTCCACGCGGCAGTTCCTGCTGGGTCCTATGCCTGCTGCTGCAGTTCCTGCTGGGTCCCACGCCTGCTGCTGCAGTTTGTCTTCGTGTTCCTGGTCAAGTCTTCGTGTTCCTGGTCAAGTGTTCCAGTTTCCTGGTCCGTCCCAAGTCAAGTCTTCAAGTCCGAGTTTCTTGGTCCGAGCTCGAGAGACCCTTCGTGGGTCGGAGTTGTACCGCCTGTTCCCAGAGGCCCCTGCTCCGCAGCCCCGGACTGAGTCGTTTGTTCCCTGGTCACGTCTTCTGTGTTCCCTGGTCATGTGTACCCGAGTCTAGTCTTCGTTCGTTCCCGAGTCTCCTGTGCTATGTGGCTTGTGGGCATCTGGTATCCACCCCTTAAGGGGGGGGGGTACTGTCATGATCCACCCCGGCCTCCCTGACTGTGTCTCTCCTGCCTTGATTACCTCTATTGTTCTCACCTGTCCCTCATTACTCTGCCCAGGTGTTCCTGATTCCCTTGTGTATTTATACCTCCCTCCTTGTTGCTGTCTTCATTGGATCATTGTCGTTTGGTGCATGTTCGTTTGTCCTGTCGCTCCTGTTCTACAATTAAAACATTTTTATTTTTTCATCCGTTGCCTGCTCTTCTGCCTCCTGAAACCCACCACCACACATGGTCTGCCATCTCCACCCGAAGAACATGACAGAAAGATCTGACCAACCTGGACCTGTGGTGAGCTCTGCAACATCTGTTTCTGGAGGATTATTTTTTCTTTTTTTTCCCCTTTCAGCTGGGGGAGATTCTGACTCGAGGGTTTTTTCGGCGCATCCTACCTGTTTCCGGGGTGGTCGGACCCATTGAGGGGGTTTCGGCGCATCCTATTTGTTCCTGGGGTGGTCAAACCCATTCTCCTTTTCTGCTGTTCTGCCCCATCCTGTTTTTTCACGGAAGCTGCTTTTCCTGGAGTTTTTGATGGAGGTAAAACCCCCTATGCACGCCAACATTCTCCGGGGTGGTAGGGCTGGTCTTCCTGCTCCATGTCTGCTTCCCTTCACCCAAGCCTCCGCCTGTTGGATCCAGTCGAGTCACGGTTTGCACCTGCTCAGGACTGTTGCCGAGTACCTGCTGCCGCTCCTGGTTTCCTCGCGTCACTCCTGCTGTTTCGTCCCACTTCCTGGTCCATGCCTGCGGGGTCTATGCCTGCAGGTCCTTCTTGCTGCAGTCTCTGCTGGGTCCCACGCCTACTGCTGCGGTTCTCTGCTGGGTCCCGCGCCTGCGGTCTCTGCTGGGTCCGACGCTCGGCTGCTGCAGTGTTCCTGTCCAGTCAAGTCAAGTCAAGTGTTCCTGCGTCAAGTCAAGTCAAGTGTTCCTGCGTCAAGTCAAGCGTTCCTGCATCAAGTCAAGTCAAGCGTTCCTGCGTCAAGTCAAGCGTTCCTGCGTCAAGTCAAGTCAAGCGTTCCTGCGTCAAGTCAAGCGTTCCTGCGAAAAGTCAATCCAAGCGTTCCTGCGTCAAGTCAAGTCAAGCGTTCCTGCGTCAAGTCAAGTCAAGCGTTCCTGCGTCAAGTCAAGCGTTCCTGCGTCAAGTCAAGTCAAGCGTTCCTGCGTCAAGTCAAGCGTTCCTGCGTCAAGTCAAGTCAAGCGTTCCTGCGTCAAGTCAAGTCTTCGAGTCCCTGTCCCGAGTCAAGTCACGTGTTCCCGGTCTCCTGTGGTGTGTGGCCTTGTGGGCGTCTGGTATCCGCCCCTTAAGGGGGGGGGGGGGGGGGGTACTGTCACGATCTGCCCCTGCCGTCCTGACTGTGTTCCTCTCCTGCCTCATTAGTCCCTATTGGTTTCACCTGCTCCTTGTTAGCCTGCCCATGTGTTCCTCATTTTCCCCAGTGTATTTATACCTCCCGTCTCGTTATGTCCTTTGTCAGATCATTGTTGTTTCAAGTCATCGTTGTGTTTGTTCCTGCCGTTCCCGTTCTGGAATTAAATTCATTTTTATTTTTCTGAAGCCTGCATTTTTACCTCCTGGTCAGCTCTTCCACACACGGTCCATCATCTCCACCATCACAACATGACAAAAGCTGTTTCAAACAAGCTTCCACCATCCTTAATGTTTCGCTTAGCATCCCGCTCACCAAACCGACATAGCGCTGTGATTGGCCCACCAAACCAACACACACACTATCTCAGAGTGGCGTCTCTGTTTAATACAAGATGCATGAATGATTTAAAGTGACAGTGTGTATTTTCCCTGGCGATAGGGGGCAGTACATACCTAAATCATTACAAGCAAGCAGTATTTTTGTGTTTGAGTAGGACCGTACCAAAGGATGGCCATTAGGGTCAACAATTCCTGGGAGTGCAACCTCCAGCAAAATGCCAAGCACATCAGACTCCCTTTCATCACTGGCAATGAGTGAAGAGGTGTAACATGAGGAAATATGGGTTGTCACAAAGGTGGTGTTGGACTCAGCTGGGTCAAAGCTGGGTTGCTGAGAACTTTCACCCACAGATTAAGACCTGAACGCCAGCGAGTCTGGGAGGAAACCATAACATCTGCCACCTGCAGCTTCGTGCCAGAAGATGTTGTTCCCATGAAGTAGTCATAACATAACAAGTCTTAAAACTTTCTTTTCTTGTTTTTAATGTTAAAGAATAATCATTATCATTGTGCTCAATATAAATGTATTTTAATCAAATGAATGATTCTTATGCTTTGGGTAATTATAATGGATTAATGAATCCATACTTAAATAATGTTTGAGGATGTTTGTTAGCGACCTTCACACACACACTCAAGCACACACACACTCAAACACACCCACACACAGATGCTCACAGTAAACTCCAAAACACATTTGCTGACGTACACGTTTGCTTTGAGAAGAGAAAGGCTTTTGGTAAGTTTCAGTCTTATGTTTCAGTTCGTGCTGGACAACGAAAAAGAGAGGACCTGAAGAAACCGAAGGGGGGACAGAGCCGGTTGGCTCGTTTCTCCCCCCCTTCACGCTGTTCCTGTCAGCCAGACAAAATAGTTGAATCGCAACTTCTAACGCAGACTCATACAGAGTCTTTGATTTCTGAGTGAATTAAACTTAAGAAAGCGCATCGACAAAACGCTTTATCATTACGTGTACCGAGGGCAACTCTGGACCGGTTCGTGGCGCGTCTTTGTCTTCTTTGCCAGCCAAGGTGCCCTGGATGAAACATCATCCTAAGGTGACGTCCCGGGTCCAACAGGGAGTCCGATTTTCGGTGAGGCAGAACACGACAGATAGCGTTTTGATGCATCTTTTCCAACTAAACCTAAGTTTATTCAAACCATCACTTTTCACTCATACACCTGTTTCTTCCTGAAGCAAAATCAGATGCACACACGCATTCATCTCACAACGCTACAGATTGGCGAGCCAGCCAGGAGCCTCTATAATCTGTAGCGTTGTGGTTTATGCTCTTTTATGAAAGAGGAACCATTCTACATGATAATTTGTGATATTAATTTTATTAAATTAATAACCAAATTGTATAGTTTTAAGAAGACTCAAAGGTTGTTTTCATCGATAAACTGTCGATAATATCCGTGGGTCTGTGTTTCAGTTCAATGAAGAAACCAGTTTGACAATTAAAAGTTTTAATTCTTCAAATTAAACTAATGATTTTGAAATTGACAAACAGGAAATAACAATCAACATTGGTAACTTTGTGGGACAATCTTTAACAGTTGATATGCTGTTCTTGATCAAATAGACCTTCTGTTGGAGGTGCTGAAGGTTGAGAGTGATATGATGTGATTATGGATACGTGTGTGCAAAGTGTAGTCAGAATTGAACATGAGGTGAGATGAATGCGTGTGTGCATCTGATTTTGCTTCAGGAAGAAACAGGTGTATGAGTGAAAAGTGATGGTTTGAATAAACTTAGGTTTAGTTGGAAAAGATGCATCAAAACGCTATCTGTCGTGTTCTGCCTCACCGAAAATCGGACTCCCTGTTGGACCCGGGACGTCACCTTAGGATGATGTTTCATCCAGGGCACCTTGGCTGGCAAAGAAGACAAAGACGCGCCACGAACCGGTCCAGAGTTGCCCTCGGTACACGTAATGATAAAGCGTTTTGTCGATGCGCTTTCTTAAGTTTAATTCACTCAGAAATCAAAGACTCTGTATGAGTCTGCGTTAGAAGTTGCGATTCAGCTATTCTGTCTGGCTGACAGGAACAGCGTGAAGGGGGGGAGAAACGAGCCGACCGGCTCTGTCCCCCCTTCGGTTTCTTCAGGTCCTCTCTTTTTCGTTGTCAAGCANTTTGCTTTGAGAAGAGAAAGGCTTTTGGTAAGTTTCAGTCTTATGTTTCAGTTCGTGCTGGACAACGAAAAAGAGAGGACCTGAAGAAACCGAAGGGGGGACAGAGCCGGTCGGCTCGTTTCTCCCCCCCCTTCACGCTGTTCCTGTCAGCCAGACAGAATAGCTGAATCGCAACTTCTAACGCAGACTCATACAGAGTCTTTGATTTCTGAGTGAATTAAACTTAAGAAAGCGCATCGACAAAACGCTTTATCATCACGTGTACCGAGGGCAACTCTGGACCGGTTCGTGGCGCATCTTTGTCTTCTTTGCCAGCCAAGGTGCCCTGGATGAAACATCATCCTAAGGTGACGTCCCGGGTCCAACAGGGAGTCCGATTTTCGGTGAGGCAGAACACGACAGATAGCGTTTTGATGCATCTTTTCCAACTAAACCTAAGTTTATTCAAACCATCACTTTTCACTCATACACCTGTTTCTTCCTGAAGCAAAATCAGATGCACACACGCATTCATCTCACAACGCTACAGATTGGCGAGCCAGCCAGGAGCCTCTATAATCTGTAGCGTTGTGGTTTATGCTCTTTTATGAAAGAGGAACCATTCTACATGATAATTTGTGATATTAATTTTATTAAATTAATAACCAAATTGTATAGTTTTAAGAAGACTCAAAGGTTGTTTTCATCGATAAACTGTCGATAATATCCGTGGGTCTGTGTTTCAGTTCAATGAAGAAACCAGTTTGACAATTAAAAGTTTTAATTCTTCAAATTAAACTAATGATTTTGAAATTGACAAACAGGAAATAACAATCAACATTGGTAACTTTGTGGGACAATCTTTAACAGTTGATATGCTGTTCTTGATCAAATAGACCTTCTGTTGGAGGTGCTGAAGGTTGAGAGTGATATGATGTGATTATGGATACGTGTGTGCAAAGTGTAGTCAGAATTGAACATGAGGTGAGATGAATGCGTGTGTGCATCTGATTTTGCTTCAGGAAGAAACAGGTGTATGAGTGAAAAGTGATGGTTTGAATAAACTTAGGTTTAGTTGGAAAAGATGCATCAAAACGCTATCTGTCGTGTTCTGCCTCACCGAAAATCGGACTCCCTGTTGGACCCGGGACGTCACCTTAGGATGATGTTTCATCCAGGGCACCTTGGCTGGCAAAGAAGACAAAGATGCGCCACGAACCGGTCCAGAGTTGCCCTCGGTACACGTGATGATAAAGCGTTTTGTCGATGCGCTTTCTTAAGTTTAATTCACTCAGAAATCAAAGACTCTGTATGAGTCTGCGTTAGAAGTTGCGATTCAGCTATTCTGTCTGGCTGACAGAAACAGCGTGAAGGGGGGGAGAAACGAGCCGACCGGCTCTGTCCCCCCTTCGGTTTCTTCAGGTCCTCTCTTTTTCGTTGTCCAGCACGAACTGAAACATAAGACTGAAACTTACCAAAAGCCTTTCTCTTCTCAAAGCAAACGTGTACGTCAGCAAATGTGTTTTGGAGTTTACTGTGAGCATCTGTGTGTGGGTGTGTTTGAGTGTGTGTGTGAAGGTCGCTAACAAACATCCTCAAACATTATTTAAGTATGGATTCATTAATCCATTATAATTACCCAAAGCATAAGAATCATTCATTTGATTAAAACACATTTATATTGAGCAACATGATAATGATTATTCTTTAACATTAAAATCAAGAAAAGAAAGTTTTAAGACTTGTTATGTTATGACTACTTCATGGGAACAACATCTTCTGTGGGAACAACATCTTCTGGCACGAAGCTGCAGGTGGCAGATGTTATGGTTTCCTCCCAGACTCGCTGGCGTTCAGGTCTTAATCTGTGGGTGAAAGTTCTCAGCGACCCAGCTTTGACCCAGCTGAGTCCAACACCACCTTTGTGACAGAAAACCCATATTTCCTCACGTTACATTGGTAAATGCGTGAAGCAACATTTATGAATGGTGAAAGTTTTGTAGTCACTTGTTACAAAACACCAAATGTGTTTAGTCCACACGGGCTCCCATAGAAGGAAACATGGTTTCTAGTATGGCATCGCTCACTTAGACCCACTCCCATCTGTTATATGTTACAAGCTGGCAATGTGTTTGAACAACTGGGCATCGTTTAATTTGTTTTCAACAACATTTCGATAGATGTTTCCAGAGATTAGCGGTAAAAAACAAACAAAATAACAGAGCGGCCGCCAGTCTGAAGTTGCAAGTGGAATATTCTGGCCACATCGGGCGATAGGGGCTGGGTGGCCTTTCATTAACCCTGAGCAGTGATTCCCATCCATGGGTACACCTACCCCTAGTGGTCTGTGAGCGCATTACAGGGGGTAAGCGGAAAAATTTATATTCCATCACCAAGCTGATGACAACACTCGCCCCAGTAAAAACAACCCCAAAAAAACACATTGTGTTATGCTTAAAGAGCAAACTGCAGGTTAGAGACTCTCATGAGACAATGTTTGGAGAAACATGATAGAAACTCATTTTAAACATTTTTTTACACATACATAAGTTATTTAGACATTTGTGATTCTTTTTTTTTTTCCATACCAAGTGAGGTCAGCTGAGGGAGTACTGATGGTATTCTTTGTTTTCCTACAAGATTTACAGACAAAAATAAAGAGGTAAAATATACATTTACAAAAAAGTGGGAATGGAGCAGGGGAAGAAAGGATGAAGGGTAGTAAAGTAAGGAACAAAAAAGAGAAAGATTGTTAAAGGTTCATTATTGTTTTTTTTCTGATACACATTACTCCACAGCCCCTATCGCCCGATGTGGCCAGAATATTCCACTTGCAAAGAGGTGCAACAATTGTTCATGATGAGACATAAAATAAATTAAAACGTTTGAAAATATAAGACAATTATGATGCATAGCCTAAATTAGCAAATGCTGCATGCAGAATCGTAGGGAAACAATAAATAGTGATTATCTTTTTTAGAACAGATGAAAAATGACAAAACAGACTAAATATGGGACACAGATGCACGCAGACATGCATAAATAAAAAAAGTTGTCACTAAATGAACCCAACTTAGTTCAAAATAAGCTGAAAAATTATCAAAATCACACAGAAACAATCGGTAAAGGACCAAGAACGAGCTCAAATTGTGGAGCAATTATGCCTAAAAGCCACACAATACCCAGCTGGAGGCTGAATGAAACTGTGGCCTTGAATCAGAGTCTTTTCAAAACTGTCAGAGGCCTTTCAAGGACTTCTCTGGTTCTCAAAGACGTCCCACGAATATAAACTATTATAAAACACACCATTCACAAATTTTGTGTTTGCAAGGCTGAAACTCTGTGGATTAAAACTGAAGTTGAGGCATCATGTGTCATGGCTCGAGGTAAGTGTCTAACCCAAGACATGCAGAATCAGCACACGTAGTCCAAAGCATTAAAGTAAAATGTCTTTATTATAAAAACGGGAACTGAAACCGCACAGGGAAGTCCTGGGGGATGAGCAATACGGCTCGAGTCTCTGAGGTGCTCAGGTTAATCAGGAGAGGAGGGGAAGCCGGGGAGGACGCTGGGCAGAGGATGAGAGATCCAGGAGGGGTGAGGTAGCAGAGGGAAAGCCAAACAGGAACGGCGGAGGAGGATGGAACGTGATGAGTATGTTCCAGAAAACGAAGACAGCGAGGGTGAGTAGATGATGAGATGATCCTGAGCGAGACAAAAACAGGCGTAAGGGATAATCCAATTCCAAATCCAAAATACAATCCAAGGTCATAAATCCACTAGTCGAAGGCGAGTCAAAACACGAATTAACAAGATCAAAGTTCAGAGTCGAGTGGCTGGTGCTACCTAAACTGGTGCAATCATCCGGCAAAGTGATGTGTCTCCATCCTCCTTTTGAACCCGCGTCCCTGATTGGGAAATCTCCTGCAGCTGCCGCTCCCCCTGCTCCTCACCTGTGGAGAATTAAGTTAGAGTCTGGTGAGAGGAGAAGGTGTGACTCACCTCTGCCCAGGAACATGACAGTGCCCCCCCCTCAACGGACGCCCCCCGGCGTCCTAGCACCGGATCTGGAGGCCTCGAAGTCCGAGATGAGAGAGGGGTCCTCGATGTTGGACCGGGGAATCCAGGAGCGTTCCTCCGGGCCGTACCCCTCCCAGTCCACCAAATATTGAAGACCCCGACCACGGGGTCGAGAGTCGAGGATGCGCCGAACCTTGTATACCAGCCCCCCTTTGTAGAGCTGAGCAGGAGGGGGCGGAGCCGGAACCGGGCACAGAGGGCTGGAAACGACGGGTTTGACCAGGGAAACATGGAACACGGGATGGATCCGAAGAGACGACGGGAGTTCCAACCGCACCGTCGTTGGACTAGGAACCGCCGCGACCTTGAAGGGACCAAGGAACCTAGGAGAGAACTTCCTGGTGGTCGCCTTCAGCGGGACATCTTTGGACGACAGCCAGACCATTTGACCGGGAGAGTAGGTGGGAGCAGGACGGCGGTGTCGGTCAGCCAGTCGCTGATTCCTTTCCGCGGTCCGCTGAAGAGCCGACCTCGTGGTGATCCAGGTGCGGCGGGCCCGACGAATGAACTGAGGAGTGGTGATGGTGGCATCTGTATGAAGGGGGAACAGAGAGGGCTGATATCCGAGGGAGGACTCGAAGGGAGACTGACCTGTGGCGGAGGAGACATGGCTATTATGGGCATACTCGACCCAAGCCAAATGCTCACTCCAGGTGGATGGGTTGGTGGCGCAGACGCAGCGAAGCATGGCACCCAACTCTTGGTTCATCCGCTCGCATTGTCCGTTGGTCTGCGGATGAAACCCCGAGGTCAGAGCCACCTGGGCTCCCAAGGCGGTGGCAAACTCCCTCCAGACACGAGACACGAACTGGGGCCCTCGGTCAGAGAGGATCTCTGTTGGGATCCCATGCAGACGAAAGACATGTTTAATTAAAAGCTGGGCCGTGACGGCAGATGTAGGGAGAGCCTTTAACGGCACCAGATGACAGGCCTTGGAGAACCTGTCCACAACAGTTAAAATGACGCTAAAACCATGCGAAGGTGGCAACCCACAAACAAAGTCCAAGGCAATATGGGACCAAGGACGGGACGGCACTGGTAGGGAACAGAGTAGGCCTGCTGGAGACTGATTGGTACCTTTTTGTTGGGCACAGACGTGGCAGGCCGACACATACTCCTTCACGTCTCTGTAGAGGGAGGGCCACCAGAAAGATCGCCTGATCAGAGCCACAGTACGTCCTACTCCAGGGTGGATTGAGAACCTCCCGGTGTGAGCCCAGTGAATAACCTTTCCTCGTAGTGCCTGGGGAACAAACAGTCTGTTGGAGGGTCCGTTACCTGGGCTAGGATCCACCTTAAGGGCCTCCAGGACCTGATCTCTTATGGGCCAGGTTACTCCAGCAACGATGCAGGAGGCAGGCAAGATGNTGTCATGGCTCGAGGTAAGTGTCTAACCCAAGACATGCAGAATCAGCACACGTAGTCCAAAGCAGTAAAGTAAAATGTCTTTATTATAAAAACGGGAACTGAAACCGCACAGGGAAGTCCTGTGGGATGAGCAATACGGCTCGAGTCTCTGAGGTGCTCAGGTTAATCAGGAGAGGAGGGGAAGCCGGGGAGGACGCTGGGCAGAGGATGAGAGATCCAGGAGGGGTGAGGTAGCAGAGGGAAAGCCAAACAGGAACGGCGGAGGAGGATGGGACGTGATGAGTATGTTCCAGAAAACGAAGACAGCGAGGGTGAGTAGATGATGAGATGATCCTGAGCGAGACAAAAACAGGCGTAAGGGATAATCCAATTCCAAATCCAAAATACAATCCAAGGTCATAAATCCACTAGTCGAAGGCGAGTCAAAACACGAATTAACAAGATCAAAGTTCAGAGTCGAGTGGCTGGTGCTACCTAAACTGGTGCAATCATCCGGCAAAGTGATGTGTCTCCATCCTCCTTTTGAACCCGCGTCCCTGATTGGGAAATCTCCTGCAGCTGCCGCTCCCCCTGCTCCTCACCTGTGGAGAATTAAGTTAGAGTCTGGTGAGAGGAGAAGGTGTGACTCACCTCTGCCCAGGAACATGACATCATGTTTGCAGGTAATATCATTTTAATACATTAACCCTGAACTAAATCCAACATGTGGACTCGAGCTGACACGTCATTTTCAGCAGTCAGCTTTAAGAGCCTGCTTGCTGCAGGCTCAGATGATCTGAATCGTCTCTTAGCTATGGCTGCCAGGGGGAACTCCCCTGAAACTCAAGCCTGTTCAGATCTACTCTTTTTCATTGTTTGCAAATGTCACAAATTGCAGATTTAGCTTAATCTGTTAGCCAGTAAGTTATTTCAAATGTCATTAGAGCAAATGTGTTCAGTCAGAAGATCTGCAAATGTTATTTATGGAGGCCAGGTAAAAAATATTATTTAGGATTTGATCATGGTTCAGTTGAAAGTTATTTAACACCATCCTGTGGACATTAAACCCCATTGCATTAAATTTGATACTGGAAGCCATGTAGGGTAATCTTAAACCATAAGAACAGTTTTTACCTCTAAATGTCAATTTTTGAGAAATGAAACAAATATTTTACTCCAAAAATAAAGAAAATACAAATTTAAACAGAAGAATTGGGATTTGTTTATAAATAAAACAGAAAAGCTTTAGGTAATAATGACTGAATGGTAACAGTCTGATTATTATAAGACCACCTGTTGATGTGTCTGATTTAATAACTTATTAATATTTTGATTTATAAACATATTCATCATATAATTATTATTTAATTCAATAACTAATAAATACCCTGCTAGTGGTTTTAATAGTTGAGCAGGTGACGCTTTTTGAGGCATCACACATAACTGTTCAGAATACAAATCCAGGCTCTGTCTCATTGGACTGTTGTAATTAAACTTTGTACTGAACTAAACTTTGCATTAAACATTGCTGAAAAGGTAAGAAAAGGCAATTCGTTTTATCCTCGTTTACACTGGAGGTAAAGGCGCAGTTAGCGTGGCTCTGGTGTTAATCAGGTTTAATGTTTCTGTTAGCAACAATCTTCACTAGAAGGTAAAACGGTTAAATGACAGGGTTCGCACTGACCCGATGTTGACGGAGAAATCTCAAGCCTGCAGATGCACTGACATTTTAACGCACATCGTGGAGGTAGCTACATCAATCAGGAAAAGATTCCCATCAGAACATCTGAGATGGACACTGAGCTCAGCGCAGCTCACTGTCAGTGCGCGCGTAATGTGGACAGCGAGCTGAAGATAGATCGGGGGCTTGGAGCGCATCACAGAACCAGAACCATGTGTTTCATCTTGTTCTCTCTATAAATTCCACAAGATGCTCAGCTGACTTTTCCTCATCCGAGGCAAACCTTTATTGAACACTCAATAATCAGCCACGTGTGTCTACCTCTCACTTTCCGGTGTTACACTCTCTAGACTCCGGGCGGAACACATGGTTAAGAGCAATTCTCATTGCTACATCCCTTTTCTTTTACAAAGACACTGAACTTTTCATTCGTTGAGAACTCAGTATGCAACTGGCACAAAACTTAGACATGGCATTTCTTTGTTGGACCCATTTTCCCTCAAGAAGTAAAAATTTGTATTTACTTTTTTTTCTCCACTAGTAAACAGATCACAAAGCCCTACCTCCAAATATTATCACAGAGGTGTTGTTCTGTTCTCCAACCAGTACACAAATCTCAACATATAACTCAACATCTCATTCCACTTTTTTTTTAAACAAATCTCAACATATAACTCGCATAGTACACCTTAATTGCATACATAGTCCTTCAGATATCCGGGTTGTTGTACCACCCGTCCTGACCTGGTAGTGCTGATTTGTGTGTTCCCTTCGTTCTGTGTCAGCCCAGTAAGGTTCTGTCCCTCTGGCTGGGGATGTACTGACATGTCTTTTCCGACCTCCGCAGCTCGCCTCAGATGGCGACGATTCCTTCTGAGGACTCTGCCATTGTCCAACTCCACATCATAGGATCTGTTTCCCCGAGTGTTACACACTCTAGCCTTGGACCATAAGGTGTGTTGTTCAAAAGGTTGGACTTGCACCACGTCCCCTGGGTTTAATGTGACCATGTCCTTTGCCGTCCTGTTGTAGTACTTTGTTTGTCTCTGTTTTTCCTCAGTGCCAACCTGTCATCAGTCACTTTGGGTTGCAACAATCTGTCTCCTATCGGGAGGAGTGTCCTTGTCCTCCTGCTTAACAGTCTCTGTGCCGGGCTGGTAGTCAAACCTTGTGTTGGGGTGTTTCTGTGGTCCAATAAGGCCAAATATGGATCCTGTCCAGCCAATTTTGCCTTTTTCATGAGTCGTTTGGCAGTTTTAACAGCAGACTGCGCTTTGCCATTACTCTGCGGATAGCCCAGGGATGAGGTATGGTGTTGAAATTCCCATTTCCGGCTGACGTTGGCAAACTCGGTCGAGCTGTACTGGGGCCCGTTGTCAGAAAACACAATATTTGGGATTCCCTGACGTGAGAAATGAGCCTTTAGTTTCCTAATCACAGTACTCGACTTGGTATCCCGTAGATAATCTATCTCCCAAAAGTTGGAGTAATAATCAACTGTTATTAGGTAGTCCCTACCCTCAAAACTGAATAAATCTGTCCTAACTTTGGTCCATGGTCTGGTGGTCGGCTCGTGTGGCTTTAGTGTCTCTTTCTGTTGTCTTGCATCCACAGACCGACGTATGTCACATGTAGCGATGTACTTTTAGATGTGGTCATTCATACTGTGCCAGTAGACACAGTCTCTAGCTCTCCTGAGGCACCCTTCTGTTCCGATGTGTGTTGAGTGAATTTGCAGTGTTATATCTGCCTGGAGTGCTTGTGGAATCACCACTCTCTCTCCCTTGAAGACCAATCCATCCTGTGTGCTCAGTTCATCCTGCAACGATTGGAACTGGGTTATTCCAGCAGGTACCTCTTTTTTACAGGCCGGCCACCCCTTTTGTGTTGTCTTTATTAGCTTTTGTAATGTGCTGTCGGTTCTTGTCCCTGCCCGTATTCTGTCCATGCTTTCTGTCAGCGAGTAGCATCTCGCGGCCTGGAACATATATTATGGTTATATCATATTTTTGCAGCCTCAATAACATCCTTTGCAGTCTCTTAGGTGCATGTAACAGTGGCTTTTTAATAATGCTCTCGAGTGGCTTGTGGTCTGATTGCACACTCACAAGACGACCATATGTACATTGGTGGAATTTCTCCATCCCAAACACAATAGCCAAACATTCCTTCTCAATTTGTGCATAGCCTCTCTCAGTGAGCATCAGTGCACGACTTACAAATGCCACTGGTTTTCCATGTTGAGTCAGGGCTGCTCCCAGCCCTGTCTTGCTGGCATCACACTGCAGCGTTAGCTCTTCTTCCAGGTTGTAATATTTCAAAACTGGGACTTGTGTTAGTTTTTCCTTTAGTCTTTTAAATGCTTGGTCCTGCCCATCTGTCCACTCCCATAGGCTGTCTCTGTGCGTCAGTTGTCTGAGAGGCTCACAGTCGTCTGACAGATGCTTGTAGAACTTTGATAGATAGTTGATCATTCCAACTAGTCTCTGCACCCCTTTTATGTCAGTTGGTGCTGGCATCTCTGTGATGGCCCGAACCTTCTCTGGGTCAGCTCTCAGGCCCTCAGCTGTGAGTAGATGCCTGATGTATGGTACTTCCTGTCTTCTAAGCTTGAGTTTGTCCACATTCAATTTGATGTTCCTCTCTCTGCAGCGTTCCAGGAAAAGTCTCAGGTTTCTGTCATGATCCATTTCTGCCAGATCCATCGTCTCCCCCTTTCCAGTGATCAGGATGTCATCAGCAATGCCTGGCAGGTTCTCTAACGCTTGCATCAGTTTGCGCTGAAAGACCTCCGGCGCTGGGCTGATCCCCATCGGCATTCTCAGCCACCGAAAGCGACCAAATAGTGTTGCGAATGTCGTGAGATGGCTTGACTCGTCTGTAAGCTTTACATGCCAAAAGCCATGTTTCACGTCACACACTGTGAAAACTTTCGCTTTTGACACATCCGGCAAGATGTCATCTATTGTTGGTAACGGGAAATGACTACGCTTCGGAGCTTTATTGAGCGGTCTCGGGTCAATACATATCCTGGGTTTGCCATTTGGTTTCTGCACTGTCACCATCCCGCTGATCCAATCAGTACTGCATTCCACTGGTGCTATTATTTGTCTGTCTGCAAGACTCCTCAGTTCCTCTTTCAGTGTTTCATCATCGACACTGGGACTCTTCATTTTGGCAGTTTGACGGGCTGCACTGTTGTGTCGATTTCCAGCTTGTATTCCCCTTGTAAACATCCATCTCCTGTAAACACATCCTGAAACTCAGTCTTTACCTCTTCCAACAACCATGTGTTTTTCTCTGATGGAGCTGTTGTCACTGAGCTGTCCAACGCCCAGATGTTATCACACTTAACTTGTATTAGCTTCATCGCCTCACTAGCTGTTCTCCCAAGTAGAGGCGTTTTACAATCCTCCTCTACCACTTGGAACTCGACTCTGTACTTTTTGTTGTTTCTTCGGTTTGTCAGCTTGACCTTACACTTTCCTAATGGGCACAGCCTTGACTTATTGTACATCACAAGAACCTTGTCTGTGTGCTCCATTTTGACGTTCTGGTTCAACATGTTGATGGGAACCAACGTTGCATGTTGAACCACAGTCAACTTGAAACTTGACCAGGCTGTCACCAATCATCATGCCTGCAAACAGCTGCTCACGTTTTCTTCTGTCTGATTCTTTGATCTGGTTCACTTCTACTGCAGTCTGTGTCAGAGCTCTGACAGTCATTATGTCCTCACAGGAATCTGAGTCCTGCTCCGTCACTGTGTGAACTTTTTTCCCATTTTCACTCTGGCTGCTTTTACTCCTGCATGCTATAGCAAAATGATTCTCTTTGCCACATTTTTTGCATTTTTTCCCATATGCTGGGCATTTTGATTTGAGTCTTTCATGTGCTCTTCCACAAAATCTGCATGTTATCTCTTTTTCTAGTCTTTTTCTCTCTTTTTGTTTTACTGCATGCAGTTCTTCCTCAGCCTGTCCCGCTATTGTTTTCTTGTATTCTCTTGAAATCTCCATTGCTCTACAAATATCTAGACATCTGTCTAATGTGAGGTTCTCTTTTCTGAGCAACCTTTCCCTCCAGCTGGAGCTGTTTGTGCCACAGACGATCCTGTCTCTAATCAGTGAGTCTTTTAATTGTCCAAAGTTGCAGGTGCTCGCCAGCATCCTCAGGTCTGTAACATATTTCTCAATATTCTCTCCAGGAGCCTGATTGCGTGCAAAAAATCTGTATCTCTCCACAGTCTCATTAACTTTGGGATTGCAGTGTTCATCTATTTTTCTCATCAGCTCACTTACTGTCACTCTTGCCTCAGCTCCGATCAGCGTGCCACAGAGCTCTCTGCCCCGTTCCCCGATCAGATAGTAAAACAGCTTCACTCTCGCCTTTTCCTCAGCATCCGGCAGAGTTCCGTGTAGAGTGTAAACTCTTCTTTCCATGTTTTCCACGCCTTAGACAGGTTCACTGCATCCATGCTCCACTGTGCGGGTGGCTTTAATCCATCCATCGAAGCCGCCGCTGCACGCTGCTCATCAGCGTCTCACCTGCTGTCCTGAGCCGTTAGCACCTCCGAGGCTAATTAGCCTAGCTGGACACGTCGGTACCGTCCACTCAATCTTTCTTCATCCGAGCGCGGTGTGGATCTCTCTAGACCCCGCTGCCACCATGTTTCATCTTGTTCTCTCTATAAATTCCACAAGATGCTCAGTTGACTTTTCCTCGTCCGAGGCAAACCTTTATTGAACACTCAATAATCAGACATGTGTGTCTATCTCTCACCCTCCGGTGTTACACTCTCTAGACTCCGGCCGGAACACACGGTTAAGAGCAATTCTCATTGCTACAATTAGTTTTGCAATATAATTTCCTGTGGTATCTACTGTAGAAGTCTTTAATTGATGAAATGAAGACCACGGAGCCACTTGTTGATTTTCACAGGACTTCTGTCTTACTTCCTTTATTCTTTTCCCGCCTCGTCACACATTCCTTTTTTCTCTCACTATCAGTCCCAAGGCGCCCCCTAGAGGCTCCATCCTGAACACTTCTACACCTCCCCCTTTTAGCTTGAAAAACTTTACTTGTAAGATAACCTTGTACTCAACATAACAGTATCATTCTAACAGAAACCTGACTTATAGTCCAGTGTTTACAACCAAGCATTTTCAAATCTTACAGTGTTCTGCTAATTTATGCACATCCGTGAAAAGAAAATTTCTGCAGACTCGCCCTGCTGCTGCTGTCTACTGTTAAACTTGGCCCGTTCATAGATAACATTGTGCTTACCGATGAAATGTTCCCCAAAGGCTCTTGTCACGTCTGCATACACTGCCTTTTGTTGGTCAGAGAGCGGTAATGTGTCGAGGATGTCATCGCTCCTGTCCCCCAGGGAGTTGACTTGATAATCCTACGCTTTTCCATCGAGTCCGGACACCCGCCGAAACCTCTCAAACCGTCTTATCCATTGCGGCCAGGANGGCAGAGCTAGTTCCGTGTAGAGTGTAAACTCTTCTTTCCATGTTTTCCACGCCTTAGACAGATTCACTGAATCCATGCTCCACTGTGCGGGTGGCTTCAATCCATCCATCGTAGCCGCCGCTGCTCTCTTCTCGTCAGCGTCTCACCTGCTGTCCTGAGTCGTTAGCACCTCCGAGGCTAATTAGCCTAGCTGGACGCGTCGGTACTGTCCACTCAATCTTTCTTCATCCGAGCGCGGTGTGGATCTCTCTAGACCCCGCTGCCACCATGTTTCATCTTGTTCTCTCTATAAATTCCACAAGATGCTCAGTTGACTTTTCCTCGTCCGAGGCAAATCTTTATTGAACACTCAATAATCAGCCATGTGTGTCTACCTCTCACCTTCCGGTGTTACACTCTCTAGACTCCGGGCGGAACACACGGTTAAGAGCAATTCTCATTGCTACACCATGTAGGAAGATTCTGTGTTTTCTAAACCCGGTCTCTCAGAGACTTGTCACTTACAAAATGTTCCCTGATTATGAATCTTCGGCTGAATAGCGCTTGTTCCTGTCTCCAACACTGCGACTCATTCATGAGCCTGTCTGAGGAACAGTCCAGAACCTCACATCCTCTTCAGCTCAGAAAGCTCCTATAGAGAGATTTGATTACGCACAAGCAGGTGACCTGTTCATGTTTACGCAGATAATCTTTAAATTTAGAATTGGCTACAGATGAAAACATGAATAAAATACATTGTAATTAAATATTCCTTAATTAGTTCACAAGCAGAGTCTAGGGAGCCGCATCAGATGGATGAAAGAGCCGCACGCGGCTCCAGAGCCGCGGGTTGCCGACCCCTGTGTTAGCTCAATCCAGAGAAAAATATGGATTCCACTGCGGCTCTGACACAGAGGAAACTTTTAATGTTTATAATTCTACTTCTTATGGACCAGAACCATAAAGTTATGAGTTTGGTGCTCGCCTCAGAAAGTAGAGACAGACCAGAGGGAGAAACCATCGGCCAAAGCAGACAGATTGTGCTGCCATGTGATGAGAAGCGGGGGGGGGG
>SSNQ01034066.1:66038-86981 GCA_006942095.1 Nothobranchius kuhntae | reverse complement strand
ATGTAAAGAGGTGAGTTTCCGCTTTGTTTAGGTTGTTTTGGCGTTGACATCATCATAGAGCGCAACATTCTGTGACTCTTAAAAAAACTGTCAAAACGCTGAAAAATGCTGGTAGTGAAGGGCTTTTCTGATCAGGAAACGGCTGGCAGCGAATGAGTTAAAGCTTCTCCAGATCGATAAAAGGTTAACCAACCTGAAATAAAATGGCTGTAGGCTTCCAGGCTTATAAAATGCTTTCATTTGGTTTGCAGTGTAATGTGAGGAAAGCAACAGGAGTTTGTTTTGCTGATCGCTGCAGCGCTTTCAGAGTGCTAATGTTTTTTAGCAGTTAGCTTAGTGTTGTAATGTGGTGTTTATACCTTATTAAAATCAAACATACCAGAAATTTGGATTTAAAAGGGCATCAAAAGTTAGTTACAAGTAGATCCTAGTACATGCTGATTGTCAGCATTAGCGATAGCATTATTATCACTACTTACCTGAGCAAAAACAAGACGATCGCCATTTAAAGCTTCTCCGGATCACTAAAAGGTTAAAGTTAGGATATTTAAAAAGATAAATAATCTAATTTTTATTCTGTCGGGTACAACACTGTGTTTCTGTTTACATCTACCAGCCACTAGAGGACACCGTTGCGCTACAAAGTCAGCTCAGCAAGGCAAGGTTGGGACTGTGTAAAATGGCAGACAGAAGCCAAGCAGCCAATTCTGAGCCCAGAAGATGTTCTAACGGTAAATACTGTTGTAAAATAAACCTATTAGTAGAAATTAGTCCTTATCCTGTACAATTTGTCTCTGAACATGGTGCTGGAACGTGTCAGCAGTGAACCAACATCCCAGCAACTGGAAAATTAGTCCTGTTGTTGCAGTACAACCTCTGAACACCAGGGCTCACCAGATGGTTTGTGTTCCATAGTCAACTTTTAACTAACCTGAAATAAATCTGTAAGGCTTGTCACCAGCATTCAGACATCAATTCTGCTTGCTTCACAGCCAGACAGGACACGGTATAAAAGAGAGAGAGAAAAAAAGAAACTAACCTGAAATAAAACAGCTGTAGGCTTCCAGCTTCAAAGGCTTATAAGGAAGGCAGCACAAGGTAGTTTGTTGCAGATCGCTTCAGCGCTGGGTAAATCCTCCACAGTGTGTGAAAAGTGCTACTTTTCAAACTATTTAGCTCATAACCTAAAAGCAGATGTATTTTTTCGCGATATATCGTCTGTGCCTGCTCATTTAAAGACCAAATCACTTTCATCCATCGCGCTGTTTTATCTGTGTTTTGTTGTGGAGCAAAACATGTCCTGCCTCTATCTGAGTTTTGCGCGGCTGCAGACGTCACGTGAGTGAAACCCAGCATAGGTTTAAAATAATTTGTATGTTTTGTTTTGTCCATATGGCAGGGTTTTTCCTGCATTCAAACGTGCGTGGTGGCCGCCTCCAGCAAATTTTGTGCCGCCCCAGCCTGATTTCACTCTGCCCCCAGCTATATGGATGTTATTTTAACTGCAGTTACAGCATTGCGCCACTACAGGGGCGCTGTATCAGCAGCGGTGCACCGAAAAGCGCTAAAACCGCTGCAGAAAAAGAAGATCAAAAATAGCTTTTCTCGCTAGTTGGTACATATCTATGGTTGGTGCTATTGACGTCCTGATTTTCCCCAGGCTCTTCCATATCAGAGCAGGGCTGTACAGTGCAACGAAAAAAAAACTGTCTGAGCGTGTCTGTCTATTTTTAAACGTAGCACTGGTGCAACATCTTTCAATTACTATTTTCCCCAGAACTTTATTGAATAAAAGTAAGTTATGTGTAAGAAAAATGCTTTTTACTGGCGCGCAGTGTGGAAATCTGGATGCGGTGGAGGAAAATAAAGGAACCAGCAAAGGCACAAAGGCAGAACCGGTCCAAAGTTTGGGATCAAAAGTGCAGCTACACGCAGATTAGCTAATGCTAAAGCTAACGGGTAGCAGTCTCACAATCAAGTGGCGCACAGAAAAATATATGATGATTATCGTAAAACTAAGAAAGACTAAACTCTACAAACGGGTGAAAAGTCCCCACCATCCTGTTTATTCTGCATCCTGCAGAATCAGAACTGCTGCACATACGAGTCACATTACTGCTAAAAGTGTACGGCAAGTCCTTGTAGTATATAATTCACAAACGCTTCCATCTTTGAACATAATTTAAACTGGATTATTGCCTTCCCGTACATAATAGACATACCACCTTTACATTGTTAGCAGCAGAAATTAAATGTTATTACCATTTACCCAGCATGTTTCTGGCCCCACACACACCAGGGGCACACTCTAGATCTTGTTTTTACCCTGGGTCTAAATGCTGACATTGTTTGTCCTGAGGACGTTTATATTTCAGATCACCATTGCATTTTCTTTAACTTGTCAGTTTCTGCGTCCCCACCTCCTGCTCGCCACATAGTTAGTTCTCGTTTTCTTAATGAGAGCACAGCTAGCATTTTTTCTGCTGCTTTTGATCCACCCTGTTCTTCTGATAACGACCCAGATTCCTTAACTTCTCAGTTTAACGAGCACTGCTTCTCCATTCTGGACAACATCTGTCCTGTCAGAACCAGATCAGTTCCTGCAGTGAACCCTATTCCCTGGTTTAATGACAGCCTTCGCAGCCTGAAGTGCCAATGCAGGAAAATTGAGCGTTTGTGGAAGAAAACCCATCTCCTCGTCCATCTGCTGCACCTAAAGGATCTTCTGTCATCCTTTAACTCTGCAGTCAGAGACGCTAGGGTTTCCTATTTCTCCAACCTGGTGTCCCAGAGCAAAGGGAACCCCAAGGTGCTGTTTAAAGGTTGGTTTATGCTTGACGCGTCCGCGAGGTCCGCATGGCTCCGCGCGGCGAAATTGCGTCATTTTAACAACCACGCCCCTCCACCGCGGATGCATGCCGTAGAGCTCCATGCTGCCCTGTTCAGTTTGGGAGAATGCTGGCTCACCGCAGAGACGAGCCGCACGAACCATAAACGCTGCGAGTTGTGAAGCGCGTTCCATCCGCGAGCCGCATCACCGCGCGGAAAGTGAATGCGTCAAGCATAAACCAAGCTTAACACCATCAGCAGCATTGTGTCTCCTGCCTCTCCTACAGCCTCCATCCACTCTGTTACAGACTGTGAGAACTTTCTGTCTTTCTTTGTGGACAAAGTCAATAAGGTTAGATCTAGCATCTCTCCTTCAGCCTTATCGCTGCCTCTCCCGACTCCAACCAGGCCCATCATCCTAGATAGCTTTGCTCCTGTTTCTTTGCCTGAGTTAACCAAACTAGTTAATGCTATGAAGACCTCTGCATGCCCCCTCAACATCTAACCCTCATCTTTGTTTAAAAGTGCTTTTCAGTCCATCGGTCCCAGCGTGCTCTCTGGTTTCTGGTCAGGTCCCTGCTTACTTTAAGAATGCTGTAATCCACCCGCTTCTTAAAAAAAGAAGTCCTGAGGCCTCTCTCCATAGCAGCTTCAGACCCATCTCTAAACTTCCATTCATCTCCAAGATCTTGGAAAAGGTTTTGGCTAAACAACTCACAGCTGCTCTTAATGAATATAACATCTATGATAGCTTCCAGTCAGGTATTTGTAGAGCTCGTTCTACTGAAACAGCTCTTCTTAGGGTCTCTAATGACCTTCTGACTCACAGTGATGCAAGGGACCGTTCTGGTCCTGCTGGACCTGACTGCAGCCTTTGACACTGTTGACCATCACCTGCTACTGGAGAGGCTGAGAGACTGGGTAGGCCTATCAGGATCTGCTCTGGAGTGGTTATCCTCTTATCTTTCTGAGTGCTCCTTCTTTGTGGTCATCTCCAAGTTTAGGTCCTCCACCACCTCCCTTACCCATGGTGTCCCACAAGGTTCTGTGCTGGGGCCTCTGCTCTTCCTCCTCTATCTGCTTCCTCTTCAGCACATCCTGAGCTCCTTCAAAGGAATCTCCTACCATCTTTATGCAGATGACATCCAACTGTACATCTCCTTTAAGCCCCATGAGATGTCTAAGCTGCAGCTGTTACACACCTGCTTAGACTATTAAAACCTGGATGGCCAAACCCTCCGTCAGTAATCTTGGCGTGACCTTTGACCCAGCTCTCACCCTGAATTCTCATGTTCTCTTGTTCGCTCTTCCTTCTTCCATCTCAGGAACATTGCTAAGAGATACTTAAACTCCACTTGAGGTAGGACCTCTCTCCCGACCCGGAGTTGGCAAGCCACCCTTTTCCGGTCGAGAACCATGGTCTCAGATTTGGAAGTGCTGATCCCCATCCCAGCCGCTTCACACTCGGCCGCGAACCTACCCATAAAGAGCTGAAGGTCAGAGCTGGATGAAGCTAGGAGGACCACATCATCTGCAAAAAGCAGAGACGAGATTCTCCTGCCACCAAACTCCACACCACGGCTGCGCCTAGAAATTCTATCCATAAAGGTAATGAACAGAACCGGTGACAAAGGGCAGCCCTGGCGGAGTCAACCCCTCACCGGGAACAGGTCCGACTTACTACCGGCTATGCAGACCAAACTCACGCTCCTCTGGTAAACGGACTGAATGGCCTTTAACAGAAAGCCACCCACCCCATACTCCTGGAGTGTCCCCCACAGGGTGCCCCTGGGGACACGGTCATAAGCCTTCTCCAAATCCAAAAAACACGTGGATTGGTTGGGTAAACTCCCATGCCCCCTCCATCACTCTTGCAAGGGTATAGAGCTGGTCCACAGTTTCACGGCCAGGACGAAAACCACATTGCTCCTCCTCAATCTGAGATTCTCTTTTCACATGTCTGAGCAAAACCTCCCTGAACCGTCTACAGGTGGTTCAGAATGCCTGTGCTCGGCTTCTGACTAAGTCCTCCAAACACACCCACATCACCCCGCTTCTCCTCCAGCTTCAATGGCTGCCAGTCAACTTCAGGGTTCATTTCAAGATCCTGGTTCTGGTCTATAAGGCCTTACATGGACAAGCACCATCTTACATTGGTGATCCTCTCAGTCCCTACACCCCCAGCAGGTCCCTGAGGTCCAGTGATCAAAGCCTACTGGTTGTGCAGCACCAGGCTAAAGACCAAAGGTGACAGATCATTTGCTGCTGTGGCCCCCAGACTCTGGACCTCTCTCCCCCTGAGCCTGAGATCAGTGGACTCAGTGGTCTCCTTCAAAAAGCAGCTGAAGACTCACTTGTTCAAGCTGGCTTTTGTATGATCTTCACCCTCTCCTTGTTCTGTTCTCCCCACCTTCCTCAGGATCCACTGATTTCCCTCTTTCATATTCACTCTCTCTTTCTTAACATATTTTAATCACAATTGTCTATTTTTGCTCATTTTAAATATATTTTTAACCATTTTCTAAATTCTTTTTTATATTTTTACATTTTTTGTTTTTGTGAAGCGCCTCGTGATTTTTATCTTGAGAGGCGCTATAGAAATTATATTTTCTTCTTCATTTCCAATACAAATGAATGTTAATGAAATGCATTACATTTTACTGGATATATTTATGTGTTATTTTGACTAAGATGAGTGTTATTACTACAAACCTAAAATATTACTGAAATGTGGGTCAAATATTTAAAAATACAGGATGGGAAAAAGGGGGAACTAAACATCAATCTAATGCATATTATTGAGCATTTCATTATAAGAGTCTGTTATTTCAGCCTGGTCATTTTGTTGTTTTCATATTTTTTAGTAGCAAACCATTTTGTTTAACTTGAAACGTTGTCAAATGGAATATTCTATTAATCAACAGAAGCTTAGATTAGAACACTTAACGAAAAAATATTTTGCCTTTAAAAAATTGAAGCAGTTGAATTCATGAGTATGCTGGCGCAGGGTCAGAATGGTACCACCTCTGCCCAAATTTAAACCAGGAAAAACTCTGCCATATGGAAGTCACTGTTTTTGATCACTAATCATGAGCTGCATAATAAATAAATGGCCGGATCCCATCAAGATTCTATTCGTTCACTATGGACTGTTGAGGGCAGTCACATGCATCCCTAAAAGTCGTCCCCATAAAAGGACTGACCAACCAGTGTTTCCCCTAGGAATTTTTCCAGCTGTAGCTGGGGGGGCGCTTGGGGAGAAATTATGACATGTCTCTAAATAAAGTAAAATTTTCCAGTGCAGTTTGGAGACAACCCATAGAAGCACTGATTTGATCTCATTTCAGAGAAAACTAGAACAGGTCAGATGCACCTAATAAATAAAATTACTAACAAACTCAGGAATCTTTCTTTGCTTCATTGTTCTGGTGCTGAGAATATCACTAATACGGATCAAAGGAGATACACAGATGAATGCACCTCTTATTTATTATTTGGAAACTACATTTACTGCAGCTGGCAGAGGCAGAGATTTTTTTCTATTGATACACGGAGTTTACAGAATCATTTTAAATTTTAATAGGGGGAGCGGTAAAATACAGGGGGTCCCCAGCAAAAACAAGAAACTTTACGAGTCTGATGAAACCCGCTGGATTTCCATCAGGCAGTCACGGGGCAGCTCCAACGACCCAGTGGCTGTGCTGGGTCAATGTTATCGAGCCCAGTCCGGTACTGGCTCGGCCGTGAACGAGTCGAGGCGATGTCGTGCTCTGCTTAAGAAGAAGCGTTATTTTCCCGCTTCAGAAGCAGCGTCCAACGTGTTTTTACGCTTTCTCCGGGACATGTCACGTCGCTAAGTTGTTAGCGCCATGCGCTAACACGTCAATAGTGCAGCGTAGCCTGCTGGAAACCTCTCAGGCTGCTCACGCATCGATCTTAAGTTGTCGCTGTTGCGCTCACATTGTAATACAGTATTAGATGCGGTTAAAGTCAGACATGAAAAAATAAATAAATTTTACATGAATAAGTGATGCTTAGCCTGGTGTGGGGAGGAAAATCTGGCCTAATAAGCACGGGAGGAAACCCTGTCAAGATCGTCAGCACTCGTTTATCTTAATGCTACTGAAACATGTAAACCAAAAAGCATTATATCCACTGCTACCTTTCTAATTTTAAACTCAGTAACTTATGCTGTAACTTCACCTTGCCCTGCCTGCTCTTTTCTTCTTGCTGCCCGCCGGCTGTGATCACAAGCGACAACACAGTAGTTCCCGCTGCTTCTTCGGGAAACAGCACAAAAAAAAAAAAAATAAATAAATAAATAAATTGGGATCTTGTAGGCGTGGCGGTAAGATTTCAGCCGTGGCGGCCCGCCACGGCTACGTCTATGTAAGGGAAACCCTGCCAACGCCCGGAACACACCAGCTGCAAAGCGCCGCGAAGCGGATTGCTCACTAGATTTGCGCGACACTTGTTGCTCCTCTGTTCACATCAGGCGAGAATTTCTGACAAGTGCTTCTGTTCCCGCTTACTGTTTTCCAACCCGTCACTCCCATGCCCTTGCTGTGTGCTTGTGACATCAGAAACTGCACTGATCCTGCTGTCGTTTTGTAGACCAGTTCTAAATGGGTAAGTAAATAACTAGTGTTTTTGGTAGTGTACAATACTATTGTATATTTACTATCAAATTAAATGTATGTGTTTGTATTCACATTTATTAAATCCATCTTTTGCTGTAAAAACTGCATTTAAAATTAAGGACACGCCGTGTTTCTCTGCAGGAGAGAGTGTGTGTGTGTTTGTGTCTTAGTTCATTTTTATCTCTCTAGTCTGTTTACGTTGTCCAAAGGACTGTTGAGACTGAAGAGCTTTTGGGGGGATGGTATGTTATGTCAGACAAGTTTGTGATAAAAATAAGCAAATATCTGACATCTTCTATTTATCGATGAAAACAAATCCATGTGAACTAATTGTGATGCGTCGATATATGGAAGTGCTTCCCCAACAGGCTCCTGCACCACGGCTACAGGCACAAAAGACCAGCAGGGCAGAGTCTCCACTCAGGTCAGGACAGAACCAGAACTTCTCCACAGTTCACTGTCCTTTGTGTTTGTTGAGCAGCTCAGCACACCTCATTGAGTTTTCATTATGAAGAACTGAAAAATGATGGAATGTGGCATCAGAGACTTATAAACACTCTCCAGCAGATAAAAAAGTGGATTTTATTATTATAACAAGGATTATTAAGACCATGAACCAACAACGGGAAGACTTTGCATTTATTGGTGAATATTAAGCATGTTTTGGAATGTTTTTGGCTTCAGACTGCTTCATGGAGCACAAAAGTGCAACTTCAGTGAACCAAAAACCAGGATAACTGAGCCTTGAGGCTACATACCTGTCGGAACTTGGAGCGGAGCTTCTCTGTGCCATCCTGGAGCTCCACAGACTGAGGATCAGCAAGAGGAACGGTTTGGATCACAGCCAGGAGAGACTCCAGAGCCTTCACTCGCTTCCTGGAAACATCCACAACGCAAGGTGGACTTTCTTCTGCTAAACCTAACATTAACCCAGAGCAGGTCACAACCTAGCATGTTCTCCTGGGACAGAAGACTGAACGAAAACAATCCAGTCACTCAGACTCATTTTCAAAGAGCTAAATCCTTATTCTGGATTATATGACTTTTCTAATTATTTAAACAGAAATGGGAGGCCTAGAGGAAAAAACAGTCGTTCTCTTTATACCTCTACAGTAATTGTGCTTAATGCAGCAATTGTTAGTTTTATAGTAAGATTTGGAGTGTGAAACATCTTTCTACACGTCTTGTTTTGGCTCAAATCCCCACTAGAGCGGAGCTCAGACCAGTGGATGTTTGGTGTGGCTTGCTGGGTGGATCTGTATGGCTTGCTTCAGTTTGAGTAGGTAACACATGGCTGTTGTGCCTCACTTGCAAGTCGCTTTGGACAAAAGCGTCTGCTAAATACATAAACATAAACATTGTTGCTAATGGTGCTAACTGGCTTGTTTGCAGTGAAACCACATGCTGATTCCACATTATTCAACAGAACAGGCTTTCTACAAGCTTCCTTTTGTTCCACCAGCCTCTACAGCAGCAGCTTTGTTTCTCTTTTGTGGTGGGTCCGATAGTCCAGGGTATGGGGAGGACACCGGGTACCCTCTTTTATGTCATTTCAGGGTTACATACTGTTGGTTGAACAACTTGAAGCCCCCTTCAGACAGGCCATGAAAAACGGAAATGTTCCGGACTCTGTTCGTAAGACCTTTGTGTCTGAATACAAACATCTGGATAACGTTTTCCGTGATTAAACCAGACGATGCCCCTAGTAACAGGTCCGGACTTGTTACGGACAAGGTGGCTGCTTCAGACTGGTGAGGCCGAGTTACGGACAGGGAGGAGGAGGGGACCGGGGGACGCTGTGCGCTCATAGATAGCTCGCTCCTGTAGCATGCGGCAAACCATGGCAGCTCGCCTCCTACGGTACCGTCTAGACGCACGACGGAGCGCATCACACCGCTTCCATGATTATTTTAACCATTGAGCGCCATCATCCAGGTCTTATGCGTCTTCGTGTGCGCAGAATTATGCTTAACATAAGTCCGATCCCCCTCCCCCCAGACATCTGGAACTTTTCCCTGCTGTGTGAAGGCAGCCGAAAGGACAAGTTCCGGTACAAAAGTGGTGTGTCTGAAAACATAGTTCTGGTTAAAAACCGGACTGAATTGTCCACACATATTCCGGAATGTCAATCTGAAAAGGGCTCGAGAGAGCAGACAAGGCCGTGAGAGCTTAAACATGAAGGCATTCTGCTGCTGATGGGACAACTGGTCATTAACAGTGATCAATAGAGAAAACATTTTGTACAGTACCCTCTTCTACAGCTAGTACATCTAACAATCTAAAAAAGGCAGGAGGGCAGAATGAATACGTCATGGTTTTAGTAAAACGTACCTCGACCTTTCGTCGGTGTTGTGGTGTAGCAGACACTTCCATGTGATGGCAAAACCATGATAGAAGCTAATCTATGTGAGGAGAAGAGGCTGTTGTTCTTTGAGGGAGTTCATCAGGTCAAGATTCAAGAAAAAAACACCAGATTAACAGCCTGTACAGGCTCCTGCTCACCTCTGAGGACAGCCTGGCTCCATGAGAGGCTCCATGTCTGCGGCCGTCCTGCAGCCCCCGACGGGTTCCCCTCTCAAACCCGTCCCGAAAGCCCTCACCTCGGAACCTGTAACCGACACACTACAATCCAATCGTGTCCAGAAAATGACTAGTGTTGGTGTTTTAAGGCCATCTCCAACCCTGGTCCTCGGGGCCCACTGTCCAGCATGTCTTCCATGTCTCTACTTCAGCACACCTGATTTGCGTATATGCATCGCCTCCTCAGGAGGACATCAAGTGCTGCAGATACCTGTTAATCACTCATTCATTTGTCAGGCAGGTAGCAGCAAGGGAACACTGGTGTTTTAAAGAGCAAGTTGGATTTGGGCCAATAAATTATGTTAATTTGTCGGGTTGCGTCACACAACGACATTTGCACACTCAAAAAGCGCGAGTGTCTCTGCTCACACTACAAAGAGGAGCGGAGGACGCACCTCTAAACATGCGTTATTATTTCTTCTCGAAGCGCTTCAAAAACTCAGCTTCAGTCTGGCTCAATCAGACTGAGTGGTGTGATGTCGGGAGATCTGGTGTTGGGAGGGGGTGAGTGACAGCGGCTGCAGCATCTTATCACCCGTTTCTTCTCTTTAGGGATGCAGAGAAGTTAATACAAGAGAGTGTCAAAGAGAAATAGAAAATAAAAGTTCTTGTTACACTTTATTATTTTGTTTCATGATGATAAATTAGATTCAATTTGAAGGAAAACTGGGAGTAAGTTCAGGTTTTTTTCAAGTTAAATGAGATCTTGTTTCCTTTCTGCTCCTCCGGAGACACGATGGACACGAGGAGATAATAAAAGTCCCAAAGGGCAAGTTTGTAGTTAGCTAGTTAGTGAAGGAGATCCAAAAGGGTTAAAACGAAGGCAAATGGACTTCTTTGGTGTCTTGAAGTTGTTTTGCTTCTCATCTGAGGAGCTTTGTCAACTCTAACTGGAAAATGGGAGAGTCAAGTTTAAAAGCTGTAGCTGTCTGTTGATATTTAACGAGCAGAAACTACTCTGAGTACTAGGGCCCGACCGATATGCTTTTTTTGGGACCGATACCGATATAAAACTTTTAACAAAGGCCGATAGTCAATATAATGGCCAATATATCTCCCTCACAATAAAAAAAAATCTTAAACCTTTCATTCTCTGCCTTTTTGATTCAAACATTTCTCTATTACACACCAAAGAACTGTCTCAATAATTCACTCGGGTTTCCAAGTAATGCAAATAAGATTTATTTAGCAGATCTCAAAAACAACAGAACACGCAAACTCAGTCACAGCATAAATCTAACATTCAAGTTTTTCTTGTAAACTGTAGTTTCCACAAATATATTTTAACTTAAAGGAATATCCCACCACTCAGTAAAACTGTGTCTTGTTAAGATTCCCCAGAGTTAGACAAGTCAGAAAAAGCATTTTATAACCAGCCCAATAGGATCTGGCAGCAGTTGATTTTCTTAGTTTAGCATAAAACAATGTAAGTGAATTCACATACATTGTAGTGTTTTTATGTAGGTGAATGCAAGCCTTCCCTTCCATTGCTTTATGCTAAAACAACTGGTTACAAAATGTTTTTCCTGACTTGGTTAACTCTGGGGAATCTAACAACGCACACAAGTTTAGGGAAAGAAGATCCCTATAAGAATATTAAAATAATAAAAATGCACAATAAATAAAATGTAATACTAGTGCTTTGTAACAAAGTAACACTCTGTGGGAGTTAACTTGGTGAACCTATTCACCCTGGACAGGAAATAATTGCACATAAGAAACATAAATAAGAATAAATTAAAAAAAGTTCCAAAACAATAATTTGTGTTCAAAGTTCAAAGGAGTGGAGCCTCACAACATGAGTTCATAAAGGTAGCGCAATATCGGCCGTCTTTTTGGCCGATAGCCGATACTGTTAATGACCCCAATATCGGCCAGCCAATATATCGGTCGGGCCCTACTGAGTACCCCTCCTCTCTACCCCCTTATGAGTCGTTAGCCTCTATTGTTGTCATGTTGATTAGATGCAGGAAGGTGTGACCTAGACTGAAACTGCTTAGGAATGAGATTCAAATCTGCATTCAAAGCGGCTTCATTTGTCTGTGTTAACATTGCCAACCGTTTTAGCTCTGGTAAGGAAACAAAAGTCATTTGGGAAAGCTACAACAAACACACACACACACACACACACACACACACACACACACACACACACACACACACACACACACACACACACACACACAGAGATATGATCTAAAAGATGATCCCCATATTTCAACAACAGATCCTCCTGGGACCAGTAGAGCCTCAATGCCATCCTGGATTAGTGCAAACAACAAACCGAGCTAGCGAGTTCCTCCAGCATCAGGAAGATTTATTCTGGTAAGATATTGGTTAAATATTTTCTGGAGTTATCAATATTTACACCATCGACATTTACACTGGAAAATTTGTGTCCATAGGATCCAATTATACATTTTTGTGCCCAAATGGGAGGTTCCCATCGCCACCATTTTGATAGTGTCACAGGTTCCGTCATGCCCAGCCGATTCATAAAACAGGAAAAGAGGCAGAGCTGAGGGTAGGTCTGTAAGGCTGGGATCAAATGACGACACCCATTGAACTAAAGCAATGTAGCTACGAGCTAACTCAACGCTAACACGGAGGTGGAAGCTAAGCTAATGTAGGTAGCTACCAAACTACAACCAGAGCCAACTGTGCAACAATGGAGCTGACCTGAAGCTCACATGGAGTTTGTACGGAGGTTTGCGGCACTTTTTCCTGAAAACTATCTTCCTGTGAATAAAAAAGTATCAAATCGGTAAGCTTATAAGTTATTTCCTTAATGCATTTTGTTTTAGTTGTTAGTGTGGAGATAAATTAGCAAGCAAAGTGACAATACATTTCATATATTTCTAAAACTTAATACTTGTTTGTATCTCCCACTTGCAAAACTTTTATCACAAGTAAAGCCAAATAGCTAGGGCTGTAGCGAAGCCTCGATGACGTCGACAGCTCGATTCTAAAAAATTGTCGATGTCAGATCCGGTAGTCGACGCACCACGCCCACTTGTTGTATCCCCAGGAGTTTGTAAATAGAGGTGGAATCTGCCCGTTTTTCCTCTAGTTCGCCCTCTTCTCCGCCTTCACTAACATCTCCGCCAAATACCGAAGACCCGGAACAATGTCCAGCTGCTACTAGATTCCTTTCCTGTTTTGCCCGCTTTCGTCTCCCAGCAACGGACAACAACTTCCGGGTCAGATGCGCTGCTCCGTCTCTATCGCAGATGTAGAAAATCACCGGGAGCGTTTCTCCCTTCATAAAGGAGCTTCTTTCAGACATTAGGAGAGCTGTTTTGGTGGTAGCAGTCTCTCCTCTGTGCTGGTCTGTTTGCTGCTGGGTGTTTTGGTTTATTTAAACTTGGTAACTTGAACTTAACGTTGGTAAAGCTACTGTTAGCATTTTCGCTAACAGCTTCTTGCGTTTGGATAAGCTGTTACGTTTTGGTTTAGAGTTAATATTTTTTGTGGTGTAGATCTCCCTTTTATTACATTTAGAGTGTTGTGGGTTTATGGTTTAGTTTAAAATATCACCTTGAGTTTGGTTTAACCACCCAGTTTAGAGTTTGGACCTTTGGAGATGCTTATTTTGGTCCAGAACCCTGTAATCTTTGTCCAGTGGGACATCCCACTGGTTATTTGTGCAGAATTAGTTTTATTATTCCAAACCTGTGGATGGAAAGATTTATGTTTTTTGTAGTTGTAAATAAACCTGATCATCATTTTAACTTTTAAATCCCACATTATTGTCCCTTCCTTTTTGCACACGAGCCAAACTCCCCAGGAAGGGTCGTAACACCACTTGCCTCACGCACATAAGTGACCAAAAAAAAGCAGCATGGAGACACTCCATCTCCAATCACCTCTCAGGCAGCAGCCTGCACTGCCAAGTTCTACATGTCACCAGAACATAATCAACCAACGCAATAAAAGCAGCGTTATACAAAATAGAAGGCCTGTAGTGTTTATTCTCTTACAGTAACAATTTATCAATTTTTTTGAGGAATTTATTAGAGATTTTTTGGTTTTTATTAACTGCAATAGAAAAATAATTCCATCATTAGAATTCATTAGAGTAGTCGAATATTCGATAAAATAATCGTCAGAATAATCGTTTTAAAAATAATCATTTACCCCCAGCCCTACAAATAGCCTTTATTCAGGACTCGGTACAATTCACAAAAAGAAGAGATATTTAACAGATAAAATAAGCAAAAGATAACTTACTGGAAGAAAAAGAATTATCATGAGAACCAGAACAAGAGAGCCTGATAACACTAATGTGAAAATAAAGATTTAAAGAGTGCAATATTTACATATAATAGAAATAAAAATATATTACAATTAGTGTAACTCACTGTGATCCAAACAATAAATCAGCCATAGCTGATTAGCAATCATGAAATGAGGTCTGGGAGGGTGTTTCACTCTTTTATTACAACATTTTGTTCTTTCTTTCTTTTTTAGATCTGTTACAAGGTCACCATGGCTGTATGGTTTTTGTACTTTAAATCCCAAAGTTTGCATGGAAAGTTGCATATGCAGTTTCCGACCTCGTTTTGTGCATAAGCAAGCTTTATAAATCACACCCCAGCTCCTGGTATCCTTATCCACTGTGGCGGCAATGACATGGGAATGGTCAGCTCCAAAAGCAGTGAAAGACTTGCAGGTGGGAGTCTCGCTACTTTTGAATTTTGCCTTTAGGACAGGCTTATTTTCAGGCAAACAGGATAAAAATATCCTTGACTGTTATAGCTAATGTGTTGTTGTTATAATTTATCTATAGCCATAACAATGTTGACAACTCTGTTCTTCCTTCACAACCCACGTTCCACTCACTCTCAAGCTTTCTGGGCCCCTTGTTTTATTTTACCTTTTTCCAAATGTACTGACACTGTGTTCTGTTATTTTACAAAATCTTGTGTAAAAAATAAATGTTTTTCTTTCTCAATTACTGGAATTTGTAGAAGACAAAAACGGAGAATCATCTACAGTGGGGCAAAAAAGTATTTAGTCAGCCACCGATTGTGCAAGTTCTCCCACTTAAAATGATGACAGAGGTCAGTAATTTTAATCATAGGTACACCTCAACTGCGAGAGACAGAATGTGAAAAAAATCCATGAATTCACATGGCAGGATTTTTAAATAATTTATTTGTAAATCAGGGTGGAAAATAAGTATTTGGTCACTTCAAACAAGGAAAATCTCTGGCTCTCACAGACCTGTAACGTCTTCTTTAAGAAGCTTTACTGTCCTCCACTTGTTACCTGTATTAATGGCACCTGTTTGAACTCATTATCTGTATAAAAGACACCTGTCCACAGCCTCAAACAGTCAGACTCCAAACTCCACTATGGCCAAGACCAAAGAGCTTTCGAAGGACATCAGGAAAAGAATTGTAGACCTGCACCAGACTGGGAAGAGTGAATCTACAATAGGCAAGCAGCTTGGTGTAAAAAAATCAACTGTGGGAGCAATTATCAGAAAATAGAAGACATACAAGACCACTGATAATCTCCCTCGATCTGGGGCTCCACGCAAGATCTCATCCCGTGGGATCAAAATGATCATGAGAACAGTGAGCAAGAATCCCAGAACCACATGGGGGGACCTGGTGAATGCCCTGCAGAGAGCTGGGACCACAGTAACAAAGGTCACCATCAGTAACACACTACAACGGCAGGGAATCCTGCAGTGCCAGACGTGTTCCGCTGCTGAAGCCAGTGCATGTCCAGGCCTGTCTGAAGTTTGCCAGAGAGCACATGGATGATACAGCAGAGGATTGGGAGAATGTCATGTGGTCAGATGAAACCAAAGTAGAACTTTTTGGTATAAACTCAACTTGTCGTGTTTGGAGGAAGAAGAACATTGAGTTGCAGGATAGGATAGTTGCAGTTGGGGATAAAAACAGAATAAAGAAAACAATCAATGATCAGCAAGAGTCTGCTTCTAGACCTGTAGAAAATAGACACACAACAATACAACAGGAGCAAGCTATCACTGTGTCAACCTGATGAGGATGTTTAAAGTCAACATTGTTTTACTGAACAATCACACAATAATAAATCACAGTGCATTTAGTGCCAACCACAGCCTTAAGACGTGTTGCAAATGCCCAAGTCCATACTTATGAGAGCACATGTAAGCACCTGTGTGTGTACATGCGCTTGTATATGCAAGGTCTCTCTATAGGAGCGTCCAATAGAGAGTATGAGGGGCCACAGATCTGCCCCCCCAAAGATGTGTAGGAGATGGAAGGAGCTCCAAGTCCCAGAGATCCAGAAGCTTTCCCAGAGCACAGGGACCCCAAGGAGACTGCAACCAGAAAAGCCCCTGCCCCCATTGAGAGGTGCAGAGGATTGCCCCGGGGGGCCACAACCAGCAGCCAGCAGTCCTGGGAGATATCAGCTGCAAGCCCACAGGCCCGCCCGCAGCCTCCCACCATTTAGCCAGCCGAGCCTGGGACCCAGGGGCAACCACCCCCGCCGAGGACCCAGTAGAGCCCAGGGACCAAGATCCAACCAGGCAGCCACCGGGATTGATCAGGCAGACGCCAAAAATCTTAAACCCTCTGATCCGGGAGCCACGAACACTCAGGCAGACCAAGGCACTGCACTCCACACCAGGTGTGGCAGGGGGAGGGGAGGCGAAGATGTATAGCATCAAAAGGAGTTCCAGGAGAAGAGAGGAGTCAAAGGCCCCACCTGACATATAAAGTTATATACAGACACAGTCACACACTCCCTCCCTCATGCTCACACATACACATACAACCAAAGACTTACAAAAATGCATGCTGGACACCCCCTCATGCTCCCCATACAATCCCTATTCACTCTGGTCCCGGCACTGCTAGTCATGGGGTACAACCATTACTGGTTCTCAGAATTCAACCCTTTCTGCTGGGGGTGCTGAGGAGCAGGCTCCCCCGCCCAATGCTGAGCAAAGCAACCCACCACCCCAGACCCCAACCAGACGGCCAGATCTCCCTCCTAGCCTCCAGCCCCGGGAAGCCAAGCAAAAACAGAGGTGTGCTAAGACCCCTAGTCTCCCTCCACCTGCACCAATATAGTGTTAGTGCATGTTGATGAGGTGTATTCCATGGCTGTGGTGAGCGGGCAGTGTGGGCATCGTGGAAGTGTTATCCTGTCAAGGAACTCATTGATCTCGTTATCTGATGGGTTTATCTGTGGTGAGTACAAAGTTTAGTAAAAATCTTTGAAAGTGTTGTTTATGCTTTCAGGGTCATAAACTATATTCCCAGTTGAGTCTTTAACAGCAGATATGGTAGTTTTCTCTTTATTTATTCTAAAATGGTTAGCTAAAAATTTACCTGATTTATTACTATGTTCAAAGTTTTCTATTAGTAGTCTTGTGCTAAAAATTTTGTCTTTTTGTCGATAATTCCATGAAGTTCTAGTTTAGCTTTACATAATTTGTTCAGTAACTCTTCTTCTGTGGATGCCTCTAAAGGCTTAATGATTTCTTCTAATTCCTGAATTAGCTTGTTTTCAGTTTTTATTCTTATGTGATGATAAAGAGATTATTTTACCTCTCATCACTGCTTTCCCTGCCTCCCAGAGAACAGTTGCTGATGTTCCAAAATTCTATAAGCCTTCGTCTTTAAGCAGAGATGTATTCAACCTCCAGTATTTACTTGGTGGGATAATCTTCTTGTTTACCAGAGTTAAAGAAACCGGAGCATGGTTGCTGAGTGTCTGAAATGTCAGCCAACAATAAGCTGCTGACTAGAAAATAATCCAGACGTGAATGAGAGTGATGGACGTGTGAGAAAAAAGTATACTCTCTACGGTTAGGATGAAGAGATCGCCATGCATCACAAAGCCCATAATAGCTCATGTACTGTTTAACTATATTAGTGGATTGTCAATTACCCCAAGTCCCAGCTGTACTGAGCCTGCCTTTTAAAGTATCCATCCAAAAAATTTAATTCCCCTCCAAGTTAAGGGGACAGTCCAAGTGTTCAGAGAGTACAGAGAAAACATTATGAAAGAATGAAGGGTCATCAATATTTGGACAGTATATGCCGACGATACATAAGCTTTGGTTCTGTACAGATATTTTTAACATAAATCTACCCTCTGGATCTGAAAGTGTGTCCAATACTGTGAAATTGATGTTTTTGTGTATTGAAATAGCTACACCTCTTTGCCAAGAGTTATAGCAGGCAGAGAACATGCTGGGAAACTCAGGTGTTTTCAGTTCATCTGCAGATGTGGCACATCTATGAGTCTCTTGTAATAATATTACGTCCACTTGCACTCTTTTTAACTGATCAAAAATTTTTAATCTCTTCTCTCTGGAGCCAGCTCCATGTACGCTCCATGAGATAAACCTTAGTGCACCCATAGATTTGTGTGAGTAGCTACAATATGACGCCTTCATGTAAATAAGATGGAATAAGTAACTAAATGTATAAAATAATATGTGAATAAAGAACAGAAAAAAATAAATAATAATAATAAAGACCCAACAGTGTTTGTGGTTGTATTATGAGACACATAAATTGTGATATTGTGCTGTAGATTTAATGTGTGTGTGTGTGTGTGTGTGTGTGTGTGTGTGTGTGTGTGTGTGTGTGTGTGCGTGTGTGTGCCTGTGTGTGTGTGCTTGTGTGTGTGTGTGTGCATGTGTGCCTGTGTGTGCACACACGCGTACGTGCTGAGTCTGACGCAATGTTGGAAAGTTGCGTGGTTGTGCCATACAGATGTAAAGGTCCACAAGCAGATAAAAAGAGGAAAGGAAAGAATTATGAAGGTTAAAGAAGAAGAAAGAACTAAAAAGAAAAGGTGATAGTGGTGTGAGATGGTTAAGAACAGGTGATCTCATCATCTAGAACACAGATCTAGCAGCCATTTAATCATGACGTGCTCAAACCCAGTGAGTCCTGACAAGAATAATAAATCTCTGACCAGATGTTGGGCTAATACAGCCAGCAAGGGTGTCAGTTTGTTTTTAGAATTGCTGGGGACAATAATCATACACTTGAGTGGGGTTTAAAAATTGATGGGGACAATAATTTAATAGGCTAGCATATTTAAGTATTCATCAGTTGGTAATGGAATCATTACATCCATATCATAGCTAGCCTTGCAAAAAAGATCTTTGTAGGAATAATAATAATAATAATATTTTATATTGTAAATCCTTGTTATATTATTTGTGACTGTCAAATAATAAGATTTTCAGAGAAAAATACTCATCTTTATATCAGGCTCCACTCTCTGTACAACTCCACACTCCGACAGCCTAGCTGTCCGTGAACTACCGGATTCATTGATTTTTTTTTTAAAAGTTAAGAAGCTGAAGTAGGTGAAAACTAGGTGTCCGTCGACCATGCCGAAAAGAAAGAACGCAACCGATATCCGATGGTTTTTCGGCAAGAAAAAATGTGCTGAAAGTGCAGCCCTACATAAAAAGACTTAAGATATCCAAAGGGGTCGGATGAAGTGTGTGACGGGTGGTAGTCGAGGGTGGGGCCCTTGGCGGTCTGATCCTCGGCTACAGAAGCTGGCTCTTGGCACATGGAATGTCACCTCTCTGGTGGGGAAGGAGCCTGAGTTGGTGTAAGAGGTCCGACTAGATATAGCCGGACTCACCTCAACGCATGGCTCTGGCTCTGGAACCAGTTTCCTTGAGAGGGGTTGGACTTTCTACTACTCTGGAGTTGCTCCCACTGAGAGGTGTCGAGCAGGGGTGGGCATACTAGTTGCCCCCATCTTGGTGCCTGTACGTTGGGGTTCACCCCAGTGAATGAGAGGGTAGCCTCCCTCCGCCTACGTGTGGGGGGATGGGTTCTGACTGTGGTCTGTGCTTATACACCAAACTACAGTTCAGACTACCCACCCTTTTTGGAGACCTTGGAGGGGGTGCTGGAAAGTGCTCCTTCTGGTGACTCCCACATTCTGCTGGGGTCTTTAACTCTCACATGAGCAACGACAGTGAGACCTGGAGAGGTGTGGTTGGGAGGAACGGCCCCCCTGATCTGAATTCGAGTGGTGTTTTGTTATTGGACTTCTGTTCCAGTCATGGATTGTCTATAATGAACACCATGTTCAGACATAAAGGTGTCCATATGTGCTCTTGGCACCAGGACACCCTATGGCCGCAGCTCGATGATCGACTTTGTTGTTGTTTCGTCTGACCTGCGGCCGCATGTCTTGGACAGTCGGGTGAAGAGAGGGGCGGAGCTGTCAACTGACCACAACCTGGTGATAAGTTGGCTCAGATGGTGGGGGAGGATGCCGGTCAGACCAGGCAGGCCCAAATGTATCGCGAGGGTCTGCTGGGAACGTCTAGCAGAGTCTTCTGTCAGAAGGAGCTTCAATTCCCACCTCCGACAGAACTTCCAAAATGTTCCGGGGGAGGCGGGGGACATTGAGTCTGAATGGACCCTGTTCCATGCCTCCATTGTTGAGGCGGCCGACCGGAGCTGTGGTCGCAGGATAGTCGGTGCCTGTCGTGGTGGCAACCCCCCAAAGCCGCTAGTGGACACCGGCGGTTAGGGATGCTGTCAAGCTGAAGAAAGAGTCCTATCAGGTCTATTTGGCCTGTGGGACTCCAGAGGCAGCTGACGGGTACCGGCAATCCAAGTGGAACGCTGCTCGGGTGGTCGCCAAGGCAAAAACCCGGGCAAGGGAGGAGTTTGGTCAGACCATGGAGCAAGACTTCCATACGGCTTTGAGGAGATTCTGGTCCACCATCCGGCGCCTCGGGGGGGAAAGCAGTGCGCTACCAACACTAACGATAGTGGGGACGGTGTGCTGCTGACCTCTACTCAGGACGTTGTGGATCGGTGGGCAGAATACTTTGAAGACCTCCTCAATCCCACCGATACGTCTTCCAGTGGGGGAGCAGAGTCTGGGGACT
>SSNQ01034066.1:47926-59396 GCA_006942095.1 Nothobranchius kuhntae | reverse complement strand
ATGGCCCAAGTATTTAAGATGTTTCAGCATCTACACAGCTTCTCCTCCGATGATGAAGCCACTGGCGGTTCGTCCGTACAACGTGGACTCATTGTTGGAGATCAGGCCAAATGGATGATCTTATAGGGGACAACAGAGTCCCATCTGAGAGAAACACCATTCAAAGGTCCAAACAGAGGAACCCTGTGGGTTCTGAAACAGCACACTTCTCCGTTCAGTCACGACCTGGACCTTTGTGTCCTGGTGACTCGGATGTCTGAACAGTGTTATTTTACCATTTCCACACAATCAAATGAAAACGTGAGTTAAAATGAGCTAAACGTTCCAGAATCCTCCAGAATGGAGGTACAGACCACCATGTGATGTTCAGGCTCGGTTCTCTCTGGGTTATGGCTGAATGAAAAGTAAAGATCTGAAAGTCTGAGCAGATAATCCAGACCGGAACCGACCGGAAAACCCACCTTTCATCCGCTAACAAAATGCTGTCAAACAGGTCCTCCTTGTCTGCTCCTCCTGACATCGCTCTCCCTTGACCGAACGGTACCGGGACGGTTCCACTGCACAGGAAATCCGAGGTGAAACACCGACGAGAGCGAGTGGTTCCGCTTAAGTTCGGAATCACTTCTGCTTGTTTATTGGCGGTTAGAAAGCAACGTTATGGTACCTTCCCGCTGTCGGTACAAGATTTTTTATTTTATTTTATTTTATTTTATTTTTTTTGGTACAGGATCTGCTCGAGTGCAAGATCGGCTCAGGGTCCTTCGACTGCCGATGACGTCAAAGTACGGCAAACCCACTCGGACAAAATAGTATACACTACACATCTGTACGGAAAGAATTTAGCAGTTTCGTTATTAAAATAATGTTTATTAAGACGTAAGTTTGTGTTTATAATGGTATTTGTAAAATAAAACACTATATTGTATTCATAATGTAGAACTTCTCTTTGAGCACATCCCTTGAAGGATCATAGGTATTAGCAATACCTGTGAAATTGTATTTGCAGGAAAGAAGTGTGTCCGTTTATTGAAGTATTTTGTGTTTAGTTTTTGACGTCTTGTCCATGTGTAGTTCAGGTACGCTCATAGCTGCTAACCAAAACTCTGTTAAGTTTTCTGGCTTTACTAAAATACCTGTCTGTACTTATTTGATTTATGGTAGTTTTACTTTCTATTAGACTCCAAATGTATTTGGCACGTTTCTAATTCATAATTTGTAAGAATGTAATCGGTGATATTAGCATTAGCATTCCTATGTGTTTTTCCATGTATAGTAGCATTGCGCTAACCACTCGCTGCCAAATTGCAGCCTTTGCGATTAGAAAATCTCCTTTTGTCACATCACAATTTAATTGCACATGCAGTTAATCGTTCAGCCCTAATATACATGCAGCTCTATGCTAAAAGTGTATTTTCAAAGAGGTAATGATGGATTTCTAAATAAAAGTTGTCCATCTTTTTTTTTAACTTCATTTAACAAACAATGAGTATACAACATAGAAACGAATGAAGTATACAAAACAACAGAATATGAACACACAAAGCCAGGGGTAAAAGAAAAAAGTTACAATTATAAGAATACACGCAAAAATTCACATATATATATTGTTTTGAGAACCTTTCTGTTGGTGGATTCTGATATTGATTTTATGTACAATTCCACATCCTTAAAAAAATGACAGAAATATGGTGTTTTGTTGGTAAACTTACATTTGTGAATAAAGAATTTAGCTAAGCGTATTAACAGATTTATCATAAAAAACATTTATCATTCTTCATGGGGAACTTAAAGAAACAGAATAAAACATTTTCCCATCGTAAAGAAAACTCCCTTAAAATATGGACAGTAACAAACCTGCTAAATTCCTTCCAGAATCTTTGTGTAAAAGAACAGCACCAAAAAAGATGTGTCACAGTTTCTGGATGATCCCCACAGAAAGTACAATTAGTGTTTATGTCCCTTTTAAATTTTACCATGTAATGACTGGCTGGATAACATTTATGTAGAAGTTTAAATGAGACTTCTTTCACCTTATTTACAATCAAATATTTCCGGGGGATCATCCAGACTGTCTTCCACTTGATATCCGGAACATATCGGTTCCAATGAGATATTTTATACGGGAGAGAGACAATATCTTCCTGGAATAAACTACGTATTCTCTTATTGCTGTTACCACATTCTAGAGAAAAGCAGATTTTTCCTATTGGTGACTCAACTGGATCAGGGAGAGTGACTGAGGTAGATATTGAGCTGTCAGTGTTTTTATATAACATTAAAGTCCCTGAGGGTATGGCACCAAGCACCACTGAGAATTCCTGAACACTGATTGGGAAATTATATAGGGCAATAAAGTTGTTGTAAGTAAGTAGTTGCCCCTCTTTATTAACCAGCTGAGCCACCAATAAGATCCCATTCTGGACCCAAGTTTCCAGGAAAAGTGATTTATTTTTAAATAAAATATCTCTGTTGTTCCAGATAAGATATATGTGAGGTGAGAAGTTGTGTTTATAAATGAGGGTCCACGCTAAGAGGACTTGCTTATGGAAGGATGAAAATTTTATAGGGAGTTTCTCAACATTGTAATTACAATTTAAAATAAAATTAAAGCCACCAAAATGAGAGAAAATAGGATATGGTATAAGGTTCCAGATAGAGGTGGGGTTTTTAAGAAAATGTTTAGCCCAATTAATTTTGAAAGTGTTATTTAAAGTAGAAAAGTCTAGGACGTTAAGCCCACCTGATTCGTACTTCTTCATCACAACAGTTTTCCTAATATAATGCGTACAGTTTTTCCATATAAAATTAAAGAGCATACGGTCAATATCTTTACCAATTTCCTTATCCAGATGTAAAGAGAGAGCAGCATATGTTAATCGGGATAACCCTTCAGCTTTAGTAATTAACACTCTACCTTTCAAAGACAAGTCCCTCTGCAGCCACTGGTTGAACTTCTTTAGGGTTTTCTGTATAATTGGAGTGAAGTTTAAAGAGCATCTTGATTTTTGATCTTTGGATATTAACAGTCCCAGGTATGTGACTTCCTGTTCAACAGAAATATTACAGACAGTATTTGCAGGGCAGTCTTTAATTGCTAGCAACTCACACTTTTTTAGATTTAGGCATAAACCAGAGGCCTCAGAGAAGTCACTAATCACACTAAGAGCTAGAGGGATTTGGTTTGCATTTTTTAGGAAGAGTGTGGTGTCATTAGCTAACTGGCTAATCACGAGCTCCTTATCAGCTATGGTGATTCCTTGTACAACACTGTTTGAAATATTAGTTGCAAGAATTTGTGTACAAAGTAAAAATAAATATGGTGAAATAGGACATCCTTGGCGAATACCACGTTTCAGGTCAAATCTCGGGGTGGAGCCGTTAACCATTTTAATAGAACAATTGCCATTTGTGTATAAGGTTTTGACAGCTTTGCAGAAAAACCTGCCGAAGCCGAAAATATAAAGTTCTTCATTTTGTTTTGGCAGAACAGACTTGCATATCTCAATCACCTTTTCCCTTACGTCTTCTTTCTCAGCCTCCTTGACTCCATGTAGTCTGAGATTCCACTTCCTGGAATATCTTTCCAATTCAGATATTCTCTGTTGACAGTTGTCCACTCGACCGTCTTCTTTAGTTACTTTTTTTCCAGGTCGCAAACTTTCCCCTTCATATCTTTCATTTCCGCACACACAAACTCAATAGTCTTTTTGAGACCATCAATCTGGAGCGTATTCTCTCTCACCATGCTCTCAATGTTATCAGACCTGGTGTTTATTAGTGCCGACAGACGAGAAATTATCTGATTTGCATCATCTGGATCAGAGCTGCTGCGTTCATACATCACCTTCTTCGGAGCTGGCGATTTAAGAGGTGCAACAGGGAGAGGTGGGAACTCATCCATGTCTTCTTCGGTTAGCGTGAGTGCTACTGCGGTAGCTGCGTAGTCATGAAAGCTAAACCATTAGCACGTTGCTGGGCGTAGCACTCTTCTCATTAGCATCCTCAGGCGCTATCTTAGACTTGGAACTTTCCAGTCCCCTTTTCGCTCCATTCTGGTTCGGCATTCTTGCCCTAAAATTACTGTATCTTCTCTTGTTTAGTGAAATGTTAGTGATGGCAGCATAAAGTTGAGGTTTTACCGTTGTTCACGAACTTTCTGTGCAGAACTCGGTAGAAAGCGTCTGCTCACTCCGCCATCTTGGCCGCCCCCCGAAGAAGCAAAAAAAGTTGTCCATCTTTCCAACAGAAAGATTTGCCTGGACCAACGTAATGTGATAACAACGTAACGTGATTACATAATTCCGTAAAGTTCATGTTCAGGCAATCAACTACTTTGACGTCATCGGCAGTCGACGGACCCCAAGCCGATCTTGCACCCGAGCAGATCTTGTACCGACACCGCCACCTGCTGGAGTGGAGTGTGGGTCAGGACGCGTCTGCGTTTAGAAATGATAAACTGTTTTCTCTGAGGTACTGCTAGAGTGTCCCCCAAAGCTTTACTTAGAAATATGTCTATTTGACCCTTTATAGGGCACTGATTTAAGTATTTTATTTTATTTCATTTCAACCCCTGGCAGGTTGTTTTTGTAGTCCATAACAAAAGTGTGTTTCTGTTGTTAACTTTCAGAAATATTTATTTTCATGAAGAAAATCAGAGAAAACAAAGTGACCAAATATGGACGTTGGCCCTGTTCTGGTAAAAGAACATTATATCTCTGTTAATAAATACAGAATACATCACAATTATTAAACTATATAGAATATTTGTATAAAAAAGATTATTGTGGAATGTTTTTAAAAGTTATTGAACAATACATGCTATTTCTGGTCTAAAATAGATTATTAAAATGTTTTACAATATTTCATCTTCCTCCTGTTCATCATCATCATTGATGGTGAGATTTACTGACACATAAACTGTCCTCTATTTCCCAGAGAAATCCTAGTATAAAACTGCAAAATATATTCAATATCATAATTGTTATTATTACTGTTACCATGAATATTAAGATTTTGTATAAAAAAATAACAGACTTTACCTAAATATATTCATTATATCTTTTACTTATTCAGGGTGTATGTTCAAATATGGCAGATTTGAGTTTCCTGCTTAGATTTCACCAACTTTTACAGAATAAACATGAGTTGGAAAAATTTGAAATATATTAAAATCACGGACATCAGGGAGGCCAAGGTTGTCTCCAATGGCCTATGCAGCTCTCTGGGCACCATGTCTCACATAGCTGTCTCCGATGATCCAATAAAACAATAATTAATGACAGGTCAACAGTCCAGTTGAAAGTACATTGCTATTCCTTTTCTTCATAGAGATAGGTACTTATTTTTCTGCCTACTGGATCTCCGACCTTCTGCCAAAAGCTGGGCGAAATGGAACCAAGCTGGACATAAAACTCTGCCCCCGCTAATATCGGAGATCCCGGCTCACCTGTGCCGTGTCCCAGATCCACCTCTCCGGCATAAGTACCGTCGCCGGGGTCGCCGGGCCGGCTTCCTGGTGAAGCTGAAAGCTTCTTTAGGGTATTATCACAAGCCCTTATTTAGAAAACAAGGAGCGGTGCCTACCCTTCGCTTCTCTCGGCAATCGTTGGATCCTGTCTGTGCCTGGCTGGTACCTGTCTTCGGCCTGGAAGGGGCGCCCCAGTCCCGAAAACCCTGCTCTCCTCGTCCCTGCCGGCATGGTGTGAATCCGTGTAACCTGCGGCCTCTGTGTCGGGCTTCTATGACGGCTAGTGATGGGGACCCGCCGCTTACTGCCAGGTTTGGCCTGGTAAATGCTAGGTCCCTAGCAAATAAAACATTTATTTTGAAGGATTTTTTTACATGCCGAGGACTCGATTTTCTCTGTGTGTGCGAGACGTGGCTGAGCGCCGGTGAGTGCAGCATCTTCTCTGATCTTCTACCTGGCGATTGCTGCTATTTTAATTCCCCGCGTTTGCTGGGCCGAGGAGGAGGAATAGCCACTATCTTTAAAAGTCATTTTAGCTGTAAACAGCTACCAACCCCGTCGCTTACCAGCTTTGAACTGTCTGTGTTTGAGCTGGGCTGCGCTCACACAGTGTTGTGTGCGGTGGTTTATCGCCCTCCAAAATACAGTAAGGACTTTTTGGATGATTTTGCTGACTTTTTGGCTGAATTCGTGCCAAAATATGATCGTATTCTTATTGTTGGTGATTTTAATATTCATGTGTGTTGTCCTGATATGCCTATGGCGAAGGGCTTTTTAAACCTTATTGATTAGTTTAATCTGGTGCAATGGGTGACAGGTCCCACACATGAACGTGGACACACACTTGACCTTGTTTTATCTCATGGCTTCTCTAGTTTTAAAATAGAGATTTGTGATGCTGTGTTTTCTGACCACAGTCCTGTGATGTTTGAAGTTCCTTTTGCATGTGTCTCAGTTAAACCTTGTGCTGTTGCTCAGCACAGCCGTGCTTTGAACTCCTCCACTGCTGAGCACTTTTCAACAGTCTTTGACGAGATTTGTCAGATCCCGGAACTTTTATGCAGCCAGACTGAGGATCTGAGCTCTTGGTTTGATTCCACCTGTCGGACTGCTTTGGACACTGTGGCTCCATTAAAAACCAGGCGGCCTAAAACTAAATCTGAGCCTTGGCTGAACGACATGACCCGAGTTGTCAGATGCGACTGCCGTCGGGCTTAGCGCAAATGGAAAAAGGACAAACTACAGGTGTCATTTCAGATGCTGAAGGACTGTTGGCGTCAATATCAAAGAACTGTGAGAGAGGCCAAAAGAAAACACTTTGCCCATGGGCATCATGGAATGGGAGAGTGGTCCTCAATCTTCGTTCCATCAGAAGTTCAGCAGGGGACACACCATGTTCAAGTGGTGAGGCTCTATAATTCAATAGAGCAAAATGGGGGTCAGCATGGCTGCCTTTCGCCTTCCTGACAAGATGTTTCACGATCTGGACCCCCTTCTCAGCCTTCCCATTTGACTGAGGAAACAGTGGGCTCGAGGTGATATGCAGGAAGTCATAATCCACAGCAAACTCATGAAACTCTTGGCAGCTGTAACACGGTCCATTGCCACTGTACACAACACGAGGGATCCCCTGTCGGGCAAAAATTGATTTCAAATACGAAATTACAGTAACAGCAGAAATATTGGGGAGGACCACCACTTCCGGATATTTGGAATAATAGTCAATCACCAATAAGTAATGTCTTCCATCCAAATGAAACAAATCAGTCCCCACCTTGTGCCAAGGCTCTTCAGGTAGATCGGTGAGCACCATCGGCTCTTTGGTTTGTGTCATGTGATACTTCAGACAGGTCCCACATCCTGAAACCATTCTGTCAATATCAGTGTTGATTCCTGTCCAATAAACCGCTGACCTGGCTCGTCTTTTACACTTTTCCCTGCCCAGATGCCCCTCATGCAGCCTCAGAATCTCAGGTCTCATAGACGTCGGAATTATTATCCTATGTCCTCTGAGTAGAAGTCCATCAACGACACTCAGTTCTGCTCGGATGTTAAAGTACTGCTGACATTCCCCTTTTGGCCATTCACCCTGCAGTTTATTCATAACTCTCTGGAGGATCTCATCCTTGGCAGTTTCATCAGCAATCCGCTTAGACTTTCTGTCAGTCACAGGAAGGGACTCTTTAATCATATCCACATGGACCTCCACCTCTAACTGAATGGAACCCACATTCCGCGCACCATGCAGCGGAACAGCCCTGGACAGAGCATCAGCAAAAACAATCTGTTTCCCTGGTGTGTAGATGAGCTCAAAATCATAACTGAGAAGCCGCATCATGAGCCATTGAAGCCGGGGTGACATATCACTAAGATTTTTTTTTTATAATGGATACCAAAGGCTTGTGATCGGTTTCAGCCAAAAACCTGGGGAGACCATACACAAAGTTATGGAATTTCTTAAAACCATACACAAGTCCCAAGCACTCCTTTTCTATCTGTGCATAACGACATTCAGCCTCAGTCATCGCTCGTGATGCATAAGCAACTGGTCTCCAGTCATCCCCATCATGCTGCAGGAGCACGGCTCCAATCCCATGGGTCGATGCATCTGTGGAAATCTTTGTCTGTCTCTGGGGATCATAAAACATCAGGACTGGTTCAGAGGTAAGGATGTGTTTAAGTTGCTTCCACTCATCATCATGATCACCAGTCCACGCGAACTCCTGTTTCTCATGCAGCAACTGTCTCAGGTGCAATGTTTTCGAAGACAGATTGGGAATGAACTTTCCAACAAAGTTAATCATTCCAAGGGCTCGGAGAACTGCTTTTTTATCTGCAGGACAAGGCATCTCCAGTATTGCTTTAATTTTCCTGTCATCTGGCTTGACACCTGCCCCAGACAGTTGGTCTCCAAGGAAAACAATTTCTCTGACACCAAACTGGCATTTTGCTTTATTCAGTTTCAGCCCATTTGCCCGGATTCTCTGTAGTACTCTAACGAATCTTTCATTATATTGCTCCACAGTCGCCCCCCAGATGATGATATCGTCCACATACACCCGTATCCCGTCGAGCCCTTCAAGGATGTACTCCATAGTTCTATGAAACACTTCAGGGGCTGAAGTAATTCCAAATGGCATCCTCAGAAACTGGTACCGCCCAAAGGGAGTATTAAAAGTACATAATTTGGAGCTCTCATCCTCCAACTTAATCTGCCAGAACCCATGAGATGCATCCAATTTAGAAAATAACGATGCACCAGACATCTCACTTACAATTTCCTCTCTGGTAGGCAGTAAGTAATGTTCCCTTTTGATGTTATCATTTAAATCCTTAGGGTCCATACAGATCCTCAGGTCACCATTAGGTTTCTTGACACAAACCATGGAATTAACCCACTCAGTCGGAGCCTTCACCTTCCGTATGACTCCCAACAGGGTCATCCGGTCGAGTTCGTGTTTCAGTTTGCACCTCAGGGCACCCGGAACTCGCCTAGGAGCATGAACAACAGGTCTGGCATTGTCCTTGAGATGTATCTTATATGTGAAAGGCAAGGCCCCAAAACCCTCAAATACATCCTGGTATTGGCCAACAATAGTTTCTGCGCTGCTGTGCGGATCCCCGTTGACATAATACACTCTATGGACCAAACCTAGCCGTTCACATGCTTCATCTCCAATCAAAGAATCATGACCTTCTGGCACAACTATAAACTCCAAGTTGTGCATGGCTTCAATATCACGCTCATTTATCAAATTAGCCTTCGCCCCAGTGTCCAACTTCACAGGAAACACAGTTCCATTCACAAGCAGTGGCACTGTCCATTTATCCACCTTCACGCCGCACGTCACAGCAGATGGAGACACGTCAGCATCACGTTCCACAAGACCCACAAAGAAAGTCTCGCTCAGGGAAGCTTCTTCCACAGTGTGTACAGGATCATGCTTTTCAGGCTTCTTTTTAGAAAAGCAATATTTGGAAAAATGATTAAATCCTTTACAGCTGTTGCATATCCTGCCAAATGCGGGACATTGTCTCAGTGCATGTCGCGTCCCACATCTTCGACAGGAAAACGACCTCTCCTTGTCCTGTCCACATTTCCGTTGGCATGAAACAGCTGCAACATCAGGCTCCATTCCCCGCTCCCACGTTCCGTCACCAAAAGCTTTCACATGGTGCCGGGCTATTTCACACGCATGGCAAATATCCACAGCTTTAATCAACGTAAGATCAGTTTCTCTCAGCAGCTTTTCTCTCACTTTCGTGTCATGTATTCCAAACACAACTTGATCTCTGATCAGCGAATCCTGAAGAATTCCAAAATTGCACGTTCGTGTCTTTAACTTCAAATCCGTCAGGAAGTCATCAAAGCTTTCATCCTGCTGCTGCAAACGTGCACGAAACACATACCTCTCGAATGTCTCATTTTTCTTCGGTGATCAGTGATCATCAGACCTCTGCAACACAACGTCAAACTTGTGTCGGTCCTCCTCATCCTCAAAGACAAAGGTATTAAACACCTCAACTGCGCGGGGTCCCGCCACTGTAAGCAACAGAGCAATCTTGCGAACATCAGGCTTGCTATCCAGGCCAACAGCCTGCAAATACAGCATGAAGCTTTGCTTGAACGAACGCCATTCACAATCCACATTTCCAGTGCAGACAACAGCGTCTGGAGGCCACACACTATCCATGGCTGAACCCCTCTCCGGGTACCATGTAATGTTTCTGGAAGTATGCACCAAGTTTCAGGTTCTTCACAAAAAATGTTTATTGTATTCCTTCTCCAGCTGTGCATCATTGTCTCATCAACGCTCACCTCTACCCTTAAATAGATTATCTAATACTGCCCCCTTGTGGGCAGAGCCACCATAGGTATCACTACAGTGATGTAGAATACTGGCTGCTGTGTGATCTTCATTAAGAACCTCCATCTTGAGAAGAGCTGTCACACGTTTGTGTTCATTTATTCCTTGTGGACTCTGTTTGCATTCTATCCAGTGGCCAGTGAGAGAAAGATATGCATTTGTGGAAAATTTGCTCGTCCAGATGTCAGATGTGCGGTGCACAAATTTCCCTTCAATTTTTGAGAGAGCTCTTTTTACTCTTGTTTTCGCATCTTGGTAAAGTTGTGGAGTGACTGTGCGAGAGAAATGCCAACGAGATGGTAGTTGGTATTGAGGTGCAACCACATTGAGAAGCTTGCGAAAACCTTTATTCTCCACCAGGGCCGGAGTGGGACACATTTTCAGCCCTGGAGTTTCAGACCCCAGACCGGCCCACTTAACGAATTATTATTAAAATCATGTTAGAACTTTATACGTATAGTCTACAAAAGCACACTACTCGGTAAAGCCTTGTAATTGTAAAGCAAGAAAGAGTTGAAAGAGTTGAGTTGCTTTACAAGAAAGAGCAACTCTTTCTTGTAAAGCAAGAAAGAGTTGCTTTACAATGTAGGTTTATTTGAACATCAGTGCACATCTCCAACATTGTTCTTTACAACACATTCTCTAACAATATAACAATCTACCTTCTGTTCAAACAGCTGTTCTGAGATTTTCAAACCTTTAAAATGAAATGACTCAGCACTCCCTTTCACACTTTTTCCAGTTTCCCTAGACTCACCTGCACACAATTAAAATAATCATCTGTAAAGCTTTAGCACATTTGATATGGAAAACACATCTTTGTAACCAATTAAAATATTTTCTATGGCAAAATATGCAGGCTTATTTAATTTTACTTTCATTCTAATAGCGATCTGTTGTGGGCTTTGTGCATTTACTAACAGAAATACAACAGGTCACTACTATTATTTGGACATTAAAATTATTATAATGAAACTGATGTTTGCTTGTTTGCACATGAGTTGGCTCACCTTCTATCCCAACAGGAGCAATACCCTCACTGCTGGCTCCTGGCTCTTCTTCTGACACTACATTGTGTGAAAATTGTCACAATTCAGCATTCATTTTCCTTTTTTACACGCTTTCTGATCAATGC
>SSNQ01034066.1:34118-46606 GCA_006942095.1 Nothobranchius kuhntae | reverse complement strand
AGGAGACCATCCTCCATTTCTGATGCTAATCATGGCCTTGCTGAGGAGCTAAATGGCTTTTACTGTCGCTTTGAGGAAAGGAATGTCACACCCCTCCTCCACTCCAGCATAGCTGCAGCCACCACCCCTCACCTGGACACTCTTACTCCTCTTTCCTCTAAATCACAAGCTGCGTTCCTTGTGAAGGAAGAGGATGTCTGCAACATCTTTAGGAGACAGAAAGTACGGAAGGCACCAGGCCCAGATGGAGTAACTCCTTCCTGCCTCAGGACCTGTGCTATCCAACTAGCACCTGTCTTCACAACGATATTCAACAGATCGCTGGAGCTGTGTGAGGTTCCATCATGCTTCAAAAGCTCCACTATCATCCCAGTACCGAAGAAATCCTCCCCTACCGAATTGAATGACTACAGACCCGTGGCTTTGACATCAGTAGTCATGAAGTCCTTTGAGCGCTTGGTGCTGTCCCATCTTAAAAGCACCACAGGCCACCAGCTGGATCCCCTGCAGTTTGCATATAGGGCAAACAGGTCAGTGGATGATGCAATTAACATGGGGCTGCACTTCATCCTGGAACATCTTGATCAACCAAGGACCTACGCAAGGATATTGTTTGTGGATTTTAGCTCTGCTTTTAACACTGTTATACCAGAAATCCTCACCTCAAAGCTTTCTCAGCTCACTGTTTCCCCTGCCATGTGTCAGTGGATTTCCAGCTTCCTGACAAATAGGAGCCAGCATGTGCGGTTGAACAACGTTACGTCTGGCACAAGGCTGATCAGCACCGGTACACCACAGGGGTGTGTCCTTTCTTCACTGCTCTTTTCTTTGTACACCAATGACTGCACCTCTAATGACTCAGCTGTAAAAATCCTGAAATTTGCAGATGACACCACTGTCATTGGGCTCATCCAGGATGGTGATGTCTGCTTATCAGCGAGAAGTTGAGAGGCTGGTGGTTTGGTGTAGTCAGCACAATCTTGAGCTTAACACCCTTAAGACTGTGGAGATGGTCGTGGATTTTAGGAAGCTTCCCACAGTGCTGCCCCGCCCTCACAATATCCAACAGCCCAGTGTCAATGGTGGACTCATTCAAGTTCTTGGGAACTATCATTTCCAGGGATCTGAAGTGGGAAACAAACATCAACTCCATCCTCAAAAAGGCTCAGCAGAGGATGTATTTCTTACGGCAACTAAGGAAGTACGGCCTACCACAAGAGCTGCTGATCATCTTCTATACTGCTGCAGTCGAATCCATACTTTGCTCATCCATCACTGTCTGGTTTGGGTCAGCCACAAAAATGGACAAATGCAGACTACAGCGTATTATTAAAACAGCAGGAAAAATCATTGGTGCCCAACTGCCCTCTGTCCAGGAACTGTACATCAGCAGGACCAGGAAAAAGGCAGTGAATATTGTCCAAGATGCCACACATCCTGCATCTACTCTCTTCCATCTCCTCCCATCTGGCAGACGCTATAGATCACTGTACACAAAAACTACCAGACACAAGAACAGTTTCTTTCCTTCGGCCATTTCTCTCCTGAATCTGTAGATTCTTTTACCATCCTTTTATTATAGTTTTTAATACTTATTCAGTATGCTTATGGATGTGTGTGTGTGTGTATAAGGTTATGGTGTGTGTGTGTGTGTGTGTGTGTGTGTGTGTGTGTGTGTGTGTGTGTGTGTGTGTGCGTGCGTGTGTGTGTGGGTATGTATATATGTATATAGGTGTGTGTGTAAATGAACGTGTGTGGGTATACATGTTCTTATGTGTTTTTAGGTATTTTTATTCTCATTTATTGTGGTTGTTGTATGTTTTAGAGAGCGAACATCTACCGAAGACAAATTCCTTGTAAATGTAATTTTACTTGGCCAATAAATCTGAAATCTGAATCTGAAGTTAATGAGTGACGCAAATCTATGCTAAGGCTAACTAGCCTACAACTTACATCTTGCTGTCTGCAAGACTATCTTAAATCTAGCAAAAAAACTTCCACAAGTCCAGTCAGTTTGGCACAACTACAAGCTTTGTTTTAACCTTTATAACTAAACGTTAACATTACTCTGTGGTGTCTAAATTACCGAGCTAACAGAGCTACGTAAACAGAGCGAACATGAGAGCACTCGACTGCAGACGTCAATAATGCAGCACAATAGAATAATCCCCGGATCAAACTCCGCTTCCCGAAAGTTATAAACTGCCTCTGGAACCCAGTTACGGTACAAAAATCTTCTCAACAGAAATAGTGATGCAGTTAAGTCTTTTCCCGCTCAGTCAAGCTGTGTGGGGCAGTCTGTCAGCCAGCGCAACCTTATGTAACACCCTTCCCCCCCGCCGACTCCTGAACGTCACTCACTCATCCGGGGAAGCACTGCGTTCTCATGAAGAAATGCAGCTTTTTGATATAACATTTTTCTTGCTCCCGAGAACAAATATTTTTTTCAAGTATTTGTTCAAAATAAGTATTTGTAAAAAACACGTTATTTGTGTGTTTCCGAATACCGTATTCGGGTTCGGCTCCACCCCTAAACGCCATTTTCACGATCTTTTCATGCTTGCTCTATGAGAGATTGAGAGAGTTCACAATCATGTTTTATTACTAAATGGGGAAATCAGCTGAAACTGTATAGGGATATTTGCTGAAACTAAACCACAAGAAGTGTCCTGAGAGTTTGTAAATGTGTGTTCATCATGTGTTAATAAACTACATTTAATCTATGTAAATGAGCTCTTAACACAGATAGAGCTTTACAGTCGCCCAATATATATTACTGAGGATGGTTTTCAGCTCAACATCAGACTTCTTAAAACCAACCCAAGTTTACCGCAGTGTTCAAAGTTGACGAAAACGGGGATCCATGCTACAACTCCTGCAATGAATCTGCGTATTACCAGTAGTACCGATTTGAATAAGTTTGATAAATGATTTGTGCAATAATTATATTTTTATTTTACTTCAACAAAAAGCAAATTTTAGGTTAGACATTACAGAAAATGGGAATGGCTTGTCATTAAATTTAGGCTTAAATTTGAGCTGTCTCAGGCTACTGCTTCCAGGCAAGCAACTTGTGCATCGGGCACTACTGGTAGCTCGTGCAATGGATGTTAAAGAGTTACATTTTAATTAAGGACCAGAGAAATTAATGATCCATATCTAGTATGGACCCCATCTCTGGACACTGGGCTTTTAAATCAGAAGAGTGGTTCTTTTTATTACAGGGAAATTAAATAAACACTTTGCATGAACTGAGAGACAAGAGAAGAGAGAGAGAGACCTCCAAACATTTAAGAAAAATGTATTATCTAAATGACTTTAAACAGTTTAACAGGACTAACTCTCTAGTGATGGATGCTCATGGAATGGAATGTGAGATGGAGTGTGTGTTGGTGCGATGTCAGTTCAGAACCTCAGTTCTGGAGAAGCGAGTCTGAGTGGGAGATGATGTTTTGCTTCTAACTGATCAACGTTTGAACCGTCGTTAGAAAACAACATGAGATGCCATTCTGTGTCACTTTACATTACCCGTCAGTGAGACTCCCGTACAGATCAGGCTGCCAGGTCCACAGACCCTCCACTGGTACTGGAGCCGATGAAACAGCGTCCTCAGCACGACAAACCAGTCTTTGGATGGTCTCCAGGTAAAAAGCGGCAGGTGTTTCACAGCGTCAAAGGGACCCCCCTTTGGGTCAGCGAGTTCAGCTTTTATTCTGAAGGAACCGTTGTTTTGTTGATAACAACGACAGGATTTCCCAGCTTGGCAGTTCTCAGCTTAAAAGTAGAAAGTACAGGTGGCCGGTCCGTACTTCACTTAGCGATGAACTTAAGAGCTGGCTGAATACTGAACTCAAAATGGCGTTGTTCTGTTTTATTAATCTTGATGTTTACGATTCTGGACAAATCACAGCTGACAGATTAAATAAACACCACAGAGACTCTGCCACACTTCAGAGTGAAGGTTCTGATTGGTTATGCGACCGGAATGTGTCATGATTATTTATCTTTGTGTATCAGTGTGGCTAGTGGCTAGAATACGTCATTTCCTTATTAAACATTAATCATAACATTGTGATTTCACAGATTGGTCACATGGTTATTATTGACTAACAGTTGTTTTAATTAGCTTTATTAAAATAGAGTTCTTTGATTAATTAAAAGAAAAGAGTTCATTCTTCGTTCTTCTGTCTTCACTGCTGCAATGTAACAAATTAGAAGTGAATGCATGACCTTGAGGCTGTTTCATGCACACTGACACTGTGTCAAAAAGAACAGCTGTTAGAGGGGAGAAATGGCTCCTTCATCACGTTACACTTGTGAGCAAAGTGTTGGAGAGCCTTGCTGTAGAAGATGCATACATTCAGACCATTTAACATTTACCATGGCTGACAAGTTCCCCTTGCTAGATATGGTAAAGGAACAACCCCAGCCAGTTCAGATCCTCTACGACCTGAAACAAACTGCTGGTTTTACACCTCCTTCACGCTGGAGGCAGCAGCGGCGCAGAACAGCAGCAGAAGGGTTTACTTGTGTGCTTTACTGTGTGCCAGCCCAGCAAACATTCCTGTTTGGGGGTGCATGTGAGATTTCTCTGGGCAACAATGTGGCCCATGAAGGGTTGCCCACAGTGGGACTCATAGTCGTTGTGAAATGTTACCTGTGTTAATTTCTGTGGGCACCCTACAGTAGTGTCTGCCCAAAAGCTACCCACAGTGGCCCAATGGGTGTGAGCCAATATAGGGTATCCAGCTGTCTGCCATGTTTAACCCTTCATGAGGATGTGTGGACACTTCGTAGTGTTATGTGCCCATAAACTACCCACAGTTGCCTTGTTGGAGTCAGCCTTTTAGGGGTCTGCCCAGTTTCTTCCCTCTGTGTGATTTCTGTGGGCATCCCACAGTGGGATCTACCCAAAAACTACCCACAGTGGCCCTGTTAGTGTGAGCCCATATGAAGAATCAAGCACTCTGCCCAGTTTAACTCAAAATAATCACTCACACTATGGGTAGTTTTTGGACAGATCCCCACAGAAATTACACTGAGGGACAACTGGTTGGTCCCCTGGATTCCACACACGTGCTGACACTCACAGGGCCACAGTGTGTATGTTGTGGGAAGATTCCTCTGTGGGGTGCCCACAAAAATAATCAAAGGTTATGCACAAGTGCAAATGTCCATTGGGCTGGTCTGGGGCACTCCACAAAGGTTCAGCATGGGATGGATTTCCACAGATTCATCTGTGGGTTTCCCCTTCACTAAATCTAAAGGGGATCAAATGGGGAAGCTTATATGGGCCCCATTCATGCAATCATACATATGATCCTTGTGGGTTAACTTGAGAGAAAGTGTGGGTTTGCCATGCCCACACTAACTTAGACACAGCCCAAAAGTCCCATGGTGGGCCCAAATGGGCATGTTTGCTGGGAGAGTCTGAGCCATGGAGCAGCTTCTTCACCGTCCTCCTCGCTGGACTTGTAAGATCACAAGTTTTACAAGTGAAGTTTTACACTGAAAGGGTGTGTGATTTCCTGTCTAGCCCTATGTCAACTGCGGAAATTGATGTGCCCCAGAAGCAGCTCGTGGCAAAAGCAAAACCAGATCCTATCTTTTGCGGCATGGTCCACACCGCAGCCTGTTTGGCTCACCCCATGGACTATAATGGATGATGCTGATGCCTTCACTGTGAAGTTGGCCTTAGAGCTGAGAATTTTAAGTGAACTTTTTTGTTAAACATGACTTTTAAAATGAAATTCCAGAAACCCAAAAAATCTGCTTTTGTTGCTTTCCTAAAAAGTGGAGATCAGACGGTTTCAGACTTTAACAGACAAATATCCAAACTCTGCATCATCTAAAGAATCCCTTTTTGTTGAACAGCAGAGTATTTACAGGTCCTTCTCAAAAAATTAGCATATTGTGATAAAGTTCATTATTGTCTGTAATGTACTGATAAACGTGAGACTTTCATGTATATCTGATTCATTACACACAACTGAAGTAGTTTAGGCCTTTTATTGTATCTAATATTGATGATTTTGGCATACAGCTCATGAAAACCCAAAATCCCTATCTCAAAAAATTATCATATTTCATCCGACCAATAAAAGAAAAGTGTTTTTAATACAAAAAAAGTCAACCTTCAAATAATTATGTTCAGTTGTGCACTCAATACTTGGTCGGGAATCCTTTTGCAGAAATGACTTCTTCAGTGCGGCGTGGCATGGAGGCAATCAGCCTGTGGTACTGCTGAGGTGTTATGGAGGCCCAGGATGCTTCGATAGCAGCCTTAAGCTCATCCAGAGTGTTGGGTCTTGTGTCTCTCAAGCTCATCCAGAGTGTTGGGTCTTGCGTCTCTCAACTTTCTCTTCACAATATCCCACATATTCTCTACGGGGTTCAGGTCAGGAGAGTTGGCAGGCCAATTGAGCACAGTAATACCATGGTCAGTAAACCATTTACCAGTGTTTTTGGCACTGTGAGCAGGTGCCAGGTCATGCTTCAAAATGAAGTCTTCATCTCCATAAAGCTTTTCAGCAGATGGAAGCATGAAGTGCTCCAAAATCTCCTGATAGCTAGCTTCCTCAGGGTCCGGTCACCTCTTCTCGTTGTGCAGCGTTTTCTGCCACACCTTCTCCTACCCACAGACTTCCCACTGAGGTGCCTTGATACAGCACTCTGGGAACAGCCTATTCATTCAGAAATTTCTTTTTATGTCTTACCCTCTTGCTTGAGGGTGTCAATGATGGCCTTCTGGACAGCAGTCAGGTCGGCAGTCTTACCCATGATTGCGGTTTTGAGTAATAAACCAGGCTGGGAGTTTTTAAGAGCCTCTCTTTTGCAGGTGTTTAGTTAATTAGTTGATTCAGATAATTAGGTTAATAGCTCGTTTAGAGAACCTTTTCATGATATGCAAATTTTTTGAGATAGGGATTTTGGGTTTTCATGAGCTGTATACCAAAATCATCAATATTAGAAACAATAAAAGGCTTTAACTATGTCAGTTGTGTGTAATGAATCTAATATATATGAGAGTCTAATGTTTATCAGTACATTACAGACAATAATGAACTTTATCACAATATGCTAATTTTTTGAGAAGGACCTGTATACTCTGATAGACCAGTTTCAGAATATCAGGCTTTGGGAAACATCATGGTACTATTAGTTCTGTTTGTCTAAAGTCTTCCTCACAGACTGGGCCCAGGCTGAATGACTACTTACTCTTCACAGATGTCTAGTAGCTGTATGCAGGCAGCTGGCCCAAGGGAACTACTCGTAGCCTCCTTCACGAGCTCCTCAGGTGGAATACCAATGTTTGTTTGCTTTCTTTGTTTTTATTGCGTGAAAATGTCGACAAAAGCCCTGAACATTGTGTGAGATCATCCATAACTTCAATAAAATCTTTCAATAAAACATGTTATCATTGAGACGATGATGGTATTACTGTTAGTGAGATTTAGTCCTTTTTTATCTGAAAACATTCCCACGAGTAAAACACACACACACTGACAGGAATGAGAGTTTTATTAAGGTAGGCTTCAGCCGTGTGCACAGCACATACAGTCACAATTTATAACCCTTTAGTATTCCAGCATCCCACCCATGGGACATAACAAATTACAGCCATGTGACTCGACTTGATAAGGGGTTTTAATACCTGTATACAACTACAGGATAACATGTAAGACCACAGGACTCAGGTTTATCTCCCTGAATGCAGATTTCCAGGAAACAGATTAAATGACAACAGCAGAGAAACATCATGACGATCAGTCATGTCCAAAAATAAAAACAGGCACACCTGATGCTGGACCACAAAATAGGAGTTCAAGGGAAGATTATAAGATGAAGAAAAAAACATAACTTTTCTTAGTTAACTGTAACCACTGTGGCCCAGTATCAGGTTTCATATTCTTATGTGTGTGTTGACCCTCAGACTCCAGAAGATGAGGGTCCTTCTTCCTTCAGCTAGGTCAAAAGTTGAAAATCCTAGGTTTAGGTCAGTGTGCAGCAGCTACGTGTCATCAGCCTATTGGAAAACAATTGTGTTCGTGGCACAATGCTGCTGTGGTTCTGGAGGCGGCTAATGCCATGATTAGACTACAGCTGAATAATCAAATGAGCATTTGGGTAATGAGCCTGGCGCTGGGTCAGTGGAGGGAACTAGCCCTACAGCCCCACTGTGAGCCCTACGTAAAGCCATGCAGCTCATGCATGCGACTGTGGTACGGATGAGTCACCCTGCAGAGGAAATCCCAGACAGCCGGGCTGTAACAGGAGATGCTTCAGGGCCAGCACACAGTAACTTTTGCACTAGCTTTGACAGCTGAACATGTTTGCTGCAGTCAGCCTGCACAGCTTGGGTCATTCTGGGTATCCATGTTGGTTTGCAGGATTCATGGTTTTAAGCAACAACAAAAACATTTTGCATGGTATTTGTTTAAGCCATTAGCAATTGCATAGCTAGCATGTGCAGCCTCCTGATTTTCCAGAGAAACTCCAGTCAGAGAGGAGCTGGTTACTCACCCTCACAAGTGGAAGGCTGAACTGAAGGACTGTTGGTTGTGGAGGAAGCCTCACTCCCCTCCCTCAAGAGGAATACCAGCATCTTCAGTTACCAAGAGGTTATATTTGGTAAATATATAAAGAAAATATGGGGTTACTTGCTCTAATGTAGAGCTGTCAGTAAATACTTTCACCTTATTTTCGATTCCTTCAAGATTAAAGGAGTAAGGCATCGGGACATGACCACCAGAGCCAAGCTGTAGTTCCCTACAGGACTCAGAAAGACAATGACAGCCTGGACAGGTAGGGACATCGCAGGCAGTGAGAATGGGACAAACCATTAAATCAATAGAGCAAAAGATGAAAATGTGTTGATGCATTTTCTTTTTACAAAAGATTATGCAATGGCGGAATAAAGGGGGTATGGGGGTGGTCTTTGCACTGCTGCGGACTTCTGTTTATCTTGGACTTAACTTGTTTTTTATTGCGATAGAACCCGAGCTCATTATAATTTTTAACAAGCTGCTCCTAAAGGTGTCTGTCCCTCACAGTCCCTGTGCAGTCTCTGGTGATCCGACCTCCAGCTGTAACGGAGAGAAGCTCCTGGAGCTCTGCATCGCTCCAGTTTATCATCTCAGCTGGTTTTTGTTCACAAACGCTAAATTTACAGCCTGTTTTTCTTTTCATTTTCAATATAGTTGCCGGCCGGAGCTCAGCAGTAACTCCCTATGTGATCATGACACCTCCCTCTGTAGCGCCCAGCTGTAAAATGCATTCACAAGTACGTCGTTGTGGTAATATTCCTACAAAGAATGGCGGTACGAGTGGAAGTAAAATTCCTGCTACGCCATGTCGCTTTCATAAGCTTCACCTTGGAGATGGTACTCCTTGATTTTACTGACTACCACCACCTCCACACACACACACACACCCCTCCACCCGACACCGGCTGACCCCCCCCACCACCACCACACACATACACACACACACACACTCACAAAAACACACACAGACACACACACACCTCCACACACACACACGCAAACGCACACACACGCACACACACACCTCCACACACACACACGCAAACGCACACACACACGCACACGCACACGCACGCACACACACACACGCACACACACAACGCACGCACACACACACGCGCACACACGCGCACACACACCACACACACACGCACACGCACACACACGCACACACACACCCACCACACGCACACACACACGCGCACACAACACACACACGCACACACACACACATGCACACGCACACACACGCACACACACACCTCCACACACACACACACGCAAACGCACACACACACGCGCGCACACACGCACACGCACACACACACACCTCCACACACACACACACACACACGCAAACGCACGCACACACACGCACACACACACACACACACACACGCAAACGCACGCACACACACGCACACACACACACACACACACACGCACGCACACGCACACACACACACACACGCACACGCACGCACACACACACACGCACACACACACACCTCTACCCGACACCGGCTGACACTGTAGCTGAGAGGCATTCAGGCTGTGACAGACCATCAGGGCGACCCTTCCTTCTGATGTCACCACCTAACGCCACTCTGGCTCACCACAGGCCAAAGTTCCAGTCAGAGATGCTGGAGTCCGGGTTAAGTTTCTTATGCCTTCTGCATAAATTAAAAATCATTGAGTCCAATCAGTACATTCACACCAGCTGCAGTGCAGTTATGGATGTGAAGCTCCGTAGAGTTGCTGAATGGTGTCTATTTTTTTCTGGATGCTGCATTGCAGATTGTCATGAAGGTAAAGAAATTCCATGAGTCAGACAGCGAGGTGCATCCAGTTGATTTCAAAATAAAATGTGCATTATTGTTGCCAGCTGTTGTTTTATTGTTAATGATGGAGATAGCGGTTCACAGTGTTCAGCAGTCAGTGTGAACGGCAGTCACAAGCCAAACGGACCACCTCGTACCGAATTTGGTGTGAAAGGGTTCCTTATAAAGGAACCGTTTTACTGACCGGCTTAAATGAACTGAACTGTACTGGAATGTTTACAATGTGATGACGACTCTCGTCGAGATTTGGCACTATATAAATAAAATGAATTGAACTCAAATGAGTTTAGATGATTTACTTGCAGGCCCATTCTTTAGCCAAGTTGGTTGTTACAGACCTTTGACCTTCCACTAGACTCCAAAATACTCAACTTAAATCTTGTAACAGAGGTTTCCTCTCTCTAATGTTGCCATATGCATCTGACAGCAGGAGAGGCCAGGGTTCACGCTAGCTGAGCTATAAACAGACTCAGAGGAGGGGTTAAGCCCTCCCTCCTTCTCTCTCACTCTCAAAGAAAGATAATATTATTTCCATTAGGCTTGAGCCACATAGAACCCACCTGGTCCATACCAATGGAAACCCTCATTGGTCAACATGTGAGATGGCCTTACTGCTCACCAGAATCCAGCCCTGGCATTCTGGGTCTGAAGGTTTTACCAGGAGTTGTTTAAAGTCCGGGTTGTGTTTCTGACAAGCCGGTGAATATTTATGTTTTGCTCTTAAGACAGAGAAAACCTGCCCCGGGTCCAGCTTGCTTCTGTTGTAATATTCAACCCTGGCTGTGAGTGTACAAGGACGAGTGGAGGTGAATCCAAAACTATAGACAGATCCCAGGTTACTGTTGTTGTGGGAAACCCTCAGCAACAGTAATGTCTGATCCACAGGGACACCATGGTTTTGGAGGACACCAGTGGGGTCTAAAACATTAACCTGGTGTTAGATGTAGGTCTAGCGGTGGACTGGGGGGGACAGAAGACCCGCCGAGGAGCTACAGAGAAAATAAGTAATAAGTGTCTTACACAAACAGCCAACTGGATCTGTTTAGTAAGTCAGCACTGGGTGAGTTTCTGCAGGAAAACATAAAATCAGATGCATTTAAGACCTTCTACATCCCCGGGCACCCAAGCAACAGTTCCTTTTAGTGCAAAGAAACTATCTGCAAATATCTGATCAGTTAGAAAATGAATACGTGCACAGCCTTTTAACACTTGTGTAAAAAGCACACAAAGATGTACATGGTAGAACATGGACCCCCCAGCGGGTGTGGTGTACTATAGTCTTGGTAGGAAGTGTGTCCCTGTCATGGCAGGTGAAACGCGGTTTCCTCGTTTAGTTTTGCCACTCTTACTCAAGCCGATGAACATCCTGGGATATGCTGCCGACTCGTAGGAGTTGTAGTTGTTGGCAAGGAGCTTCTCTCTGAACGCGCACTCATTGCTGAAGTGGAACTGTGAGAAAAAAAGACACAACTTGAATGAAATTGTCTGAATGCAGTAACAAAACAAAGAAATAAATGCAGATGCAGGACAAAGAACCGGGAAACTGTTGCTTGGGGAATTCTACATCTGTATTGTTGGTTGTGATTCCTATCAAACAATCACATGATCTCTAACTGGAAGCTGGTTATTCCCAAGAAGTAGGAAACCAGGACAGAAATGATAGAAGTGAAGCGGGACTCCAGAGGGTTTCACTCTTTCAGCTCGTGCAATAAACGCTTGTGAGATTTCCTGAGGAGATGTAAAGGACTTGAATGGAGCTTCTGTGCCATATTCACCTGTTGGGCTGTTCATGAGCTAAAACCTTATGCTAGTGGTCCTAGACCTGGGCAGCCCTGGCGCTTGGTGTTGGTCATGGAGGTAGAAAATTAAGTTGTTAAAAAAAATCTAATATTTACTTGGGGGTGCTATGACTAATCCAGGGGTAGCTATGGCGCCCCCCTGGCGCCGCCACTACAAGGAACATGAAGGTGCTTGAGATCGTCCTGGTTCTGAGGACTTCTGACCTCCTGCTGAACATCTTTAGATGATATCCCAGTCAGATGTGTGGTGGGCCAGCTGGTTCTGGTGTGGAGGTAGCATGTTCCCTGCTCGTTTTACAGTC
>SSNQ01034066.1:1649-24422 GCA_006942095.1 Nothobranchius kuhntae | reverse complement strand
ATATATATATATATATATATATATATATATATAACATCAGTGTTGTGGGAGGAAGCTTCCAGAGATGATGAGAAACATGTGGAGAGCAGAGCAAGGACGGATCTACAGGTTTTTCTGTTAGATCAGGAGGTCCTGAGGTAAAACGGGATGTTAGTGTGAGTCTGGGAAGATACTGGGAAGATACTCCTCTCCAGTGGTGACCGGCCAGGCTGAGATTTGAGAAAAAAAAAAAAAACAGAATACAGAGTACAATATTATTATTTAGAATGTTTTTACCTGGATCAGTTCATAGAGCTTGTCCTGTCATTCAGATGGAAGCTGCTCAGAAGCTCTTCACCACACCTGGGCCTGTAAAAGCTGCTCTGGGTGGAATTTCCATCATGGTCCCAGTGTCAGACACACAGCTGCTGGGAGGCTATGTGAAATATAAATAAACAGCAAATATATTTATTTATAGTTGTTTTTAAGAGCAGCAACACACGTGTAACAATAAGTTAAAAATAATGACAAACTAGAAGGTAAAGAGAGACAGATGGTCAAAAATAACTCACCTGCAAGGCTCTAGCCTGGACCGGTGCAGGCTGGTGGAGGACTACATCAGTCTGCCAGCAGATTTATTGGGCAGATTTAGCCTGAAAATAATATTAACATCACAGTGTTGTGGGAGTTTAGTAACTTAGATCATGTACAAAACTGTCTAATATATGTGCTTTATAACACGGCTGGTGAGTGATCTGACTGCTCTCAGAGCTAACTCAAGGTCCAGAATCAGACACGTTCTAATGAAAACTGGACTCAGCACCAGTTCAGAACTGGGTCAGGTCTGCTGCAGGAGGAGCTACTCTTGAGTGTCCCCTGCTCTGCATCAGCTCTGATAATTACTAACTGGCACAAAAACTTAACAGAACCAGTCTGTGACATTATAAGACACACACTACTCGCTTCGAGCCTGCGGGAGTGTGGACTGATTGTCTAAATTACATGAACCACGTCCACGTCTCTGTTACTTTGCATTTATAAATATAGCAAATATAGCTGCAAAATTACAGGTAGGGAACAATCTTTAGAAGCCGTTAAATGTAATTATTCAGCTTACTCACCTCAAATTGGGCCCCAAATCTCCGTTTTGAGGAAGAAGCAGTCGGCGGGATCCGGCTAATTACTGGAACGGCTTGGACTAATTTGTGAAATGCTCTTCAAACCAGCATAACCCTGTTCAAACTCCATCAAGTTGGTGAAAGAGTAACATGTAAAAAACACAACGTGTCACGCTGAGCAGGAGGTTAGGACCCAAAACGCAGAACACACTAGAGAGGAGCAGATGTAAATAAGTAAATCCTTTATTTAGAGGAGGAGACTTGATCGAGCGATCCAAAAACAAAAACAGAAGCTCAAAACTGAGCACTGACTCGGGCAAAACTTGGGAGGGAACAGAACAACGTAGACACAACGATGGACCGACAAACACTGAGGGACAAGACAGGGCTTTTAAACACAGAGGGAGGTGATCAGGGGAACAGGTGACAGGTGTGAGAGAGATCTGGAGGGAAGGCAGGTGTGCTTAGTAAACTAAATGGGGAAGAACAAAGCAGGAGGGAATAATCATGGGACATAAGAGCAGAACCTGGAGGAGGCTGGGGACACAGGGACACAGAACATGACAGAACCCGCCCCCCAAAGGGCGGATACCAAACGCACAAAAAACACAAGGACAAACCACAAGCACAAGACAAGGACAAACAGAACATAAGAAACCACAGGGCGGGCGAGGGGGGACCAAAACAGAAAAAAAACAAACAAGGGCGGGCGAGGGGGGACAAAACACAGGAGAAGCCGGGAACTGGAGACTGGGGGCCGGCGACGGGGAACCAGGAGCCGGGACTGCGGGAGTCTGGGGGACCGGCGACGATGGGCGAGGACCGGACCAGCGGTGATGGTTGCCGATGACCGGCCTGGAGTCAGAGGGGACAAAGACACAGGAAGGGACGTAGATTCTCAAAGGGACGTAGGAAGGGACGTAGACTCTGAAAGGGACGTAGGAAGGGATGTAGACTCTGGTGGGTGAGAAAGGGACATAGACTCTAGAGGGTGATGAAGGGACATAGACCCTAGAGGGTGAGGAAGGGACATAGACTCTGGAGGGTGTTGAGGGTCTGCCCTCATGAGGAAATTATTATGCAGTAATTTCTCCAAAAGACTGTGTCATCTGCGCTCTGAAAAAGCAGATATTAAAATCCAGCGCCAGCAGTGACTTCATTTCCCATGATTCCCTGCTCCCGGAAGCGGCGTCGAACACCGGAAAACAAGTTCCGCGCATGCGCCGAAACACAGAGAGCCAGCCCGCCGAGAAGCGGGGCTATAAAGGACTGAAGAGCGGAGAAAAACTTTCTTTTTGTTCCAGCTTCAGCTGGTGGTGGAAGAGACGCTTGTTCTGCTACGGCTCTGAACGCAGAGACGGAGGCCGAGCTGCTGGAATCAACGGAGAAACCATCTGACCTGCAGCGCGAACACAAAAAGGGATGCCTTGGGGTTTGCTCACGCAAGATTTTGTTTTTCTCTATTTCTCTTACTTCCGTTTCTCTCTAATAAGTCCCGAATAAGCGATCAAACCGCGCGATCTGCTTCAAAATAGAACAACGGCTTTCCTATCTTCCATACCAAAAATGCCATCGGACAACTGAAGTAAGGTCCGTTTCTTTCATTTGTTGATATCTAGGTTTGTTCATGTTGTGGCCACAGAATAAACAGATTATTAGATATTTTATCTGCCTTTGATTGATTGATTTGTTTTGTTTCTTGATTTTTGTGAAGAAAGTTGAAGTGTTTTTGATTGAGTTTGTGAAGAGTTAAGCCATTGACTGGCTTTCAGGATTTAGAAAGACGTTGCTCATACACATCACTGAGGGTCTGCGCTAAAACACACCCCTCCTCACACAGGCTGGTCTGATTTGCTTCAGCCACGGACATTTTGGGTCAAAGCCTCCATCTTGGACATCATCTCAGCTTACACACACACACACACACACACACGCACACACACACACACACACATTTTGGTTTTCCGAGTTTAGGGGGACACACACACACACACATTTTGGTTTTCAGTATTTGGGAGGACACACACATCCCACATAACCGGTCGAGTCCTTGCCCCCTCAGACAAAAGAAACCAGCCATTTTGGGTTTCAAATCTCATTCCACCTTGGATTAGATTGTTTTACATTATCATTTCATTGTTTAATTACTTGTTGTTTGTTTGATAAAATAAGTTGGTTAATATTGATTGGCTAAATGCTTCAGAAGGAGCTGAAGTGATTATATTAGTTAATAAATGTATTGCCAATTACGATTTTGTCTCAGGTGAGTTTGTTTGTGTGATTTGAATTAATGACTGCTGCTCGTAAACGAATTTTACTAACTTTAAGACAGACTGATAAGAGGTTTGGATTCATTTTCCCTTGTTAAAAAGGGTGGTGCCCCGAGGCATATCTCCGGATATCCCAATTACATAATAAAATTGGTAAATATTTCCATATTAACGAATTTTATTGAAGAATCCAAAAAGTAAGTAAAAGCTTACAAATTATTCGTGCCCAATAATCACAACAAGGGTGAGGAAGAGACGAAGACTCTGGCGGGTACGAAGACTCTGGCGGGGACGAAGACTCTGGTGGGAACGAAGACTCTGGTGGGAACGAAGACTCTGGAGGGGACAAAGACCGCTGGAACAGGGTGTGGTGCGACCTCCGGGACCACCGCTGGAACAGGATGCAGTGTGACCTCCGGGACCTCCGCGGGAACAGGATGCAGTGTGACCTCCGGGACCTCCGCGGGAACAGGATGCGATGCGACCTCCGGAACCACCACGGGAACTGGATGTGGTGCGTCCACTGGGATCACCACCGGAATGGGATGCAGAGCATCCTCTGGAACCACCGCTAAACGTGGATGCGGAGCATCCTCTGGGACCACCACCGGAACTGGATGTGGAGCGGGCAGGTGGTGCTTCGACTGAGGTTGCTGGCGAAAGTTACGGTGTCGTCGTGCGGAGGTTGAGACGGTGTCAACAGGAACAGGGGAAGAGGAGAGGAAACCGGATCTGATGGTAGCAGGAGGGTAATGATGACTCGGGGCCGACAGAGTAGATATGGAAGAGGTGACTTGGTGTCCCGGGGGTGTGGAGTCGGAGACATGAACAGGAGATGAACCAAGGCCAAAAGTATCCTGCAGATGCCTGGCAAACTCCCAGAAGGACACAGATCTGGATGGACGTACTGAAAGATAGTCCATGGCCCACACCAGGGTGCTACCACCCAAATTAGACACCATGAAGGAGACTTTGTCATGCTCAGAGGAAGCCAGGTCCAGGTAATGAGCGCAGGCTTCAATGTAGGTATGGCAAGTCTCTGGGTCTCCACAGTACCTGCATTCGAGTGTTTTTGGTGGAGTCCAGGTTTCTGCTGGGTCCAGGGGTGGTCTGTCCGTTCTGTCATGCTGAGCAGGAGATTAGGACCCAAAAACGCAGAACACACTAGAGAGGAGCAGATGTAAATAAGTAAATCCTTTATTTAAAGGAGGAGACTTGATCAAGTGATCCAAAAACAAAAACAGAAGCTCACAACTGAGCACTGACTCGGGCAAAACGTGGGAGGGAACAGAACAACGTAGACACAATGATGGACCGACAAACACTGAGGGACAAGACAGGGCTTTTAAACACAGAGGGAGGTGATCAGGGGAACAGGTGACAGGTGTGAGAGAGATCTGGAGGGAAGGCAGGTGTATTCAATAAACTAAATGGGGAAAGAACAAAGCAGGAGGCAATAATCATGGGACATAAGAGGAGAACCTGAAGGAGACTGGGGACAGAGGGACACAGAACATGACAGAACTACAATATTAACAGCCAAGCTACTAGAACTAAATAACTATAATTCTAGAAGTTTTGCTGGGACTCTGACTCAATGCTAATGCTAACTATTTCACAACTCACTTGGGGCTAATCCGAGCCTGACTGCTACAAGACTACCGGTTGAGGCCGCACTACACATGTCTACAACACTATTAGATGCTCATTTATAGTAGTTATCAGCTAAAAAAGGTTGATTTTGATGTGACTTGCTCTTTAAGGCGGACCCAGGTGGTCTGATAATATGGCGTGAAACATAACATAATGTTAATTTAAAATAATAATTGAAAAGGATTATTGAAAACAATTTATTTACAACCACGAAATTTATTTTAAACATGTTTTGCTGTTGATTTTTTTATCAGAAGGTTGACAATGATATACTGCAGGCCTAACTTTTTAGGCCTGTAGGCCCACTGATATAGATTTTTAAAATTAAAAATAGCCCACTATCAATTGTATTGTCTTTTACTGATGATAATTGGTTTTTAAATGGTATTTACTGGTTGTATTATTACGGTGGACCCTATTTTTAACATCTTGCTTCTTTAAAAATTAATGTTTTTGTTTGCTTAAAAATCTGCAGATTTATACTGTGAATTCCATTGTGCACAGCCCCAAAAATGTAGTTTTACTTGACTGACACAGTAAAATTTAAGGTTTTCAGACATTTTCAACGTAACAAAATCTAATTGTAAAATGTATGTATATTTATTTATTTTCACAGAAAATAATTATGATTTCAACATCTTATTACAGTAGAAAACACAGTTTTATCCAGTCTCACAATTAACGGTTATTGAATCTATGTAATACGGTAAAATGAAGTTTTTAGTTGTATGCTCCTTTATCGTTGGGATTTGACGGTGATCTACAGTAAATTTTACTGACTTTTTTTTACAGTGCAGAGGCAGTGGATACAGAGGGACTCAGAGTGCCTCAAGTCATTGTGTTGAACAAGCAATGGCTGAAGGACGTTTCCAGATGCCTTCACTTCAGGTTGAACCATCGACATATACATGTATGGACAATGGGTTTCCATAGGCTCCAATAACACGTTTTTGAAGAGAAATGGGAGGTAGCTACCACCGCCATTTTGACCGTGTCACAGGTTCCGTCAAGCCCAGACAATTCCACTAAAGGGAAGAGAGGTGGAGCTGAGGGTGGGGCTGTAAGGCTGGGATCAAATGACGACACCCCGAGAGTAAAGGATTTCACTTATGCAGCGGCCACTTCATATCAGGTACTTAAACTAACGTTTCCTCAACTGTGTATGGTATTTATTTTAAATGCTTTTATTACGATTCTTAGTGGGCTTCCTAAACTTATTTTGGCGTGGCTTTTTCTGTCTTATTACTCATAGCAACAAGTAAACATCACGTAAAATGTTGCCTCGTGATTTCTGCGTGCTGCCGTTTACGTGTTATGATCACAGCAATTAACCGGCTAAGCTGTATTTAATTTTTAAGCAATGGTTGATCAAGTGTCAGATCACACATAAAAAACACTTTGGATTGCAATTATCTGTCTCACCGAGACAGCTCTCAGACAGATCCTGAGACGCTCCTGCCTGACATATTTATTTAATTCACGGAAAAAAAAATCAAACTAGTGATTTCTCTTGGTGTTCAGTTTATAAATTCAAACAGCACAGCACTCTATTTAAACTACTTATGTGTAAATCTGTTATTTGTCCATCCATCCATCCATTTTCATCCGCTTATCCAGAGTCGGGTTGCGGGGGCAGTAGCGTCGAGAGGCCCTGACTTCTCTCTCCCCAGCCGCCGGAGCCAGCTCCTCCGGGTAAATCCCAAGGGGTTCCCAGGCCAGGTCCGGTAAGAAGTCCGCTCCGACAGCTTCTGGCGTCAGAGCGGACAGTAGCATCAAGAGACCCAGACTTCCCTCTCCCCAGCCGCCTGAGCCGGCTCCTCCGGGGGAATCCCAAGGGGTTCCCCGGCCAGGTCTGGTAAGAAGTCCGCTCCGACAGCTTCTGGCGTTTTTAAAAAGTATCCCAGGGACACGGTAAGGGTCGGAGATGTTTAGTCTATTCAATTTCTGACTATATAAAACGATTCCTTCGGTTTTAAAGTGTGAAGTAAACTCCGACGAAGTAAAATCCAAGCTGATCCCGTTCACGTTCATGTGTTTGTTTACCTTTTTTTTACCTGCCAAAATGGCGTCTACTAACTGAGAGTCACGTGGGGTGACACGTGGGGTGAGCTCTATAGCCTACATAATTTGGTATATAAGTCGCTCCGGAGTATAAGTCGCACGACCGGCCAGACTACGGAAAAAAGTGCGACTTATAGTCCGGAAAATACGGTAGTTATTAGTATTTGAGATAAATTAGCAGGCTAAATACATTTCATATATTTCTAAAACTTAATACTTGTTTGTATCTTGTACAGCCAAGTAGCCTTTATTCTGGACTCAGTACAATTCACCAAAAGTAAAGAGACATTATACAGATGAAGTAAGCACAAGATAACTTACTGGAAGAAATGGAATTATCATGAGAACCAGAACAAGAGAGCCTGATAACAGTCATGTAAAAATAATAATTAAAAGTATGTATGTATGTATAATAGAAATAAAAATATATTAGAATTAGTGTAACTCACTGTGATCCAAACAATAAATCAGCCATAGCTGATTAGCAATCATGAAATGAGATCTGGGAGTTTTTAAGTTTCATTCTTTTATTAAATTTTTTTCTGAGATCTGTTAAAAGGTCACCATGGTAGCCTGTGTGTCTTCAAAGTCGGCTACACAATGCAGCAAGTGTAAGTACCAAGTACCTGTCTTGACCACTTCATGTTTTCATGGTTTTGTACTTTAAACAGCAAGGCCAAACCTGCTATTTTTTTTCTCCACAGCCATTTGGATCATTGGAGACCGCTACGTGAAGCGTGGTGCCCAGAGAGCTGCAGAGACCTTGGCCTCCATGCAAGGGCGTCAGTTTGTTTTCAGAATTGCTGGGGACAATAACCATACACTTGAGTGGGGTTTAAAAATTGCTGGGGACAATAGGCTAGCACAGGGGTCGGCAATTCGCGGCTCTGGAGCCGCATGCGGCTCTTCCATCCATCTGATGCGGCTCTCTGTGTTTGTAAAATAATGAATGGATATTTAAATAAAAAGCTTTATATTTTACTACATTAATTTTACACCTGTATGCCAATTCTAAATGTAAAGATTGTCTGCGTAAACCTGAACAGGTCCAACCCGGTCTTCCTGTGAGACCGGGTTGACGGGTCACGCTTGTGCGTAATCATATAGGCACTTTATGAGCTGAAGAGGATGTGAGATTCTGGGATTCTCCTCAGACGGCTCCTGGATGTGTCGCCACATTGGAGACAGGAACAAGCACTATTCAGCCAAAGTTTCATAATCAGGGAACATTTTCTAAGTGACAAGTCTCTCTGAGAGACAGGGTTTGGAAAACACTCGCTTCAGTGGGAGGAATCTTCCCGCATGCGCTCTGGTTCTCTGGCTCTGGGGTTAATCAAGTTTAATTGTTTCTCTTTGCAACAATCTTCACAAGAAGGCAAAACAGTTAAACGGCAGGTTACATATATTTCCATTTGACTGTTTATTTTGACAGATAAACTCAATGATGTTGCTTGGTTTGAAAGAATTACCCCGACGCACACTGATGCGCATGGATGAGCTGACATTTTAATCGTTAACGCACATCGCGGAGGTAAAATATTCCCATCAGAACATCAGAGCTTTATACTGGACACTGTGTTCAGCGCGGCTCGGAGCGCCCACGGTGGACAGTGAGCTGAAGATCTGGGGTTCGCAGCGCAGTGCAGAACCACGGCGCATGCGATAAGATTTCCTCCCAATGAAGCAGTCTGGAAACCCAGTCTCTCTGAGGGATGTGTCACTTGGAAAAATGTTCTTTTTATGAAATTATGAAACTTTGGCTGAACAGCACTTGTTCCCGTCTCTAATATGGAGACGCATGACGCGTAGAGACATTTGGTCATGCACAAAGTTTATGTGGAGCAGAAGCGGTCGGGCCACGGCAGGTGAAACGTTCCTAGCCTACATGAAGTGAAACTGTTTAATTGTAACATTAATATGTTACTGGACACACTGGTCTGGTTGGTTAGACCAGTGTTTGAAGTGGAAAACACACACACACACACACCAATTAAAATAATGCTGACTAGAAGCCAGGTGATGGTTTACGTATTTAAATGACGATCAGGCTGCTGTAAAATGTAATCTCCATCCACATCCAGACACAATTATCCTCTATTCTTTCTCTATTTGCTCTGCGCTTGTCTGGGCTGATCAGCTGATGGTGCGCGTGGCACGCCTAACTAGCGGCTGATGCACATTTTACGCATTTGGAGAGGTGGGCTGATGCTTTGCTTTTACTGGAAGATGGTCCACTTAACGCACGGGTGTAGACTAAATATTAATGACAAATGAATGAAAATTAAATTGTGAGTTTTTACTTCATATTTTATAAATAAAAAAGACGGGGGAACACATTTACAACATCTTTTTAAACTAAAGTTTCTAGCGCGACCTGTCTGCTTCACTTAAGTCACTGCTTATTAAGGTCCGTCCAAAATTTCCGTGGGAAACGGGTAATAATGGCTCTTTGATGGGAACAGGTTGCCGACCCCTGGTATAAGATCTGAGCTGGTAAAACAAAAATCCTCATCAGCAGGCGTTTTGAAAGTGTGTGTGTGGGGGGGGGACAAATTTTGCCAGGGACATGTCCCCGGCGTCCCCGGTTAAAATGACGCCTATGCCTCCATGACATCCGTGCCTCCTGGTTCAGTTGGTGCGGACTGAGGTGGAAAGACCTTCTCCCCTTCTTTTTTCACTCCCTGCGAGGAAGAGCAGCTCCAGGTGTCCTCATCATCCACTGTGGCAGCAATGACAAGGGGTTGGTCAGCAGTGTGAAGCTGGTCAACATGATGGAGGACCTGCACCGGCTTCACCTTCTACACCCTCATATGATGATCATCATGTCATCCATCACCCAACGGTGTAGCTGGAGGGCAGGTGTAAAACCTGCTAAAAATGAGAAGGCCAGGAGGTTTGTTAACAGTGTTATGGCTACATTGTATTTCTAGCTTAAATGGTGCTGTTGTTGTGCATCTTCACATCACATCTTCCTGTACCGACACTTTGTGTCCTGTTATTTTATAAAATGTGATGTAAAAAACAAATGTTTTTGCTCAATTACTGGAATTTCTTTGGTTAAGAAAAAAAGGAAGGAAGAATTATTTATGCCAAGTTATTTCTACAACAGGCCCATTTTAAGTGCTAAGTTTCTTAGCAGCCAATAGAAATGTGTTATTTACTAACTTTACTTGGTTTAAAAATCTCACTAAAATAAACCTTAGAGGCTGCCGTATTGCAAAACCCAATCATACTTGTTCTGTAAATATTAGCTTTGTAGATATTTTTTACAGCAAAAAAACCCCACCAACTTAAATAATTTGTCATTCTTTATTGAAAAACAATAAAATACAGTTATACAGAAAGTGTGGAAAAATGATAATGTTAAAGTATTGCTCTTTAAATGTAATACTATTTATCTTTAAAAAGAAAAACTCTAAAAATGTCCTGTACAGTAACATGACAGAAGAATGGTGGTGTCATGTTCTGAGGTATGTGCTTAACCCAAGACATGCAGAATCAGAGACCGGAGACAAGTTGGATAGTAAAAGGTAAAATGATATTTATTAAACTGGAAAACTAAGGGCGCACTGAAGTCCAGCGGGTTGCAGAATCCGGAACCGGTGTCTACAGGAAAACAGAGGTGAGTCTGGTGTTTGTAGTTCCGGGAGTCTTTGATTTGTAGTCTGACTTACTGTGCGGAAGTGAAGTTGTTGTTAGGAGGGGAGTGAGCCGTGGTGATATCCAAGATGAGAAAGTGGTCCAAGATGAAGGTGAGTAGGAGAATGAGCGAGGATATTGATCCGGAGAGGGAGCGTGAGTGAGGTGGAGAGCGGGTCGGCAGGCAGAGGAGATACAGGGACGAACCAGAGATTTCCTTCCAGGGGCAGAGCACGTAATCCAGGAATCCAGGAACCTGAGGTAGGTATCAAACATTAATGAGCGAATATTCCAAAAATTCAAAGTTCAAATATCAAAGAGCAAACAGAGCGAAAAACTCGGAGGCAAGCGACTACCAGTAAACGGCAATCATCCGGCGTCGTAATCTGGTCCTCCTCCTCCTTATATAGCCGGCCCGCTGATGAGAAACAGCTGTAGCTCCCTCTCCTGTAATCAGAGCTCAAAGGTGGTGAATGATGTGACGAGTACTCACCCCGGCTCATGACAGTACCCCCCCCCCCCCCCCCCCCCCCCCCCCCCCCCCCCCCCCCCCCCCCCCCCCCCCCCCCCCCCCTCCAACGGATGTCCCCTGGCGTCCTACCGGAGGCAGCCTCAAACTCCCTGATCAGGGCAGGATCCTCGGTGTAGGAACCCGGGATCCACAAGCGCTCCTCAGGCCCATACCCCTCCCAGTCTACGAGGTACTGGACACCACGCCCCCGACGACGGGAGTCCAGAATCTTGTTCACTGTGTAGACAAGGCCCCCCTTGTAGAGACGAGCAGGAGGAGGAGGAGGAGGAGGAGTGGGACAGAGGGCACTGGAGACCACAGGCTTAACCAGAGAAACATGAAACACAGGGTGCACACGGAGGGTGGAAGGGAGGTCCAGACGGACCGTGGAAGGAGAGGGCATGGTGGTGATCTTAAAAGGCCCAATAAAATGGGGGGACAACTTGCGGGAGGAAGCCTTCAGAGGAATATCCTTAGAGCAGTGGTTCCCAAACTTATTTAGCCGCGCACCCCCTTCTATGTCCTGACCATGTTGACGCACCCCCCAGCCCCACATCAGGGCATGGCTATATATACATATATATATATATATATATATATATATATATATATATATATATATATATATATATATACATATATATATATATATATGTATATATATATGTATATATAGCCATGCCCTGATGTGGGGCTGGGGGGGTGTGTCAACATGGTCGGGACATAGAAGGGGGTGCGCGGCTAAATAAGTATATCAGACGTCACGCTAAACCAGGGGTCGGCAACCTGTTCCCATCAAAGAGCCATTATTACCCGTTTCCCACAGTAAAGAAAACACTGCAGCAGCCGCGGCGTTGTGGGCGGGGCCTACCCTCAGACAGCAGAGCGCTGCTCACAACAGGTGACAGCAGCCAGTACCGGTCGCTCGTGTACGTCAAAGCTGTCTTTCATAAGAAGATAATCAATAAAACGATTTATATAAAGTGGATCCAGAAGTTGTAGCCCGTCTCTGCCTACAATATTTTGATATTTTTCACCCTGTTGGTGGTTTTACTGAGCAGGTGCCACTTTTGTCATATGTTTCTTTTTAAAACATGTTTAGACTGTTCAGAATACAAATCCAGGCTCTGTCACGTTTGATTGTTGTAATTAAACTTTGTAGGTGGGGAAGGTCAGAAAAGGATCCGATCAATTTGTTTTTCCCTCATTTACAGCGACGGAGATAACGGCGCAGTGCGCCTGGCTCTGGTGTTAATCAAGTTTAATTTGCAACAATTTTCACATGAAAACAAAACAGTTAAAAGCAGGGCTTGTGTTGACCGGACAGTTCCCGTATTTGACCGTTTATTTTGACGGAGAAAGAATAGAAAGAAATACCCATACGCATGGAGACGAACTGACACTGTATTCGTTTCGCAAATCGCAGATGTAGCTAAATCACTCAAGAAAAGATTTCCTTCTGAACATCTGAGCTGGAAACCACTCAGTCAGTGCGTACATAAGGTGCACAGCGAGCTGAAGATGTGGAGGGGCTTGGAACGTGTTGCAGAACCAGAGCGCATGCGGGAAGATTCCTTCCACTGAAGCGAGAGTTTTCCAAACCCGGTCTCTCAGAGAGACTTGTCACTTAGAAAATGTTCCCGATTATGAAACTTTGGCTGAATAGTGCTTGTTCCTGTCTCCAATGTGGCGTCTGAGGAGAGTCCCAGAATCTCACAACGTCTTCAGCTCAGAAAGCGCCTATGATTACGCACAAGCGTGACACGTCAACCCGGTCACACAGTAGACCGGGTTGGACCTGTTCAGGTTTACGCAGACAATCTTTACATTTAGAATTGGCTTACGGATATAAAATTTATGCAGTAAAATATAAAGCATTTTATGTAAATATCCAGGCATTATTTTACAAGCACAGAGAGCCGCATCAGATGGATGAAAGAGCCGCATGCGTCTCCAGAGCCGCGGATTGCCGACCCCTGAGCTAGGGCATGTGCGGAGGACACACATACACACACACACACACACACACACACACACACACACACACACACACACACACACACACACACACACACACACACACAATATACTTGTTTTCAATTACGTTTATTGGGCCCACTTACATTTTCTTAGGCCCACCCACAAATGAGTTTCTGGCTACGCTAATGGTGACTTTTGACAGACCTCTCTGAGCTCCGCAGCCATTACACTTTTCACCTCGCGCACCCCCTAGCGGCAGCTCGCGCACCCCCAGGGGTGCACGCACCACACTTTGGGAATCCCTGCCTTAGAGGATAACCAAACTGACTGACCTGTGGTGTAGATGGGAGCGGGGCGGCGATGGCGATCGGCGAGCCGTTTATTGCGCTGCGCAGTGCGGTCTAGGGTGGCCTTAGTGGAAGCCCAGGCCCATCTAGCACCCCGGAGGAACTGAGGAATGGAGGATGACACTGGGGACTGTTGAGGAAAGAGAGAAGGCTGATAACCCAGAGAGGCTTCAAAAGGAGACTGACCGGTAGCAGATGAGACATGGCTGTTGTGGGCGTACTCCACCCAAGGCAGGTGGGTGCTCCAGGAGGCAGGGTGAGATGAACAGACACATCGAAGCATGGAACCCAGCTCCTGGTTCATACGCTCACATTGTCCGTTTGATTGAGGGTGTGAGAGTGACCTGGGCTCCGAGAGACTCAGCGAACTCCTTCCACAGGCGAGAAATGAACTGCGGACCTCTGTCAGAGAGGATTTCTTCGGGGATGCCATGGAGACGGAAAACATGCTTTACAAGGAGTTGTGCTGTAACTGTGGAAGAGGGCAGAGACTTAAGTGGAACCAAATGACAAGCCTTGGAAAAACGGTCTACTATGGTGAGAATAGTGGTAAATCCATGAGAGTTTGGAAGCCCACAAACAAAATCCAACGCAATGTGGGACCAGGGGCGAGAAGGGACTGGCAGTGGTTACCTGACACCATGAGCCGTAAGAGGATGGTTTAGTGGGTAATGGCGGAAAGTGATTTGTTGTCCAAAGATGAAACAGCGAGGGGAGTAGGAAGTCTGGTGGTGGGTATTTTCCACCTTTCCACGACCTTTTCATCCAAGAGCGATCGCTCGCATCCAGAGTCCAAAAGTGCTTCGAACGTCACGGGTCTAGAATCAATAGACAAAATACATGAGAAAAAACACCGGGAACAAGAATTTGACTCTCCACCCGCCAGTAGTCCCAGCTTTACTGACGGGCTCCCCCTTTTGGCAGTTTCAGGCAGTTACTCACAAAATGTCCTGCTGTTCCACAGTACATACAAAGCCTTAGTCTCTGGCGTTACTCTCTCTCTCTTCCTGTGTTAGCCGGGTTCTTCCCATCTGCATTGGTTCCTCAGTAACAGATTGTGGGTGATTTGGAGGAACTCTGTTCTGATCATGGGCTGCGGCTACTGCTGGTAAGGGGGTGTGTCTGCTGAGCTCCCGTTGGCATTTATCAATGGAAATGGTGAGCTTTATAAGTTCATTCAGGGAACTTGGTTCCGGACACAAGGCTAGCTGATCCCTCACCTTGTCACTCAGGGAGTTAATAAACACGCCTATGAGAGCGTCCTAATTCGAGCTGGTCCTTGCTGCGAGAATGCGGAAGTCTACAGCCAGGTCCGCCACAGATCTTCTTCCCTGGGTTAGAGCCAGGAGCTTCTTCCGAATGTCTGAAAGTGACTCATGTCCACAAAATGTAAGCTTAAAATCAGACAGAAATTCATTATAAGGTCCTTGCAAAAAGGAGTCATCATGACTCTTGGCTTCAGCCCATTTAAGCGCCCGTCCTCTTAACAGTCCTACTATATACGAAATCTTAGCCGAGTCTGAAATAAAAGCCGAGGGACAGCGTTCAAACGCTAATTTGCATTGCAGCAAGAAACTGTTACAGTCATCAAATTCACCACTGAATGTGTCTGTCTGAGGTGAAGGGGCCATACGAAATGGGTTTCTCTCCCATAAAGAGGCTTGCTCCTGACTGGTAGGACTTTCTGATCGGGCAACAGCTTAACGTGGTTCTGATGGCTGGGGTTTTTGATTAGCTTGGGAGAGGGTTTCATGTATTTGACGAACGAGGGTTTCCAGTTGTTGACATCGTTGGTTAACAGCGGAGAGTTGTTCCATAACAAGGGGAAGATTCTGTTCCTGTTGGCTTAAACGTTGTGACAAGTTAGACAATGCTGACTCTGCTGGGTTCGAATGTTGGCCGGATGATTCTGTCATGTTCTGAGGTATGTGCTTAACCCAAGACATGCAGAATCAGAGACCGGAGACAAGTTGGATAGTAAAAGGTAAAATGATATTTATTAAACGGGAAAACTAAGGGCGCACTGAAGTCCAGCAGGTTGCAGAATCCGGAACCGGCGTCTACAGGTAAACAGAGGTGAGTCTGGTGTTTGTAGTTCCGGGAGTCTTTGATTTGTAGTCTGACTTACTGTGCGGAAGTGAAGTTGTTGTTAGGAGGGGAGTGAGCCGTGGTGATATCCAAGATGAGGAAGCGGTCCAAGATGAAGGTGAGTAGGAGAATGAGCGAGGATATTGATCCGGAGAGGGAGCGTGAGTGAGGTGGAGAGCGGGTCGGCAGGCGGAGGAGATACAGGGACGAACCAGAGATTTCCTTCCAGGGGCAGAGCACGTAATCCAGGAATCCAGGAACCTGAGGTAGGTATCAAACATTAATGAGCGAATATTCCAAAAATTCAAAGTTCAAATATCAAAGAGAAAACAGAGCGAAAAACTCGGAGGCAAGCGACTACTAGTAAACGGCAATCATCCGGCGTCGTAATCTGGTCCTCCTCCTCCTTATATAGCCGGCCCGCTGATGAGAAACAGCTGTAGCTCCCTCTCCTGTAATCAGAGCTCAAAGGTGGTGAATGATGTGATGAGAACAGATTTGCTCTATCAAGAGGAGCATTTTGTGTAAGAGTTTATGTTATTGTAATATTGGTTTGGGTTATGTATCGCCACATTAGCATGTAAATGCTGAACCAATCTGGAATAAAGAGGGTTGGTTGCCCCTGAGTCCCGGGTCGCTGGGTCCCGGGCTCGGCCGGCTAGGGGGTGGGAGGCTGCGGGTGGGCCTGTGGGCTTGCCGCTGATATCTCCCGGGACTCTGCCGGCTGCTGGTTGTGGCCCCCCGGGGCGATCCTCTGTGCCTCTCGAGGGGGGCGGGGGCCTTTCTGGTTGCAGTCTCCTTGGGGTTCCTGTGTTCTGGGGCAGCGCCTGGATCTCTGGGACTTGGAGCTCACTCTGTCTCCTACACATCTTTGGGGGGCAGATCTGTGGTCCCTCACACTCTCTATTGAACGCTTTTATAGAGAAACCTTACATAAACTAGCGTGTGTACACACACAGGTGCTCACATGGTGCTCTCAAAAGTATGGGCTTGGGCACGTTCAACACATGTCTAAAGGCTGTTGTTGCCACTAAATGCACTGTGATTTATTATCGTGTGATTGTTCAGCTAAACAATGTTGATTTTATTTTTCATCACCAGGCTGACACAGTGATAGCTTACTCCTGATGTATTGTTGTGTGTCCCATTTTTTTTCTATTCTTTCTCTTTCTGCAGGTCTAGAAGCAGACTCTTGTTCGTTATTGTTTATTTTTGTGGACCCCCCCCCACCCCAATATGTCATATTGAGCTGTTGTTCAATATGACATAACTGTCATGATTATGAGACAGACTAAACAGACTTTTAGCCAGACTGAAAAAATGTTGCCAGAAAAAACATTTGTGCTGCTGTCATTGAAAAGATATAAATAAAAGTTTCCAAAGGTTATCTTAGGTCAAACCCCCTTTCAAACACCAGTGTTTACCTGCAGTCACACACCTGGCATGAAAGTGAGGCATCTGCATGGTAATTCAAATGGAATTTTAAAGAAGGCAACTGGACTTTGGTTTCATGAATATAGGAGGGTCGATCTTATTGTAGCTGTCAATTGTTGCTTGACAAGCAGAAACTGTCACCTGCAAAACACCTCCTCCCTACCTCCTCATGGTGCGTTTGCATCGTTAGCCTCTGTTGTGTGGGAGTCATTGTGTTGATTAGATGCAGAAAGGTGTGATGTCGTGTTACTTTCTTACAAATATGTATATAGTGTTTCTTCTTTGTTCATGCATGAGTTACAGTTATTACATTTTTTTCATATTATTGCTATATTATTATTATTATTTGCAGTAGGTACCTAAGCGAAGTTGCCCCCCCCACCCACACACACACACCTTCTTCAAATCTAACAAAATTGGTGTCAAACATTTGTGCTGGTTTGTGCTGCAACATAACAATAATATATCAATAATATGAAAAAATATAATAACTTTTACTGTGACGCTGGAACGAAGAAGAAAAACCATATACATATTTACAAGAAAGTTTTCTTCTTGTTACACAGCAATGTAACATCTGTATATTCTACAGCTAATGCTTCAATTTTTTCAATCTTAACCAAAATATGAAGTAATGTTTTTGTACCCTGGAGGCCGTGGTGAATTGATGACTCTCAAAGTGTTCACTGCACAAGCGGGAGTGTGAACTGGGAGTCCAGCACTCTCTTCTTTGGTTGCTTACCCAAAGGACAAGCCTCTCTGGATCACCTAGAGAAAAACTTCATACAAAGAACTACTTAAGCATATGGTTTTAAAATACTTAATAGCTTATCATGGCCTGTAGTAAAAGGTCTAAAATTAGGATAAAGAGTAATACAAAATGCATACTTTATAAAAAAACAATATAAAACTAACCACTTGAGTCTATCGCCTTATTGGATAGGATATGAACCTTTTAATAATCAATTTTATTAACTAATTTCCATTTTATTAAACTGCACTAGTTCCCATGAGAACAGTTATTTAGTCGCTCCCCACCACCACTATTTTACAAATATGCAAAAAATATAAAAACGAGCGAGTTTATCTGATGGCATACAGACTTCTGGAGACTAACATCAGGCACTATCAACCAACTCACCGAGCTGCAGCATTTCTGCCTTCAGGTCTCTCTCCAAGTCCGCACCACAAGCGGTCAGCCCACGCAGCAGACAGGCGCCAAAGCGGTCAGAGATGCGTTGGGCTGACCGCTGGGGAGAACCGGGTGGAAGAATAGAACACAGAAGTGTCCTTTCGAGAGCTCAGTCATATTTCAACCCATTTTTATGTTAAATGCACTGGGTTTTACCATGGTTTTACCCATTGACATATACCCTATTAATTATTTTACCGTATTACATCTCAATTTCATGGTTAAACAGTACATGTTAAAATGGTAGTTAGCTAGCTACATTGATAAGCTCAGCTAGTGCAAAAGCAGCAGTGACCTAATTGCACAAATAATATCCAAAAAGAATGCACAAACGCTACAACTACTGGTCTAATTTCAGAGACTAAAAATCGCGGAACAGTTTTCAGGCGAGACCGAGGCTCAGACTGAGGCCTTTCCACTGAGCTAGCTCTGTGGTCACGTGGGTCTGAGGCGGCGGCCACGTGGGTCTGATGAGGATTTGCTCGCTTCTGACACAAGCCCCCAGCGGATGAGGGTGGTGTTGAACAAAGATTTTGGATTCCTCCAGACGTGTATTAAACAAAAGCAGTTCTGGATTGCCTCTCAGTCTGTGTATTAATAAAACCAGGCTGCTAGGTCAGAGAGAGATCTGTGTGTGTTAATGTGTGTGTGTGTGATTTGACTCCTGATCTCCCAATGTCGTAAATAATGGATGTGCTTCACTACTCTGCTGTTTTTGGTGAATATATGTTGTGGCTTTAGTCTTTTACTGACCTCTGTGGGGTTAGTCCAGTATGCAATAAAGATTCAGGGTAGACGCTGCATCTGGGATATGTTTATGGTTGGCTAAAGCAGGCCCCTGGGGAAGACAAGGAAAGGGCACACCTCGCCCTGTTGACTGATGACCTCAAGCCTGAAGAACACCAAGCAAGAGATGCTGGGAGGAGTCACAAGGCCGAGCAGAGTGCTTCCTGAAGTGGGAGTTGTCATAGAGATGAAGAGGAGACAAGAAGGAGGGGGAAGTAAACTAATAAAAAGGGGGGGCCGAGTTGAGTTCGGGAGTTCTGGGAGAGTTCTGTATGAGTTCAGTGGAGCTTGGTGTTTTTGTCTGACCCGCTGCGATGGGTTGATTCTGTTTGGATTAATCTTTTTTCATCCTAAATAAAAACCTTGGTTTCTTATTGTAAGAAACTTAAAAGGATTTTCGGTGCCTGGGGGTCTCCGTTGGTGTCGTGTAACCAAAAAAGTGAGATGCTGGTTACTTGTTATCCCACTCCAAGAGATTTACTCCAGTCAGTTTAGAGATTTTAACCTGAGCAATACATAAGCTGCAGGTGACTAAAAGATGTGTTTGGGTTTGAACCGAGTCTTCCTTTGAGCTGCAAGCAGTGTGTTTGCCAGGATCAAAGTCTAGGTTAATGGTGATCGCTGATTAGCTCCTATAGTGTGCAGGCAGTTTTAGAGAGCGACTGAATATCACGCCCACGCATAAATAGAAATACAAATCAACCCTGAGACGTAACATCTGTTAAAGAGTCAGCTAGTTTGGGAAGATAGCTTGTAACAGGTGGAACTGCAATTTATTTCACTTCCGCGTTTGCCTCAATTTTTGACCCGCATTGTGGGGGCTTGGGTTGAACATGCACTTCCACAAATGTTACTTGTTCATTTCTTGCCCATATTCCTCGTGTTAAAGATGACCTGCATAAAATGCTTGAAAAATATTGAATATCAACCTAATTACTAATATTAACACTTGCCCTTGAGGTTCCTTAGAAATAAACTGACTATTACCTCAGACACATTAATCACTTGAACTGCTTCTAACTGATAAGTCCTATAGCTCAGTGGCCTAGTGGTAGAGTGTCCGCCTTGAGACTGGGAGATCAGGGTTTGATTCCTGGTTGGGTCATACAAAAGACTTTGAAAAATGGGACCCAATGCCTCCCTGCTTGAAACTCAGCATTAAAAGGGTTGGATTGGGGGGGTTAGACCATCAAATGTTTCTGGACCACTGATGTGTCTGCAGCTTACCGCTCCCCCAGGGGATGGGTCAAATGCAGAGGTCAAATTTCGGACACACATGTGTATGAGACAACTGATGGGACTTCAACTTTACCTTTAAATAGGTTTTGAAATTTTACAGACACCTTTGAACAATTTTTTGTGACACATGTTTCAGATCAACCTCATAAGTTGAGGGCTTCCAGAATCACGTACTGATGTACACCAGCAAGCAGTACTCCTTCACTCCTCCTGTACAGTATATGAAGCTAGGGTGCCAACCTAGACCACAGCTGAGGGAAGAAAATGTAAGCTGAGTCTTTTCGTTCTTTGTTCATACAAGATGTTTAACTTTCATCAAAAGAACATGATGTAATTATTTAACCAGATACTACATAACTCTTATTCTGTTTTTAGTTACAGATAGATCTACCACAAAATACAAGACGCTACAGTCTGTAAATGTTGAAGATGGAGAAAAACTATGACTACATTCCAGATTTGCAAAGGAGTGTAGTCAACTTGCACCTCTTTAGTGACGCTGGATTGCCAAAACAGAGAGGTCTGCGAGCAGATGCCACGGTCTGTGTGTTTTTTTCCCTCTCGCAGATGGGCGTGTCTGGAGAGCAGGAACAGCTGCAGCTAATCCTCACTCACCACCATGGGACATTTAAGGAGCTGGCTGCCACAACACTATGCTGGATGATTACCCTACCTGGGTAGTTCCTCTTCTCTGGACCTCTTTACACCTGGAACACACCAGACGTGGAAACGCGACGATGCGAACCCACCGCTGGACCGTAAGCCAAAACAGGTTGTATGTAAAAGCAGAAAAGTGTGAATTCCATGTGAAGTCTGTAAAGATTCTGGGCTTTGTTTTAGAGAGTGGGTGGCTGAAGGCAGGGCTGGACTGGGACAAAAATTCAGCCCGGGCATTTTGACTGGAGACCGGCCCATCACCTGGTTTTTTTGGAAAAGACATTAAGCCTTACGCTGTTTCTGACACACACCAACGTACACTTTCTTGTTGGTAATATTTATGTATCAATCTAATAAACGTAAACCTACACCATCCTTCCTGTGTGGTATTCTAAAAAGTACTTAGTAAAAAGGAAAAAAGACCACTTAATTAAGGTAACACCCATAGACTGTACATACTGGACAAACGGATTCCATAGGCTCCAATAACACGTTTTTTGTCCATAATGGGAGGTGGCCACCACCGCCATTTTGACCGTGTCACAGGTTCCGTCCAGCCCAGACAATTCCATAAAAGGGAAGAGAGGAGGCGCTGAGGGTGGGGCTGTAAGGCTGGGATCGAGTGACGAACTAGCTACGAGCTAACCTGAAGCTAACCCTGGCTAACCCAAAGCTAAAGCGGAGGTGGGAGCCGAGCTAACGGATGTAGCCACCTAGCTTCAATTCAACCGGAGCTAACTGGAACACCCAACGACCTGACCCTCACACGGAGTCTAGGTGGAGGTTTTCTGCGCTTGTTCGTGAGAAGTACCTGTATTAAAAAAGTTTTAAATCGGTAAGTTTATAATGTATTTCCGTAATGAAAACATTTTGCTTTGAGCAAGTTTTCAGTACAGTTTTTTTCGGCGCTATCACTCCTGAGTCGCACCAGCCAATAAATGTATCATGAAGAAGAGAAAATATATTTAAGTCGTATTTTGGGGGGACATTTTATTATCTTTCTTACAAAATTTGAGACCAAGCGTTTCACATTGCAACACAAGCACCGGTAACCATAACAGAATGAACAGCCAGCAGAGGAGAGGATGGCGGTGTTTCAAACCCTCCCAGCCGGCGTGGAGAGCTCATTCCTGGGCTGGAGCCGGCCCTCAGCACCCCGCCACAGGCTCTAACAGATGCTGGCGGTGTTTCATATATTTCCAAAACGTAATACTTGTTTGTATCTTGTACAGCCAACTAGCCTTTATTCTGGACTCAGTACAATTTACCAAAAGTAAAGAGACATTATACAGATGAAGTAAGCACAAGATAACTTACTGGAAGACACGGAATTATCATCAGAACCAGAACAAGAGAGCCTGATAACAGTCATGTGAAAATAACAGTTAAAAAGTATGTATGTATAATAGAAATAAAAATATATTAGAATTAGTCTAACTCACTGTGATCCAAACAATAAATCAGCCATAGCTGATTAGTAAATGTGACATGAGGTCTGGGAGTTTTTAAGTTTCATCCTTTTATTACATTTTTTTCTTAGATCTGTTAAAAGGTCACCATGGCAGCCTGTGTGTCTCCAACATCAGCTACACAACGCAGCAAGTGTAAGTTCCTGTCTTGACCACTTCATGTATGGTTTTGTACTTTAAACAATTATGACAAACCTGTTATTTTTTCTCCCTAGCCATTTGGATCATTGGTGACAGCTACGTGAGGCGTGGTGCCCAGAGAGCTGCAGAGACCGTCGGACACAACCTTGGCCTCCCTGACGTCTGTGTCTCCTGGTTTGGTTGGGGCGGACCATCGACATACATACATG
>SSNQ01034065.1:194241-219240 GCA_006942095.1 Nothobranchius kuhntae | reverse complement strand
GCCAGTTGTGTGGAGAGTTCCGGTTCGGTTGTTTAGAGTTAAGGCGTGGGCTGTGGCCAACAGTAACCCGGGATATAGATCCGAAACAGAAAGAACAGGTTAGTCATTACAATATCTTTTAAAATCAGCAAAAATGTCTATAGGTGTGGCGGCTTTTATTTTACCATGGCGGTATGACACGATCAGTTACTGAAGACTTATTTTGACAAACACCGCATTGGTTTAGTGGGCGGGATGTTACTGCGACTGAGCAAAACAACAAAAACTCGTGACAAGCGGCTTTGACATCAACTTCGAATATTTAGACTTGGGCTTTTCTTTGAATCAAGAACAGATTGAGGTATTTATGTATGTGAGCCCTCATTAGGGTTCTGGCTGTAGCATTCTGGATGTATTTGTTGGAGATCCCAATGAGGAGCGTGTTGCAGTAGTCCAATCTTTAGAAGACCAGCGCATGGACTAGCTTTTCAGCATTGGACAGAGATAGGACGCTACAAAGTTTTGAAATGGTCCAGAGATGGAAAAATTTAGCTTTACAGAAATGATTAATGTGGGACTCAAATGTGAGTTGAGGGTCCATTTTTACACCTAGATTTGTTGGAGCCAGAGAAGGAGATGGTCGTTAAGGATGATGATTTGGCTACAGATTTGATTTGGTGGTATTCTAAAAAGCTATTCTTTTCTATTCCAAATTGGGAGACTATTCTATTAAATGGGATGAAGTCCAATCCTTCATATATGTTTTCCAGGTATAGGATTCCTTTATTTTTCCAGTCCAGAAGGTTCATCATTTTATTATTTTGCAAAATATCAGGATTATTCCAGATAGGTGTGCGTCTGCATGGTACTAGTGAAGACTCTGTCATTTTAAGATACTCCCACCATGCTGTCAGAGAAGTGCTGATACTAATACTTTTGAAGCCTTCATGTTTTCTTACGCTTGAGCTAATGAATGGTAAGTCTGAAAGCTCTATCGTATTGCAAATTGTCTGTTCTATGTCTAACCAGGACTCATCTAGTGGGTTATCTTGCAACCATCTTGGTATATATTGCAGCCTGTTGGCTAAAAAATAATAATAAAAGTTGGGTAGATCCAGTCCTCCTCTGTCTTTGGTCTTCTGAAGCGTTTTTAAGCTAATTCGTGGAGGTTTATCCTGCCAGAGGAATTTGGTAATTGAGGAGTCCAGAGATCTAAACCAGTCAGCTGGTGGTTTGTTTGGGATCATTGAAAATAAGTAATTTATTCTGGGTAAGACCATCATTTTAATTGTAGCAACTCTTCCCATCAGTGATATTGGTAAGGATTTCCATCTAGCAAGATCATCCTCCACTTTCTTTAAAAGTGGGATGTAGTTTAATTTGGTTAGATCTGCTAACTTGGGAGAGACATTAATTCCCAGGTATGTGATATTACCTGACTCCAGTTGAGTATTAAGTAAATTGACAAAAGAGAAATTAATTGGTAGAACTGTTGATTTTAACCAGTTTATAGAGTAATCTGAAACTTTTGAAAAAGAGTTTATCAGTTCTATTGAATGAGACAGAGACGATTGAGAATTCTGGAGGAAGAGTAAAACATCATCTGCATAAAGACTGATCTTATGTTCTATTTTATTACACTTTATCCCTTTAATACCTGTTGTTTGCCTAATTGCTGCTGCTAGTGGTTCGATAAAGATAGCAAACAGTGAGGGGGAGAGTGGGCATCCCTGCCTGGTCCCCCTCTGAAGACAGAAGCTAGCTGATATTTGGTCGTTCGTCCTAACACGTGCAATTGGCGAACTGTATAATGTTTGTAGCCAGTTTATGAAGAAGTTCCCAAAACCAAATTTATGTAAAGTTGCAAATAAGAACTTCCAGTTAACTCTATCAAAAGCCTTTTCTGCATCTAGAGATAATATACTAGTTTCTATGTTTCTACTGTAAGAGAAATCTATCAAATTAAGTAATCTACGCGAATTAGTGGACGACTGTCTACCCTTTATGAAACCAGTTTGGTCAGGGTGTATTAAGAAGGGGGTTACCTTCTCTAATCTTTTTGCCAGGGCTTTACAAATTATTTTGAGATCAACATTAATAAGAGAAATTGGGCGATAGCTGGTAGGAAATGCAGGGTCTTTGCCTGGTTTTAACAAGAGACTAATATTGGCTGAGTTCATGTTTGGCTGTAATCTGCCGCTCTCTTCGATTTCCCTCACCATTCTGAAAAATATTGGAGCCAGAATGATCCAGAATTCTTTGTAGAACTCTACTGGGAACCCGTCTGGGCCTGGAGCTTTCCTATTCGTCATGGATTTAAGGGCTTCCTGGAGCTCCGCTGATGTAAGTGGCAAGTCCAGGACTGTAACTTGGCTGTCTGATAATTTAGGAAGTGTTATCCTGTCAAGGAACTCATCGATCTCGTTATCTGATGGGTTTATCTGTGGTGAGTACAAAGTTTGGTAAAAGTCTCTGAAAGTGTTGTTTATGCTTTCAGGGTCATAAACTATATTCCCGGTTGAGTCTTTAACAGCAGATATGGTAGTTTTCTCTTTATTAATTTTTAACTGGCTAGCCAAAAATTTACCTGATTTATTACTATGTTCAAAGTTTTCTATTCGTAGTCTTTGTGCTAAAAATTGTGTCTTTTTGTCAATAATTCCATGAAGTTCTTATTTAGCTTTACGTAATTTGCTCATTAACTCTTCTTCAGTGGATGCCTCTAAAGACTTAATGATTTCTTCTAACTCCTGAATACGTTTGTTTTCCCTTTTTTTTTTCTTATGTGATGAGAAAGAGATTATTTTACCTCTCATCACTGCCTTTCCTGCATCCCAGAGAATAGATGCTGATGCTCCAGGCAGGTCATTATGTTCTAAATGTAAAGCCCACTCCTTTTTAAAAAAAATCTATAAAACCTTCGTCTTTGAGCAGTGATGTATTAAACCTCCAGTTTTTGCTTGGTGGGATTGTCTCCTTATTTACCAGAGTTAATGAAACCGGAGCATGGTCGCTGACATCTATGGGGTGTATCTCAGTGTCTGAAATGTCAGCCAACAATGACCTGCTGACTAGAAAATAATCCAAACGTGAATGAGAGTGATGGATGTGTGAGAAAAAAGTATACTCTCTACGGTTAGGATGAAGAGATCGCCATGCATCACAAAGCCCATAGTGGATTGCCAATTGCGCTGAGTCCCAGCTGTACTGAGCCTGTCTGTTAAGGAATTCATCCAAAAATTAAAATCACCTCCAAGTATAAGTGGACAGTCCAAGTGTTCGGAGAGTACAGAGAAAAAAATTTGAAAGAATGGAGGGTCATCAATATTTGGACAGTAAATGCTGACGATAAATAAGCTTTGGTTCTGTATAGATATTTTTAACATTATAAATCTACCCTCTGGATCAGAGACTGTGTCCAATACTGTGAAATTGATGTTTTTGTGTATTAAAATAGCTACACCTCTTTGCCTAGAGTTATAGCAGGCAGAGAAAATGCTGGGAAACTCAGGTGTCTTAAGTTAATCTCCGGATGTGGCAGATCTATGAGTCTCTTGTAACAATATTACGTCTGCTTGCACTCTCTTTAGCTGATCAAAAATCTTTAATCTTTTCTCTATGGAGCCAGCTCCATGTACGTTCCATGAGACAAATCTTAGTGCACCCATAGATGTGTGTGTGAGTAGCTAAAATATGACGCCTTCATGTGTATAAGATGGAATAAGTATCTAAATGAATAAAATAGTATGTTAATAACAGAAAAGTAAATAATAATAATACTAATAATAATAAAGATCCAACAGTGTTTGTGGTTGTATTATTTGATGCATAAATTATGATATTGTGCTGTGAATTTGATATCTGTGTGTGTGTGTGTGTGTGTGTGTGTGTGTGTGTGTGTGTGTGTGTGTGCGTGCGTGCGTGTGTGTGTCGAGTCTGACGCAGTGTTGGAAAGTTGTGTGGTTGTGCCGTACAGGTGTAAAGGTGCAGAAGCAGGTAAAGAGGAAGGGAAAATATAGATACAGGTTAAAAAAAGAAGAAAGAACTAAAAAGAAAAGGTGGTAGGGGTGTGAAGTGGTGAGAACAGGTGATCTTATCATCAACAATACGGATTTAGCAGCTGTTTAATCCTGATGTTAATCAAACCCAGTGAATCCTGATAAGAATAGTAAATGTCTGACCTGATGTTGGGCTAATACAGCCAGTCAGTCACTCCTTGCTCCTTGTAAAGCTTATTGTCCACATAAAGCTTATCCACCGAGATGACAGCCCTCTTCCCATCCTGGATAAACTTTTTGCGCAGCGGAAGGAGGACCCGGTGCCGATCCAGAATCTCCTTAGGGAACTGATCATTAACGCTGAAATATTTCCCTTTGAGCTCTCTTCCGTGACTTTTAACAAGATCCTTATGCTTAAAATGTTCAAATTTAGCCACGATGGGACGAAGTCTTCTGCTGTCCCCTCTTTTAGCTCCAAGGCGATGTACCCGGTGAAAGGTGATGTTTTTTACCGTTTCTTCTGGTATCTTCATTTGGGTCTGGAGAAATTTCTTGATTGTATGCTCGCAGTTCTCCGCCCCTCCAGTCTGCTCCGGCAGGCCTGCGAACACCAGATTATCCCTCATGCTGCGGGCCTGAAGGTCCAAAACCGTCTCCTTTAGAGTTTTGTTGTCCTGGGTGATCCGCGTCATTCCCTCTTCCAGGGAAGAAACGGACTCCCGCAGAGACGAGTTCTCAGCAGCGAGCTGCTCGACCTGCTCCTGACTGAATTCCAGAGATGTTCGGAGGTTCTGAAACTCCTGGTGAAGAACCTCGAGCAGATGAAGTCGCCCCTCAAATCCCAGAAGCCGTTTATCAATAGAATCTAATAATTCCAATACGTCCTTCCGGGGAGATGAGGCCTGAGGCGAGTCCTGAGGACGGCTCCTCTTGATCCCAGGTGTTTCAGCCTCAGCTGCTGATTTCTTCGGACCCATAACGAAAACTTCAAAAACTTCGTCAATATAATTTAACAAACTTTCCTTCACTTACCTCCAGATTGAGTGAGTTATACTTACCAGATTATTTTTTCGTTGTCAGTAGTTAAATTAGGCAAAAATGCATCTAAATTGTTTGTGGATGTTTGCTAACGAGCTGCCATCAACTTCAAACGCTGCTCTGTCCGGTGATCGGCCGTCAGCGCATGTTCAGCGTTTTGTTCACCGTAGACGCATCACACGGTAATTAACGGAAGAAACGTTCCCTGAAGACAAATGGAAGGGTTTTTTGTCTGTCCTTTTCAAGCCTTTTTATTTTTATTTCTCTAAGTAATAGATTTGGAGCTCTGAAAGGTCTGGTCCTCATTTTGTTGTCTTTAAAAATATACACAGCCTCATTCTCCTGGAATGATAAGTAGTAAATCTCAAATGGACAATCTTCCACACAAACATACAGTTTACTTGTGCAAATCTCTGTTTTAGTCTTGCTGCAGCATTGTGTGTTCTACCTGATCTCAGCATCTGCTGAAGTTTTCATTATAAAGAAAGCGTGGTGGGAATAAACCTTTTAAAATCAAACCTTGTCAGCCTTTGTGGATAAAAAAGGCATTTCTCCATGAATCAAAATTGCTGAGAAACTCTGAGAAACTCATAGGTGAATATTGATTTTAATTTATTTTCCCTTTTTTCTTTGCTCCCGATTATAGAGCATCAGATAATTGCTGCTAGGTTGAAAGGCTGAGAACAACTTCCATATCTGAGAATACTTTCTGGGAAAAATAGAGAAATGCACATTTAATGCTCATGCAGGACCGACCATCACTGAGAGATTTCCTCTTAAAGATTTTACTGCTATTTTGAATGGTGCACTAAACAAACCAGTCTAGTCAGTGATTGTGTGATTCATGATGCGTGTGCATAATGTTTGTGTATTTACTATGTGATGACGATCACACACACACACACACACACACACACACACACACACACACACACACACACACACACACACACACACACACACACAAGAAATCCAAGTGCGCTGAAGCACATTCTTCCTCTGGTTTAAATTACTGTGCTTTGGTCTGTTGATCTTCACTCAGTCGGATCCCTCCATCTGCCTCAGCCCAGAGAAGAGAAGCTTCTCTGTCTCGAACTAAAATATCTGCACACAATCTCAAATTTCTTGTGAAATGCTTCATACAGTCAGCTATAAAATTCCTGCACAATATGAAAATAAATGCCAAAAACAACCATGCTGTGGGACAAAATAGATTTTTCCCCCTAACAGTTTTCTGTATGTGTTTTCTTTATAAACTGTACATTTTTGAAATAAGCAGACATGTTCATGTCAAAGATGAGCCCAATTCCAGCCTAACCCAACTGACTCCTAAACAACATAGAGGATTTGTGATAAACATTAAAGTTTTCCTCAATAAATAAAATCATCTTTTGAAACATGCATTTTGTGTGTAGTGGGTTGGGGTTATCTTTGTCCCATATTGAAATGTGTTTGCTGATCTGAAACATTCTTTGTTTGGGGGTAAAAAGCAACAAGAGGAGAAATCTAAATTAATTATCTTTATTTTTCACTTTTTGGCCATTTCTGAAATAAATAAAAGCTTTCAGGTATGTGAAAGTTTACATACAAACATCTTTTATGTAATTTTACTGCCACATGAAATTTGTCACACATGCTAGTGTCAAAAAGACTAAAAAAACAGTTTTATTATTCAACTTCATTTATTACTAAAGAAAGAAAGAGCCCATCAATCTAACACATTTCAACTGCCAATAAGGTGTGATAAAGAGGCATTTATGGTAAAATGTATTATTTTTTTCCTCATAGTTTGGAAATAAAAGCTAATGAGGATAAATTAAAAAAACAATAATAATAAAATAAACCTATTTATTATTAAATGTAAGTTGTAAGGATGAAGGACTGTGTGACATAAAATGTGTTATGATTTTATTATTAAAGCTTCAAATGTGTTTAAACTAAAGGGATTTTCTCACAGTGAACTTCATTTAAACAGAAACTTCAAACTACATCTCTTAAAAGAAACATATAATGTGTGTGTGTGTGTGTGTGTGTGTGTGTGTGTGTGTGTGTGTGTGTGTGTGTGTGTGTGTGTGTGTGTGTGTGTGTGTGTGTGTGTGAGGCAGATGGCAACTGTCAGCATGTATATAATAATGTAATTATGAGTCATAGGCTGATTCACAGTTTATAAGAATGTTGTTAGAAGTTTTCTTACAGCTGTGACACGATTCTGTTCAATTGAATAAATTAAAATATCTGCACTGCAGAAAAGCAAATATGTGGACACAAAACAGAAGTGAATGCAGAGAATACAGTAAACAAGAGTTCAATTTGTTTTATTTTTAGCTTTTATTGGACATGTCTTAATTTACCTGTTTTATGTTGAAATTAAATATCCTCAAAATCTCCAAATCTCTTGAGGAATTTTTTGAAGAAAATGTGAACTCATCGCTATAATAAACATCCTTTCCTGTTTAGCAACAAACCAGGTTCCGTTTATTTCATAAAAGAGCCTGAAAAACATCAAATGTGAACTTGTAATAATTCATGTATCATTTTATCACACTGTAGACTGACTTTACATCTGTTGGCTCTATTGGGGTTAAGGCTGTTTACAAGTTAGAGCACATCTCACATCATCAGACTAAATGTATATCATTTAATCAAAAATTAAGTTAAAGCTGATTATGATTTAGATCTATTTTTCACCAGTTTTCATTATTCTAGAGAAGAAACAGACCTGATGTACACAGCTGGGCAGAATAGGGCAGTTTTATTAAATGTCATACCCAGGTAAGGCACACATGTTTATCCTATGTACTCTAATGGGCTCGACACACGGGAGGCGACATCGCCTCTCCTCCATTCATTTTCAATGAGACATGCGCGACAAAGCAATAATCACGGGTCTCCCTCCTACCAAGCGAAACGCGAAAAACGTGCGTGTGAAATTTTGCGCTCGTGCACGTGTCGTGCACAGGTGACCCAGCGACGCAATCCCAGAAAGTTGAAATATTTTCAACTTTTCATCGTTGTCGCTCGGACGAGGACCAATGAACGGAGGTTTTATTCACTGACCAATGAGCGGACAGGATGCTCCGTACACCTCCGAGCAAACATGAAGGAGAAGTTGATTATTATGTTTTATATAGTAAAATCAGAAGTAAGATTTCACATAACTCTAACAGCACCTTGTGAAACATCATATCTACCGCTTTATCAACTCTGAACCACTTAAATAACCTTAATTCCCTCCAACCTGACACAGCCAAACAAAACAACGGAAGTTTCGATTTTGCCATGGAACATAATGCGTAGGCGGCTTTGCCGCTGGCGCGGATCGCCTCCAGTGTGTCAGGTAATAAAAGCGACGGCGACAAATTTTGCTGATCGCGGTCATTTGTCGCCTCCTGTGTGTCGAGCCCATAATGCTTCAGAGGCAAGAGATATAAAGTAAGTCCAACAGTTTGAGAAATGCAACAAGATTTAAAATTCACAGTTTCTGTTTTTCAGTTTTTTTATGAAACATAGAACATAAAATATTTTGCAAACCAGGACAGAATGTTTATTATAGCGCTAAGTTCACATTTTCTTTACTAAACTCCCCAAAACAGCTTTCTGCTGGTGGCAGAAGGACACAGACAGCACTTGTTGAGCCAATCAGAGACGAGAAAGGCAGGATCTTCCTTGGACATCCTGGAATTCCAAATGACACGGACGGTGTATGGCAGACTGTTTATTTCCTGGTTCTCGGGCAGGGACTTGTGCAACATTACCATAATATATTGTATACCACTGGAAAGTACATCATCTCAGCTTTCAGAATCTGTTGATTGCGCAAACTGTTGAAGAGTTACGGTAAAGTATGAAAGCCTTGTTCGAGTTGAGCAGCGCCTTGCCTGGAAAACAGACGAGAGCAGACGAAGGGAGTGGCTGAAAGTCGGCGTTTCAGTCGGATAGATTTCCCTACATGTGTAGCTCACGAGTGATGATGGCTGAAGATATCGCGTTAAGAGTTCATACTTGTTTAATTTTTTATTTTAATTCTGGTGCCTGTTAGCAGCTGAAACACATCCTCACGTGCTTGTGGATATAATATAATGCATATGGAGACCTGACTGTAATAATAAGTAAAGGTTATCAGCTGTAACTTTAGTGTGCTCATAGGAAACGTGACAAAAGAACACAAATCACATTTCCCTTTATGGCCTATGGTTGTCATCATCAACGTAACATGACTTACAGAATACATGTGATCAACTAACATTTCATGTTCTACCACCGGATGTTCGGATCAAAATGTGAACCAATCAGATCTTAGATCAGGTGAGAGCCAGGCATTTCCCGTCATCCCCTAGGTTTTGCAGCTGGTGGAGAGCAACTGCAGCGCCTTGCTCCAAAACCTGCGGCTGCCTTGATCTCACGAGGTTATCGTTGCCTACGTAGTCATGACATCAGAGCAAGTCGGCGTCAATTCGAAAACAAATCTAACCCCGGGTTTCCACGGGAGCCGTCAGCAGCACGTTACTGCAGCAGCACGTCTAGCTGCTGCTTGGCCCTTCCCACAAGACGCGACGCAGCAGAGGAGCAGCTGTCACCGACAGGGCACGAAATCACACGAGTGACTTCGTCAGTAAACACAACAACAAGCAGGAGAAAACTACAACATGGCTCCAAAATGTTTGTGTTTTTATGTTCTGTCCGTTTTATAATCGCCAATACGGACCTGAAAAACAAAGGAGACCGCTAGCTAGGTGATAACTTCTCACGGGGACGCACAGTTAGTAACTTTTTTTAAAGTAAAGCGACCGGAAGACAGTACGTTCTTTATTCTGAAAATCTCGGGAGCTTCTCTGCATTTCCGCGTCCGATTTCCTGTCTTTCCTTCCCCAAAAATGTCGAACTTGACCCGTTTCAGAGGCGTCGCGCGTAGAAAATAGAACCGGCGCGTAAAGGCCGCGACATGCTGCTCCTGAGACGCGGCCGACTCGCGCTGCTGACGGCTGCCGACGGCTCCAGTGGAAAAGGTTCTGTTGACCACAGCGGTTCCTATCAGCAGCTGTGACGTGCTGCTGCAGTAACGTGCTGCTGACGGCTGCTGTGGAAAGCCGGGGTAACTGGCATGCACTGCGCGCCAATCACTAGTGATCGAATCTGCGCAGAACTGGCTCATCTCGAACAAGGCCATTTTGTGTCGCCATCCGACACAACCGCAGCAGCTTTGGGGGCCCCTTGTGGCTTGGGGGCCCTATGCAACAACATAGGTTGCACAAAGGAAGAAACCACCATGGTCCCGAAGGACTTTGGATGACATTACTGCAATGGTAGATAAGACTTTCCTGGAAATTGACCAAAATGGGCAAGACATTTCTCATCAAATCTCCAGTGTTTTCATGGAGATCCATGAGGCGAGTCAGCAGGAGAGTCCCTAGGTGTTGGATCTGTGGCTGACAGAAGTCATGTGAGTACTCACAACTTTTTCAGAAAACTGTGGCACACATGATTACATTCCCACAAACGCCACTGCTTGCTGGCTTAAGATGTTTCTCCAGATGGAAACCGCTCTAATCTTCTAACTCAAGCATAAATTCATTACAACTAAACTACCGGTTGATTCAGAAACCAATGGAAGCTCAAATAGATGATACTAATGGCTTAATTGCTGCTACATCTATACAGAAATGAAATAAACATTCTAATCATATAGATTGTTTTACCCTATAGTCTAACCTCAGCTCCTTGACTTTGTCTCATTCCTTCTAATGTGGATCTGTGGTGTAACTCCATTGTCGCCCGAGGTCTCTTTCTCTTCAGCATTTTATCTATCATAGACAGCATGACAGAAGTGATACCTGCAAATATGCCATTGTCCCCTAAAACTGCAGACTGGATGTTTCTGAGTCCTTATGGCATTATTTCCAGTGACAGGACTGCTCGTCTCATGTCTCTGCAAATGCATGCTCTGTCTCCACGAGCTGTTGCATTGCCTGAAACATTGTAATCTTTTCATAGACCATGTAATACACTTAACCATATAGTAGTACTAAAATTAGAAATGTATTGAAAATAATTAATATACCATTGTTTACCTATTTGTTTCAAGGAAGCTTTGTTAATTGTTTCAGCCATCATTTGCCATTATGCACAGTGGGGTAAAAGTATTTGGAAGCCACAGATTGTGCAAGTTGTCCCTCTTAAAAAAGACAGAGATCTACAATTTTAATCATAAGTACACTTCAACTGTGGCAAGCCAGTTTAACATTCAGTAAGCAGGCTGGATATGTATTCCAGGTGATCCTAGTAGAATTTAACATTCTGGATATCCATAACAGCAATTCTTACTATCCACATGGGACATTTCAGGTATCTTAAATGGCATTATTTCTAGGACTAAAGATGTCACATTTCCTGTTCATGTGTATTGGGTTTGCAGCACTTCCTATCCACAAATACATTCCTCCCATCAAGAAAGAACATTGTGGTTAATAAAAAAAAATATTCCTACAAGGGGAAATGTGTTGATTACTATTTCAGGGTCTCTAAAATAGCATTAGGAATAGGAGGAATTACATAAGAACATCAACAATATCCATGCCAAATGGGAAAGACCAACATTAAACAGAACAGGCCTCAGGTTTCACCTTTCCAGAAACTAAAATGCAGCTTTAAACCAAAACAGTTTGTCTTCGTCACATCCATTCCCACACAATACACCCTAATGACATCGACAACTCATCGGGAGGTAGGGAGGAGGGGTATTCATAGGCAGTTTCATCTCCATAAGCAATAACAGATAGCTACAGCTTATAGGCTTGACCCTGTCATATTCCAGTCAGAATTGACAAAACTCCTTGAATGAGGAGCGAAACGTCTTCAAGAAACAAAACAAGTCCCGTTAGCTTCATTCAAACTCCTTTGGATTACCATATATGCAAAATTAACCGTGATTTGCTCAACTTCACTTAAAGTGATGGTTCTGATTTATTTTCAAGGGTTTGTGGTAAGTTTCTGATCCAACTTATTGTACATAGCTCTTTGAGTCCCTGCAGTTTAAAGAAATAGTGTCATGACTCCCAGGCTTACACCCTCGTCTCTGCTGCCTCCTCTATCTAGCCCTCAGCCACTTAATTACTATCACCTGCACCCTGTCATCAGCACTCTTACATCCTTCACCTGCTCCGTGCAATCACCTCACCCTGCTCACCTGGTTCCACAGTTATATATTCACCAGCCAGCCACCAGTTCCCGGCCAGATTATTAAACACTTTTGCCAGTAGATCTTCCAGCCTTTCACCTTTCCTGATCACGGACTCCGGAGCTCGTTTTCACGCCTGACCCCTGCTTAGGACTCTGCCTGCCATCACGACCCTTGCCTGTCTTTGACCTCTTCTCTAGTCTGCTCCATTAACCTGCTTCACCTCGTTCTGGTTTTTGGTCCACTCCTGCTCTCCGACTCGGTCTCCAGCCTCGCCCTCCGTGGGTAACGCCATGTCTAATAAAGGCGTTTAAAGGTGCTTTACTGTGTTTGGCGTCATCTCGGGTCCTTTTAGTTCCGTTCATGACAAATAGAGATTAGTTTTGACTGGACTGATAAGCTAACAGCTAGTTACAATGGGACAAAGCCCAAAATAGACTAAAGCCATCTTTAAAGGCACCGTGTGTGATAGTTTTACTACTTTACTGTCAAACTCTGTAGTTTGTAAGCATGTCCTTTATAATCAATATTTCTCACTAAAATCTAGTTTAAATATTCCTATAAGCTTGAAATTTCACATTTCTATACATATATAAACTGTGGCCAACTCTCCATAGTCCAGAGGCAGATTTAGCAATTTTGGGGCCGAAGGCGAAACAGACATGGGGCCCTTTACACTAAATTTTTGACAATCTTACCTTTAACTGGATTTGTGAAACTCCCCTCTTCTGACATGAGTTATTTTCCATTTTTATTAGTCCTCCTCTTTTTTCCTGTATTTCCCTCCCTTTGAGCGCTTTTGATATTTGCCCTGCTTTCTTCTTCCTGCCAGTGCTCCTGTGTTTTAGCCTTAGTTATTTTTTTTCTATTTTCCATTTTGGTCTATGTTTTCCTCCCATTAAACATTTTCCATTGTCTTTCCTTTCTGCTTCCTTTTGATGTTTACATAAAAAAACGACGTCACTTTCAGAAGTGAAAATAAAAGCTTTTATGAAGCAAGCTGCTTCTTTCTCTTATTGTAGCCACTAGGATAACTCCATTTCATGCTTCATGTTTTGGCTATCACGATGAGTTTGTTACGAACGCTCCCGCCTCTCTTATTATTATTATTATTTGGGTTCTTATGACACTTGGCAAACAACAATTTGGTGCATTACCACCACCAACTGGATTGGAGTGGAATGACTACCAATCACTTCCTGTTTGTGCATCGCTGTCTTAATAACCCTCTTATGACCATAATTATAACAGGGCCACCTGGTATTTTTTCTTATGGCTGTAAAATTGTAATAAAAAGTGCAAAGTGTGTGCAATTCTTCTCATTTTTTTCAGAACAACCTCAGCTTTCAGTGTATGTTTGTTTTTGGAATTTATTTCTATTAAAGCCTTTAAAAATCAGCTTAAAAGTGAAAAAAGCAAAAAACGGATTTGAATTTTTTACATTTATTACTGAACAGGAACTTCTAAATTACTGGGCAAACAATTTGGAATGAACAATTTAAACTTTGAACTGTAATGCATCTATTCTTAAAAAAGTTTGAACCTTGGAATCTTTTTTAGCTGTTTTTAAGACCATTTATTTTTGTAAACTTTCAGACGTTTTTATTTGATGTGGTAGACCTTGAAGCAGTTTCTCTCCAGCTGCAGGCAGAGTCCTACACACCTCACACCGCCATGGGGTGCTTCCCTTGCACACCGTGCTCTGCTATACCAAAAACTTGTTTTTAGCAAAAATAATTATTGTAAAAAGATAAATAATGCTGGAATGAAGCTGAATCTTACAATTAGCAAATAGTTGAGGGTTGTTCAAATAAAAAAATAGTAACGAGTGAACAAACATTCATACCCTGGTTCACTGGAGATCTGTCCTTCTTCTTGGTCACTGTCTTCAGAGGTAAGGCTTCTGGGACACCTAATAGATCGTGTAGATTTTCTTTGAGGCATTTCCATAAGTTCATGCTGGTTTTCATGCTAATTAGCTTCCCAGTTCCGTTATCCGCTTTCACCGCGGCGCTGTGCTCTGTTTCAATCAGGCTGTACAGCAGGATTTCCCCTTGTAGCGATATTTACCATAACTCTGATTGCTTCATGCTAAAGCTGCTTTTATGTTTATGTTTATTCATTTAGCAGACGCTTTTATCCAAAGCGACTTACAATTTATAACATTTAGGGCATGTTGTGATCTGTGGGGGAAACCGGAGTACCCGGAGGAAACCCACACATGCAAGGGGAGAACACGCAACTCCACGCAGAAAGGCTGCAGCCAAGCCCAGTTTTGAACCTGCAACCTTCGTGCTGTGAGGCAACAGTGCTAACCACTGCACCACCATGCAGCTTTTAGGTGCTTTTAGAAACCGTTGGAATTCTTTGAATCTGATCAGCCATTCAAAAGATATAAAACGGAGCATCTTAGGTGTGTTCTTGCTGTGTCTTTCTAAATCCATTCTTTCGTTCTTTTTTAAACACAGAAACAGTTTTGTTTACCTGTTTGTAGCTACAGTTTCGCCGACAGCTGCCGGCTTCTTCAGGCTGACGCTGATGGTGGCGCGTCACTTCCTTCTCCGTTTATCTGCGGGCAGCAGAGGACGTTGTCGCCCTCTACTGCCAGCCATGACAGCTTTATCCAAAAATGAACAGATAATTATTCTACCGGCAGATAAAGGAAGAACCACAGTAGTTATGGACAGAGAAAAATATAAACAACAGATGAAACAGATGTTAGAGGACAAAAATACATATGAAATACTTAAAAAAGATCCAACAGAAAACATTAAGAAAAACATGAAAAAATTACTGAAGCCACTGCACGAAAAAGGCAAAATAACAGAAAAAATGTACAAACACTGGATTCCTACAGCAAACATAACACCAAGAATATATGGAACACCAAAAATACATAAACAGAACACCCCACTTAGACCAATAGTAGACAGCATAGGTACACCAACATACAACATGGCAAAAGATATCAGCAGAATCATCAGCACGTTATTAGGAAATACAGACCAACACTTCAAAAATAGCATAGAACTGGCAAAAGAACTAAAGGAAATTACAATAGAAGACAACGACATACTCATCTCACATGACGTCACATCTTTGTTCACAAAAACACCAACCCAAAAAACCATAGACATAGTAGTTAACAGAATCAGACAGGACAAGACTTTACACAAAAGAACAAACCTCACAGCAGATGACATAGCACAACTGATAGGACTGGTAGCTAACTCCACTTACTTCACATACGACAACACAATATACAAACAACTGGAAGGCTTCGCCATGGGTAACCCGTTATCAGCCACCCTGTGCGAGTTTTTCATGGAAGACCTGGAACAAAAAGCCATAGCCACTGCCCCCCAGACTGCAAAATAAAACTATGGAAACGCTACGTGGATGACATACTGGAAATCATACCAAAAGGTCAAACAGAAACACTAACACAACACTTAAACAACATTGACGACACGGGCAACATAAAATTCACTTATGAGTCAGAAACAGAAGGCAGCATAGCATTTATGGATATGAAAATCACCAGACAGACCGACGAGACCCTAAACATAAACACATACAGGAAACCAACACACACAGACCAATATCTATTATGGACATCAGAACACCCCACCATACACAAAATGTCAGTAATCAGAACATTATTTCACCGAGCAAACATAATAACAGAAGAAAGAGACTGTAAACAAGAGGACAAACACATACAATACGCTTTAAAGACCTGCGCATACCCGACATGGGCGATAAACAAAGGAAAACAATAAACAAGAATAGAAAGCAAAGAACAACCCAAAAAAAGAACCAGAAACCCAGAAAGACAAGAACCAAAACCAGTGATAACCCTACCATACATCAGAGGCATAACGAAAAAAATTAGAGCAACAATGAAAAAACACAACATAAACACACCAACAAAGCCATACACAACAGTTAGAAACAGACTAGTACACCCAAAAGACAAAATATCAGCTGGACAAAAATGTGGAGTCATCTACGAAATCCCATGCAAACTCTGCAATAAAACATACATAGGAGAAACCGGACGCCAACTCAATACACGGAAAATAGAACACAGAAAGGAGTGCGAGAAAGAGGCAAATCGAAAACACACAAGAGCAGCAAAAGAAGAAGCAGAAAGTACAATAAAAAAGTCAGCCGTAACAGATCATTGCTTAAGAGAAAACCATATAATGGACTGGGACAGCACACGGATCATAACCACCGAACAACAAAAATACAAAAGATGGATCAAGGAAGCTATCGAGATAAGGAGACGTGAATGTGGGACCATGAACAGGGACGACGGAGTTTACACGCTGGACCACGCATGGGACTGCATCGTCGGAGAGGGGAGAGCGGGCAGTAGAGGGCGACAACGTCCTCTGCTGCCCGCAGATAAACGGAGAAGGAAGTGACGCGCCACCATCAGCGTCAGCCTGAAGAAGCCGGCAGCTGTCGGCGAAACTGTAGCTACAAACAGGTAAACAAAACTGTTTCTGTGTTTAAAAAAGAACGAAAGAATGGATAAAACGGAGCATTTTGGATGACAAACTCAGCACGTCTCTGAATCTGTGTTGTGATTCGTTTCGCTCAAGACAGGGAATCCCGGTGACTACCGTAATGTATTGTATATGCACGAAAAGCCCCAGTTTTAATCTTTTCAGCACTTTTGGAATTTTACAGATATCTTGAACGGTTCAGGAATTATGGTAATGAGAAGTGTGCATCTCCAATCCCGTCTGCGGCGACAGGTTGGTAATAAGAATATTGTGGCATTAACAGAGGGGTGTCGGCGGTCAGGGCTGGGGGCGGGGCAACACAAAGGGGCCCCAGGCGACCGCAGACCTATGCCTAATGGTTAAACCGCCTCTGCCATAGTCATGCGCCATCGTGAAATATAGTAGCTGTTTAGAGACATAAAAGATGTAATGCTCCGTGTTTCGCATTTGCACTTTCACATGAATGTTCTTCAAAATGTTGTGCGGGGTGGTGCTGGTTCTCTTCGTGGCAACATTGCTGCTTTGGGGAAATTTGGCCCCTTCCCCTTGTGACGCTTGCTCTGCTCATACTGCATGTGATCGCTGAATTGAAAGCTGGAGTCATGTATAACCGTGGCGGTGCACGCACGGCCATGGGGTAAAGGGAGATAAGTGATACAACAGACATTGCAGCACTGGAGCGAGAAGACAGCTGTTTCAAATGACAGACCCTTTCTACATATATTTGCAGGACATGGACAGAGGGCTCTCTAATCCACAGACTGTAGGAAGTAGCAGAAACTGTAAATAAAATGATTGAAAGCTGGTGTGTGGTGTTTCACATTGCCCATTTGATGCATGTGGGCTACTGTTGCTGCAATACCTACTGTGAACTGCATGGCACTAAGAATATTTCTTTAAATATTTGTACTTTCATGTAAATGATGGTTCAAAAAGCCATTATTGCATCCGCCTAACATCATCTTTAGTTCTATTTGGTTGGCATGTTGTGTTTTAGGTGGGACCATAGGTGATGGGTCCCACGTAAAGCTCCCTTTGAGCACGTTTCCCACATGCTCCCCATGCATGTTTTATGATAGCATGGTTGTCAGAAGAGAATAGAAAATCCCTTTATTTTCCTTCAATGGGGAACTTTTGTAGTGTTTTGGGGTTTTGTGGCGTAACACCAGCAATTACATTCATACAGGAGCAAAATAGGAGAGTAAAAAATAGAGAATAATGAGTAATTAAAATTTAAAAGTTAAAACAACAGAACATTACATAGAAAAACTAATATTTGAAAATTACCCTAATGCTCAAAATTAAAAAAAGCTGAATATACAAACATTTTAGAAATAAAATAATTAAATGCTGTGTGGATTAAAATAAGAGATGGTAGATTATTACAGGGAAAGGGAAAATGAATTAGAAACTGCAAATGCAATAATCAATGTGTGCTGTTAGAAAGGCAACTGAAAAATGTGCAAATCATAAAAACAGCAGGTTCTTGGGAGCAGTGGTCACAGTAAACCCTCACAGCTGCTGGGATAACACTTCTTTGTGTACCTGGATTGCAGCTGTCTTCCACTGAAGGAGCTCTCGAACTTCACAAAATCCCCGCGCATGAGATGGGAGACGCCGTCTAACAGCGATGTTTCTTTTTCTGGAGTCCTTTTGTCTCACACCTTCTGCTCAGGATCAATCAAAGCCAATCAATCAAATGTGCCCTGTGCCAAGTCTTTGAGTTCCTGTGCCAAGTCTTTGAGTCCCTGTGCCAAGTCTTTGAGTCCACGCCTGCAGGGTCTGTGCCTGCAGGTTCTCCACGCGGCAGTTCCTGCTGGGGCCTATGCCTGCTGCTGCAGTTCCTGCTGGGTCCCACGCCTGCTGCTGCAGTTTGTCTCAGTGTTCCTGGTGTCCAGTGTTCGAGTCAAGTGTTCCTGGTGTCAAGTGTTCGAGGCAAGTGTTCCTGGTGTCAAGTGTTCGAGTCAAGTGTTCCTGGTGTCAAGTGTTCGAGTCAAGCGTGTCTCAAGTCAAGTCAAGTCTTCGTGTCTCAAGTCAAGTCTTCGTGTCTCAAGTCAAGTCAAGTCTTTGTGTCTCAAGTCAAGTCAAGTCTTTGTGTCTCAAGTCAAGTCTTCATGTCTCAAGTCAAGTCTTCGTGTCTCAAGTCAAGTCAAGTCTTTGAGTCCCTGTGCCAAGTCTTTGAGTTCCTGTGCCAAGTCTTTGAGTTCCTGTGCCAAGTCTTTGAGTCCATGTGCCAAGTCAAGTCTTCGAGTCCCTGCGCCAAGTCAAGTCTTCGAGTCCCAGTCAAAGTCAAATCTTTGAGTCCCAGTCAAAGTCAAGTCTTCGAGTCCCAGTCAAAGTCAAGTCAAGTCTTCGAGTCTCAGTCAAAGTCAAGTCTTCAAGTCCCAGTCAAAGTCAAGTCTTCGAGTCCCAGTCAAAGTCAAGTCCAAGTGTACCTGTGTCCCGAGTCCCTTCGAGTCGAGTCCGAGTTTCCCAGTCTGAGCTCGAGAGACCCTTTGTAAGACGGAGTGCCGCCTGATCTGAGAGGCCCCTCCTCTGCGTCCCTGGTCTGAGTTCGTGGAAATGTCTGTAAGTCGGAGTCGTGCCGCCTGTTCCTAGAGGCCCCTGCTCCGCAGCCCCGGACTGTGTTTGTTCCCTGGTCTCGTCTTCCGTGTTCCCTGGTCATGTGTGCCCTAGTCTGGTCTTCGTTCATCCCTGTGTCTCCTGTGCTCTGTGGCTTGTGGGCGTCTGGTATCCGCCCCTTGGGGGGGGGGGGGGGGGGGGGGGTACTGTCATGATCCACCCCGGCCTCCCTGACTGTGTCTCTCCTGCCCTGATTAGCCTAATTGTTCTCACCTGTCCCTGATTACTCTGCCCATGTGTTCCTGATTCCCTTGTGTATTTATACCTCCCTCCTTGTTGCTGTCTTTGTCGGTTCATTGTCGTTTGTGCATGTTCATTCGTCCTGTTGCTCCCAGTCTACTATTAAACATCTTTTTATTTTTTCATCCATCTGCCTGCTCATCTGCCTCCTGAAACCACCACCACACATGGTCTGCCATCTCCACCCGCAGAACATAACAGTTCTTATTACACGTGCACTTCACAGAAGACCATAAGGCATAGGCGTCAATTTAACCGGGGACGCCGGGGACATGTCCCCGGCAAAATATGTGATTGGCAGCTGTGTCCCCCCCACTTTAAAAAATGCCTGCTGATGAGGATTTTTGTTTTACCAGCTCAGCCAGGGGTCGGCAACCTGCTCCCAAAGAGCCATTATTACCCGTTTCCCACAGTAAAGAAAACACTGGGAGCCACAGCGGCCGTGGCGTTGTGGGCGGGGCCTACCCTCAGACAGCAGAGAGCTGCTCACAACCAGGTGACAGCAGCCGGTACCGGTCGCTCGCATGGGCGTCGCACCCGTGGGGGATTCAACACCCACACTTTTCCTTCTGTTTTGCTCACCTCCACACCAGTCTGGTTTCTTTACGTCGCACTCACTCTGTTTGCCTCATCTCCTTCTTCACCTCCCGCTTCTGACAGCCGATGTCGGGTTTCCAGGAGAGCAGGAGAGGGAGGGACGGAAGAGCTCGACTGAATTCATAATTTTACATCTTGACATTAGCTGTACAAAGTCTGAGTTTGATAAAGTGAAGAACAACAATTTGCAGAGGTTTATAACAGGCGCGGTGCCAGGTTTTCATTTTTGGGTGGGCCACGGTAATTTTGGACGGACCTTAATATGCGACTTAAGTGAAGCAGGCAGGTCGCGCTAGAAAATGTCGTTTAAAAAGACGTCATAAACGTGTTCCCCCATCATTTTTATTTCTAAAATATGAAGTAAAAACTCCCAGTTTAATTTTCATTCATTTGTCATTAATATGTAGTCTACACCCATGCGTTAAGTGGACCATCTTCCAGTGAAAGCAAAGCATCCAGCCCATCTCTCCAAATGCGTAAAATGTGCATCAGCCGCTAGTTAGGCGCGCCGCGCGCACCATCGGCTACGTCAGCACAGACAAGAGCAGAGCAAATAGAGAAAGAATAGAGGATAATTGTGTCTGGATGTGGATGGAGATTACATTTTACAGCAGCCTGATCATCATTTAACCATCACCTGTCTTCTAGTCCACGCTATCAGCATTATTTTAATTGGTGTTTGTGTGTGTGTGTGTTTTCCACTTCAAACACTGGTCTAACCAACCAGACCAGCGTGTCCAGTAACATATTAATGTTACAATTAAACAGTTTGACTTCATGTAGGAACATTTCACCTGCCGTGGCCCGACCACTTCTGCTCCACATAAACTTTGTGCGTAATCAAATGTCTCTACAGGTGCTTTCTGAGCTGAAGAGCTATTCTGCCTCAGACTGGATGCGTCATGCGTCTCCATATTAGAGACGGGAACAAGCGCTGTTCAGCCAAAGTTTCATAATTTCATAAAAAGAACATTTTTCCAAGTGACATCCCTCAGAGAGACGGGGTTTCCAGAATGCTTCAGTGGGAGGAAATCTTATCGCATGCACCGTGGTTCTGCACTGCGCTGCGAACCCCTCAGATCTTCAGCCCACTGTCCACCGTGGGTGCTCCGAGCCGCGCTGAACACAGTGTCCAGTATAAAGCTCTGATGTTCTGATGGGAATCAAGTTACCTCTGCGATGTGCGTAACGATTAAAATGTCAGCTCATCCATGCGCATCAGTGTGCGTCGGGGTAATTCTTTCAAAACAACCAACATCCTTGACTTTATCCGTCAATATGTGGCAAGGTGAAGAAACGAGGACCCGGGCAGGATTCGATCTCCAGACTCCCGGGTGAGAGTCATACGCTCTAACCAGTCATCCAAAGGGACATCCACTTGGCCAAGTAGCCAGGGCGCATGATCTATCGGGACACTGTGACAGGATACTCACACTGCCACACCTGATTGTGAAACTTTGGCTGAATAGTGCTTGTTCCTGTCTCCAATGTGGCGACGCATCCAGGAGCCGTCTGAGGAGAAGCCCAGAATCTCACATCCTCCAGCTCAGAATGCGCCGATATGATTACGCACAAGCGTGACGCGTCAACCCGGTCTCACAGTAAGACTGGGTTGGACCTGTTCAGGTTTACGCAGACACTCTTTACATTTAGAATTAGCTTACAGATGTAAAATTAATGCAGTAAAATATAAAGCATTTTATTTAAATATCCATTAATTATTTTACAAGCACAGAGCCGCATCAGATGGATGGAAGAGCCGCATGCGGCTCCAGAGCCGCCGACCCCTGTGCTAGCCTACTTTATTGTCCCCAGCAATTTTTAAACCCCACTCAAGTGTATGGTTATTGTCCCCAGCAATTCTGAAAACAAACTGACGCCCTTGCCATAGGGTGCAGTGCGAGTACCAGGATTGGGCCAAAGAAGATCTTTAGGAGTGCCCCCTGCACTCCAAATGACTCAGCAGGTAGAGTTTTTCCTGACCCTTCCTGAAAAAAGCATCAGTGTAGTAGGTTTAAGTCCAATTTGTTGTTCAAGTGAACACCTAGGTACCTGTAAACTAATCTCAATATCTGTTTTCTGGATGTTCACCTAAACCAACACAGAGGACTTTTGTCTGTAAAGATCCACCACCGTCTCCTTTGTATATCTTTTGATCCAGAGGTGGACACCAGTCCCTTAAACCCTGTGTCCCCTGTTTCAGTCTAGTTGGTGAACAGCAATGATACCATCACCATTCCTTGTGGGGCCTCTGACCTGCAGATCAGCTTGTCAGATTGTCCACTTGAGGTGAAGTAGTCAAAGAAAATGTCCCACAGAGACTTCCTGTACTTCTGTGCTGGACTCAAACTCATGTCCATTCTATGTCCAATCACATCCCAACAGTGTCCACTGTCCCTTTGCCCAGGTGAGGTAACTTAAAAGATCTTTCAATAATGATGTATACATAATGCCTCCCTGCCTTAGACCATGTGCAGATGGTGCAAAATAATATGACTTGCTTCTGTGTGCAAGCCACACAAACTGATGGAGAATTTTCCCTTCTAGTTTTGACATCTTTGTCATTGGAGAATCGAGCCAAAGAGCTGAAGTAAAACTGTTTTTAAAAGAAAAGTCTCCACCTAAGCTTCGAGTGTCATCTGTCCAATAAAAAGAAAAAATACACTTCTTATGATGCAGAAACTACTACACCTGCTCTGTCATAACCCCCAGCACATCTGTTACTTAAACCCACCAGGAATTATCTGCAGATTTCATTTGTATCTTTTCAGTCCTGTCTCCTCATATGCGTATTTATATCTTCATTCGAACCTGCGCCTGTTGACTAGTCTCATAAAAGTGCCATTCATCAGGCCTCAGTGGCATCAGTGCATGCTGGAGATGACAACAGCTGTCAAGATCTGACAATGCCATCACAGCAAGTGGGCCAAGAGGGAGCGGCTTGAGATAACATAAAGAAGGATTGTTTGACGTGAGGAGAGCGACCAGTCGTTAGACACTCAATCAGGAGGGCACAGAAGGGGTTGCCAGTCTCTAAGGGTCACAAAGCGGTATCCATCTGTCACTCCGAAGCCCCCAGCTCTCCACCACTTGTCCTCATGCAGACAGAGACACTGGAAACCACTAAAGGGAGAAGTACCACACAGAGCCAACGTAGCAGGAGGAGAGCAACTGCTAATGAGGAGAGTCAAACTCTCTACAGGCTAGTTGCAGTCAATGATAGACCTTTAGAAGACACTCAAGGAGCCAAAAAGCGGCAAGCAAAGGCAATATTATCATTTTATTACAAGCCAAAGACGAAAAAGTCTTCTTTAAAGAGCTCAGTATCATCCTAATCAAACGCAGAAGCACTTGAATCCACAACTTCAGACGTGCAAAAGGGAATTTAACTGGTGAGCAAAAAATAAGAGCAATTAAAGAGAAGGGACTGCATTTTTCTAGTGCTTTTATCTATGTGAGCGGACATGCAAACTAATGATAGCAGGACTTCAGACTGAGTGTGTTATTCACACTCACCGATAGTTTTAACCTCAATCAAGTCGAGCTGTTAAATTTAAATCCTGTTTCTACTTAAGTCATTTTTTTGTGTGTTTTGATACATTTTGTAGGCGACTCTGCCCCCGTCTAGGCACCTTTTACTCTAGCACGCAAAAGCAAGTGTGTACTCCACAAAAAATAAATAATAATACATTTTAAAAAGCAATGTGTACATAATTTACAACACTCAGCTCAGCAAACTTATGAAATAATGATGTGGCATCTGCCTATGCAAAAGGTTTGTTTTATTATTCTGGCCCAAAATAAGGGAGGGAGACACTTAAGTGGTACAGTTGAGCAATTTTGTTTGCTTGTTTGCCGTCACTTGGGGGCAGGTTGGGGGGGGGGACTTTCAGGAAATTCCCTTGAGCTAAAGTTGCTGAACACACGGTGCTGAAATCAGAGTGTTTATGACGTCTTTCAACCTTCATTTGCTTTCTGCAACAATATGTTTAACTAAATCCCCAAAGTGTTTCCATGCAAACAAGCTTTATCCCAACTAAATTACCCTTTAAATGGAGAGTCACTTGCATGGTTGTGCTTGCTTCCACAGTTTGGATAATGAACATGCCAATACAGCATCAAAGGCCTTCTCACAACAGAATACAACAGCTCAAAGAGTCAGCGAATGGCCGGCGTTGCAGCTGGCAGCGCCGCCACAATGGCACGTTGGGAGCAATTGTGTTGTGAAAATACTGATATGCCTTGAGACAACACATTAGGAGGCCATCTTTGCTTGTCATCAGAGCTTTAATTGCCACAGCCAGGTGCAAACAGCATGTAATCTTGTTTGTCAGCTGCACAGTTTTATTTTCTAATTTTGTCCTTTTGACAAGCAATTTGGGAGCGGAGAGGGATTTGAGGGAGCAGACGGCTAGTGGGGTGGAGCAGGATTTGGCGAGTCTGGAGAGGGTCAAATTGGGGTGTATTTCCATGTGTGTGTGCTGGTTTCTCATATGTGCATATGTGCGTGTGTGTGTGTGTGTGTGTGTGTGTGTGTGTGTGCCCAGACGTCTCATCACTCCTGTTCAGCCTTGTAATCTATGTCTCCCCAGTCCTTTTGTCCTGAGGAATGCCTGGCTCGCTGAGTGCAGAAAATTACCCTCCTGCTCCATTCCTCAGCCTCATGAATACCACACTCTCACAGGAACACACAGTACCATAAGCTCATCTAGTTAAAATTCTAAAGGATGTGAAATGGGATCATCTGTTTCCAGCATTTTCACAGCTATGCCCTTTGATTCACATCTACCCTAACACTATGCTTCAGCCCTGAAGCCCCCCCCCCCCCCCCCCC
>SSNQ01034065.1:132529-194231 GCA_006942095.1 Nothobranchius kuhntae | reverse complement strand
CCCCCCCCCCCCCCCCAAAAAAAAACAATACATGTGAAAAGACAGAACTAAGTCCAACTTTAAATCATAGCTTTTTTTTTGTTTGTTTAAAATCACCGTTTACTGCTTTTTATAGAGCAAAAATGTGGAATTGGCTTGATAACAATCATCACCCTGATGCCTAACTATTAAAGGGGGCGACAATGGCACAGGAGTTACAGTAAGTGCTCGCCTTGTCAGCGGAAGGTTGCAAGTTCGAGCCCCGCTCAGTCTGTCGCTGTTGTTTTGTCCTTGGGCGAGACACCTAACCCATGTTGCCTGCTGGTGGTGGTCGGAGGGACCGGTGGTGCCTGTGCTCGGCAGCCCCACCCCTGTCAGTGCGCCCCAGGGCAGCTGTGGCCACACTGTAGCTCATCCCCCCCAGTGTGTGAATGTGTGTGCGAATGGGTGAATGACTGGTTGTGATGTAAGGTGCCTTGGGGGGTTCCAGGACTCTAGAAGGTGCTATATCAAATACAGGCCATTTACCATTTACCATAAAGCCTCAAAGACCTAATTGTTGTTCCATCTGTAAACATAAATGTGTGTAAATGAAATAATTAAATGAGACAGATACATTTATTCAAACAGTTATGTTTTTTTTCTTGTTAATAATATTTTATATAATGCCTTGGGAAGCCCAGCTGTTAGATAAACTGTCAAGAACACGTATTACTGCTTGGAGTAAACTCTAAAACTTGTTTTTATTTTGCAGAAAACACATATTGATATGAGGTTGACAAGTCAATCTTAGGGCTGTTGCCTTGCATCAAGGAGGTCCCAGGTTGACTTCCTGGTATGGGGTCTCTCTGAATGGAGAGTACATGTTCTCCCTGTGCATGTGTGGGTTCTCCCCGGGTCCTACGGCTTCCTCCAACAGTCAAAAACTGACTTTCAGGTTGATTAGTCTCTCTAAATTGCCCGTAGGTGTGTGTGTGAGCATGTTTGTTTGTCTTGTGTGTCTCTGTGTTGCTCTGCGATGGACTGGCAACCTGTCCAGGGTGTACCCTGCCTGCATGCCTAGAGGACAGGCACTGGCCTCCCGCGACCCTGCGACTAGTGACAATAAATGGATGTGTTACAAGCCATCTTCCCAGGCTAGCCTCACTCTTCAAAAGAGGTTAACGTCTCAGGGTTGACTTGTATTTCTATTTGCGTGGGCGTGACACCAGCCACTTTTTAAAATGCCCTCACTCTGTAGGAGCTGATTAGCGATCACCGCTAACCTAGACTCTGATTCTGGCAAAACCAACTTTATGCAGCTCAAGGGAGACTCAGTTTACTCACAACACACCCTCAGTCCATGAAGCTTATGCACACTTCAGGTTAAGATCCTTGCCAGCTGTTCCTTTTATGCTGAGGAGACAACTGACTTTACCTGTAGCCTAGGATGGAGGAAACAACTTATATCAATTATACCTTGGGATGGCAATTACAACCAGCATCTCACCTTTGCTCGGTTACCGACAGGAGGAGACCCCACTCGTAAATCCTTTTTCATTCCTCAAATCCGAGGAACTAGGTTTTATGTCACAAAGATGAAAAAAGAATAATAATCCAAACAAAACCCTGACCAAGCGGGTTAAAAAGTGAAAGAACACTTTGTTAACCGAGTTATAGCAAAGTTGAGCTGAATAAGCTCTCCAAAAATGACACTAGGTCAGATTATCACAGACAAAAAACTCAAAGCAAAAGCTTCCTTCTTTCCATCTCTGTACCTCACAAACTCCTCCCATCAAAGGCCAACTTCTAGTCCCAGTAGCTCCTTTTTATTTAATCTGTCCCCTCCCTCAAAGTCATTTCTTGTTTGCTGCTTCAGACTTCAGACTTCCTGGTCACGTGTCTTCTTCTTCTTGTTACTTCTCCAACGGCCCTGAAGAGACCATAAATCTTGGATGTCATGATGTCACCTTTTCTTCTCCCAGTCTTCATCTGTTCACTTGTTTCTTCTTCTCAGTGCCTCCTGCAGGCTTCCTTTCTTCTCCTTTGGGATTATATCACCTCCTCTCGTAGCCATTGGTCGGGGGTGTGTGTGTGTGTCTGTGTGTGTGGGGGGGGTGTCGTGATTCAACTGGTTATCTCCAACATTAGCTGGACAAGATGTCTTATGTATATGTTTATAGCATCTTGACCAACTCCACAGAGGATATAAGATAACATACATGTTTACTCCCAACATATGTTCAGGTCAAAACAAGTTACATCCACAACATGAATCGTTTGACCATATCAGCAGAGTGAATGAACATGACTAATTTACGACATCACAGTTCAGAGGGCTAGAAGACTGCCTGGACACACACACACACACACACACACACACACACACACACACACACATGATAAGAGAAGGTAACAGGCCTTTAGCTTGGTTTCACACACACACAGATACACCTTGTAGAGTTGGTTGGTTCACTGGAGTTTTTGACAATTAAAATTGCACCCAAATTTTCAAAGTTAAACACATCTCTTTTAACAACGGTAGTTTCTGCATATATATACTGTTCCTGCTTCAGCCCTCTCCCCCCTCCCACTGCGCAGCGGCCGCAAACTCACTGATGCGCCTGCAGCCTCTCAGAGTTCCTGCTGCTCTAAACATTAAAATAATTATTTCATTTTCTGTTCCTCACTTCTGATTACCTTCAATGGTGTCTGTTTGTTGCAACCACCAGGTACAAAAACTAACTTGTTTTTATTTGACTATTTCTCTGTCCTGTCTGTTTATTATCTTCCTGCATCTCCTCTCAATCCTAAAGAAAAACTGCTACCTGGGTTCATATATATTCACCTTATGAGTTACCTTTGAACTGCAGTTCTAAAAGATCTACCAACCGCAAAAACAGCGGAGTGCGTGCTGCTCGCCGGCAGCAGTGTGTCACCGGAGGACAAAACTGATGATGCGCCCCGCTCCACAGCAGTGGGGTGCATCAGGCAAAAACAAAAGACAGAAAACATAAAAGGAAATGAGCCGACATGAACAATTGCATGTTAAATTAGTTTTTGAGGTGGCAACACCTGATTTGATAATGTTACTGTGGCCGTGCTCAGGACGCAGATGTCTGGAATGCGTCAACAATCAGAGCTTTGCATGCGCAAGCTGGTTAAGGTTAGGATGGGGGTGAGGGGAAGGTTAAATTGCAAGAGGGAAAAGGTCACAATTTGGTTAAATGTCCGTTTTACGGCGGGTGTCAGTACCGACACTGTGGCACAGCGCGTCACCTCCACCTCGATCCAGACGCGCAGGGGCTCGTCACCTGCTGTCTTTTCCGAGGACTGCATCTTGTCGTCATCACGTGACAGCGACTAGTCGATGACAGGCATAAAAAGTCACTACAGATCAATGAAGTCGACTAGTTCATACAACCCCTACTGGCTGCCCGTTCAGCTGAAGATCAATTTCAAAATTCTGCTTGTTTCATTCAGATCTTTGAACAGTCAAGCCTCTGCCTATTTGAGAGATCTCCATTTCTATCACCCTCCTCATGCTCTTAGGTCTGTAGATCAGCTCCTTCTCACTGTCTTTAAGACACGTTTGATGACCCGCAAGGAAAGAGCTTTTTCCATCTGTGCCTCAAAACTTTGGAACCCACTACGCCTCCAGGTTAGGCAAGCGCCATTATTGTCATTTTTAAGTCACGCCTGAAAACTTCTCCCTGGCCTTTAACTCCAAAACCATAAAGCATTACATCATACTTTGTCCTCCTTTCCACCTTGGATGTTCAATTTTAAATATGTGGATTAATGATTAATAAATAATAAATGACCCGCACTTGTATAATGCCTTTAAGAGTCAGAGGACTCCAAAGCGCTTTACACTACAGTGTATCATTCATCCATTCACACACACACACACACACACACACACACACACACACACGCTAATATGTTGTGGTTCAAATATGTTTGGCTTTTCACTGTTGTGCTGTTTTATTGTTCTCATGTGACTTCTTCTGCCTATGTTGTTTTATGAATGTGCAGCGCTTTGGTCGGTTGTAATGTCGTGTTAAAAGTGCTCTATGACAAAAGCGGTAAGGCATGCTATTAGCTTTTTCTACCATCACATTAAATGAATCAAACATTTAGAAATATGAGAAATTTCTGCAAACATTCAGGTTGTAAAAATTGGGCTTTACTAGTTGTAGGAGTTTTATTTCTTCAGTTTTCAAGTTTTAAGTTCACAACTAACTATTTAAAGATAACTTTAATAATATTTATTTAGGTTGCTTTCACAGAACTGATACATTATTGCTCTACAGCAGTTGACAAGATGGCATCTTAACCTTTTAGCTAATACAAATCAAAACGTGCAAATAAAAGTTTATTTTCTCCTAATAAATACCGTAAATCCTCTAATACAGGCCGGTATTCAATTAAAGGCCAGGTCTCCAATTTTGGCCGGTGTCGGAGTCAGTGGAGGTAAATAATGGCCGGTCTCTTATTGTGGCCGGATGGAATGTGGTAACAAGCATGAGCGTCCCAGCGGCAGGGTTATAGTCCCCAAATCAACCAGCAGGAGGCAGTGGTAACAAGCAAGTATGAGGGTCCCGCGCTGTGCCAGACCGTAGGTACTGACACGCGATCGTTCATGTCGGTTCATTTCTTTTAATGTTTTCTGACTTTTATTTGCGCCTGATGTGTATCGCTGCTGTGGAGCGGGGCGCATCAACTTGTCGTCCGACGCACAGATCACTGATGCGGCCGGCAAGCAGGGAGCACTCCGCTGTTTTCGCGGTCGGTAGATCTGCCTCCTGAGCACGGCCACAGTAACAATCAGGTGTCGCCACCTCAAAAACTAATTTAACACGCGATCGTTCATGTCAGTTCATTTCCTTTAATGTTTTCTGTCTTTTATTTGCGCCTGATGCGTTTCGCTGCATGCTGTGGAGCGGGGCGCTGCGCGCATCACCTTGTCCTCCGTCGCACTGATCACTGATACGGCCGCCAAACAGCGAGCGCTCCGCTGTTTTTGCGGTCGGTAGATCTTTTAGAACTGCAGTTCAAAGGTAACTCATAAGGTGAATATATATGAACCCAGGTAGCAGTTTCTCTTTAGGATGGAGAGGAGATGCAGGAAGATAATAAACAGGCAGGACAGAAAAATAGTCAAATAAAAACAAGTTAGTTTTTGTACCTGCTGGTTGCAACAAACAGACACCATTGAAGGTAATCAGAAGTGAGGAACAGAAAATGAAATAATTATTTTAATGTTTAGAGCAGCAGGAACTCCGAGAGGCTGCAGGCGCATCAGTGAGTTTGCGGCCGCTGCGCAGGGGGAGGGGGGGGAGGGCTGAAGCAGGAACTACCGTTGTTAAAAGAAATGTGTTTAACTTTGAAAAAGTGGGCGCAATTTTAAATTTTAATTGCCAAAAACTCCAACGAACCATTAGTTCATTTTGCTCAAATAGAAATAGAGGCCTGCCTCTAATATTGGCCCTCCTTCCAATAAAGGCCTGGAGCTTGATGAGCTTGAGTCAATTACAGGCCCGGGCCTGTATTAGAGGATTTACGGTATTCGCAACACAAAAAATGTTTAGTTTTTGTTCAAACCTTTAGTGCACACAGCTCCTTCAAATTTTATTGACATTGTTCTGGTCCAGCTGCGCATTCTCTTTGAGGTGCCTGCCTTACAACACAGCTGAGTTTAAGGTGAAAAAGGTGGGGGTGCCAACAGGGGAAAGGGGCGTTTTTTGTTTTTTTTTGTTTGTTTGTTTCCATCACATGCATTGCCTCCGTAGCAGCAACTCAAATCGATTTAGGGCATCTAGACTTGAGAGAAACGACTTGCATCAGAATGAAGATGAGAGGGGGTTTAGGTGACCCTGAATGTATCATGAGTACTGGTGCCAGACAGGATGCTCTTAGTATTTCAGAAACTGCCGACATACAGCCACCTCTAGACATGCTCTATTGTTTACAGAGAACGGCTCAAGTAACAGCAGTTAGCAGCAGTTGTGTGGATGAAAATGTCTTAGTTGATTTTAGAAGTCATCTTCTTATGGCTACTTCCAGCAACATAATGCACCATGTCACAAAGCTCAGATCATCCCTAACTGCTTTCTAGAACATGAGTTCACTGGACTCCAATGGCCTTCACAGCCAACAGATCTTAGTCAAGTCCAGAACCTTTGAGATGTGGTGGAATGGAAGATTCCCATCATGGAATCCACTGTGTGAAGCTGTCACATGGACCAGAACCACTGAGGAATGATCCCAACACTTTGGCATTTTTTTAAACAAAGAATTAAGAAAGTTCTGAAGGGGAAGATGGATCAAACCAGTGACCAGTGTGTGCACACATTTCTGTGTCCTTTTTTGGCCGCATTAATGCATATTCCTTTTTCAGCTGCAAAATTTTGGGTTTTACTGAAAATCCTGTAAAGCATCAATGGAAATTAATCTCATCTTCAGGCCCAACTCCTCTCCTGAATGCTTGTCCCTGGTCTGAAACCTGTCTCCCCTGGTGAGCAGAGGATATGTGGCTCAGGCAACTGTCATCCTGTAACAGACTTGGTTGTCCAGGGGTTGGAGTGTTGGCACAGGTTCACATCGTAGTCTGAATTAGCTTCAGTTGGCTAAATAAACTACTGCCGACACCATCGGGAGACCAACTCACATCAGCACATACGAAACTGAGATGACAGAAGGAAATCTTTCCCACTCGACTACCATAGTCAACACAGCAACTTACTCACATAAGACTTTCTTGTAGGCACATTTTGTTGGAGTGGGCATGGGCAGAGTTCCAGTGAAACAAAGCATTTTAATACCAGTTGTAAATTCAGGCTGATGAAAAAAACTAATTTAAGATGAATTCAATTCAGTTTATTTATTTATATATGGCCAAAAAACAAGAGTCGTTTCAAGGCACTTCACAATATGAACATTCCAATACAGGTCAGTTCATTAAGCCAGTCAGTAAAAAGTTTCCTATATAAGGAACCCAGCAGGTTGCATTGAGTCACTGGTGTCAGACTCTTTACAGCCAATCCAACACCTGTGGGGAATTCTGAAGCAGCAAGTTGAGCATCACTCTCCATCCAGCATCTAGGCTCCAAAAGAGGTTATTCTTGAAGAATGGAAAAAGATAGATGTTGCAACATGTCGCCAACTTCTTCATTCAATGCCTAGAATACTTATTGCTGTCCCTGAAAACCATGGTGGTCATACAGAATACTAGATGTAGTAGTTTTTGTTGTGGGGTGTATTCATGTTTGCTTCAACCAATTTTAGTAAAACTGAAGATTTTGTGATCTACGTTATATTAGTTTATGTTATAGAGTTAAACAAGTGTTCAATAAACCAGCCTTGTGAAATTTCTGGAGATTGACTGATTAAATTCATACTTTTTAAAAGGAGGTGTACTCATTTAACTTTACCTACTTATTTACTCGCAGTGTCTAATTTCTCCCTTTTTTTTTTGTTAGAACCAAGACTGGTCAAGACACACTCACCAAATCATACCCCTAACCGCTGATTCAGTAATTGCTACTTCATGTTTCATACATAATTATTGTAAATGAAATCTACTGCACTGGAGCAGGATAGATAGGTCTGATGGCTGCCTTTATACCTACAAAAGTTTTGGTACAAGGTGACAAAATCTACAAAAGTGCACTTTAGTGAAATTATAAACTGACCCAGAGCCCAATATAATCAAACTTTGACTGAAAACCTCTGAGTACAGAAGTGCAGAACCTTGTACATTTTTGTAAGTAAATCAGGCATTAAGTAGCATCAGCTGACCTGCAATAAATGCTAATAAATATAACCTGCTAACTGTCGGTGTCTAAGATGGAGCTCTTGGGATTGAATCATTTCTTTGAGCACCACACAGTCTGACCTTGAGGTGAATTTACTGGGACGTCTATTCCTGGGAAGACTGCCAACTGTTTTAAATGTTTTCACTTGCAAATAATCACTTTATTCTATGGGATGATGGACTCCAAATAGTTTGGAAATGGCCTTTAACCCATCCCAGATTGATAGGTGTTTGCTGATGAATTTCCTCCTTGTAATTAAACAAATCTGTATGCTCTGGACCAGCAAACAGACAAAACCTCTGCTTTATTGAGGTTAAAACTGATACATCTTTACATCTGGAGCCCCAAGTGAGAGAGGAATGGAAGTCTCTAATCTCCATGTAAATCATGTGTATCCCTCAGCAAATGCTTGCTTCTGTATTTAAGCCAAAGCTGTGAAATGGACTAACACATGTGTGTCATGATGTTTGTCTTGCAGTGCATGTTGCTCTCAGTACAGCTACCCCCATTTACTCCATTCAGAGGAGCTTGTTTGTGCCGGGTTCAGGTACAAACAAGCTCCTCAGTGCTGCTGCATGACATTTCCTCTGGGAGCTCTTTGACCCTTCAGCAACCTCTAGTCATGCACAGTATTAGTCAAAATGCATCAAACACAAAAGCTTGTGTGTGTGTGTGTGTGTGTGTGTGTGTGTGTGTGTGTGTGTGTGTGTGTGTGTGTGTGTGTGTGTGTGTGTGTGTGTGTGTGTGTGTGTGCATTAAAAGACATTTTTTTTTCATTTTGTGTCTGTGTGTGCACGTGCGCGCATGGAAGTGAGTGTGTTAGCCTATTGTGTCTTGATATTTAAATGCGAAGCACACACTTAGACTAGTTAAGGGTAGCGGTCAGATGCGGTAAAAGTATTTTTTGTGACTTTTATGATTCAGACTTTCTCCACAAAAAGATAAGGGCAGGTTCCTCATTAGCTGAGTGAGTGCAGGTGAAGGGGCGTAGAAGAAAAGAACATCTGACACAGAAGAGTGCTCGTCCCTGTCATGTTCTCACTGATGACACACCAAGGAGATTTTTCTTCTGATTATCTGTGTTGCTGAAAAATAGAAATACTTCTTTTTTTCTCCTGTGAAATAAAATATTAATTATAAAATGAAGGAAATGGGAAGAATGGATTTTAATATATAATTGTGACAATGAATGCAGATGTTCACACACCCACTCTGGATCCACAAAAGTGGCACATCACCGCCTGCCAAAATGGAAGTGTAAGTGTGAGTCACTTTGTGTTTAAGAATATGAGAAGAGGGGAGTAGAAGAGAGAGAGAAAGACAATATACATATGCCACATTAATTTAAAACTCTGAAATTATGAGAATTGAAGTATAATGAGTTTTTTAATTAAGTGCCCCACTTTTATTGTGTTTTACATAGCGAGAGACACAATTAATACCCTGGTAAATAATTGTTTTGGAAAGTTTTCACAATGTCTGGCGATAACATTTTAATCAAGCAATTTGGAGCTCTCGCCAGACCGTGTCGCCCAATATACTTAATTATTCAGAGTTTGCTTCTGGTTAATGCATTTTGGCATCCAAGTGGCTGGAAGACTATGACTGGTTCTTGCTCTGCTTGGAGAAGCCGAGATGGATATCATGATTTATTCCCGATGCATGGGAAGAAGGGGAAAAAATGGATGTCTCACCTAAGGGTAACATCATTTTCTTTCTCCTGACTGGACTTCTGCTTGCGTCCATATTAAAAATGAAAGGCAATTGTGTTTTGAAGGCTAACAATGTATATAATTAATAAATGTATAAAGAAAAAATGTTTATTCCTGACAAACCTGTCACTTCTTGAGTTGTCAGATTACTTAGTGGAACTGATAACATCCCCACATAGTTTTAAGGTTACACTACGGGACACATCATTTTCTCTGGAAGTTAATTTCTTTGGCTTTTGTTTTAAAATACTTATTTCCCTTTGGTTAATGTTTTCAACACCTCAAAATAACAACATTACACTAACATTAAATTTCTTCTAAACCAGTCTGAAAGCAACTTTTCCGTTCTTTGAAAGTGGGATTTATGAATAGAACAGAATAATAGAAAAACGCTTTATTGTCTCTCATGTGGGACATATTGGTGTCTAAGCAGCAATTATAGTCACACCAGGAACAAAAAGGAGAGGACAAATAAAGAAGAGTGGGTGAGATTGGGTAGGTAAAGACAAGAAAATCTATGGCAGAAATTCTAGAAAGATCAAAAAATACTGAGATAAAAAATGGGAAAATGAATGGAAAACTGTGCAGATGCATTAATGAATGGGTTTAGCTAGAATAACAGGAACTGTGCATATCACAACACCGTCAGGTATGATGGGACGTAAACGAGTTTGTTCACTGGTTTTGTTAGGAGTAGTGGTGGTTAGAGTCTAAAAGTTACTGGGAGGAAGGACCTATGATAATATTTCTTCATGCCCCCAGGATGTCACCGAAGGAGCTCTCCGGCTCCACAACAGCTTCATGCATGGGGTGGGAGACATCACCTAACAGTGATGTTATTTTTGGAAGAGTCTTTCTGTCTCTCATTCACTGCACTTTATCATAGGGACCTACCTTATGGAAAGGTTAAATAAATAATTATCAAGGCTCCTTCACCTCTGAGCAGAGGAGGAGGGAGGTGGTTTTAAATGTGTCTACCCTCTGGGGTCCCCAGGCCATTACCTGCCCCGCCCATTGGCATGCAGCACCACTGAACAGGAAATGGCTCTTTGAATTACTTCAGTTAGGGAAATCAGGGAGAGTTTATGAAAGAACAAATAAACAAATGTTATAGCCGCTGCTGGTCTGGAATGGGAAACTGGATCAGCACCATGGACAGTGCCCGTTAAAGCTGTCTATCTCCTGCACCAGCATCAGGACCTTGGAGAGAGGCAGACCAAGTTGGGTTATGGCTCCCCCGTCCTCCAGAAGACAAGCAGCACAGACGCATCCCATTGGCCTAGTGATAGCCGCGGCTTTAAAAGGCCGAAGCTGTCACTCAGGGTGCAGATCTGTGCTGTTGAGCTGTAACCATGAATGTTCAGAGAGAAGTTGTTCGTCGATAAGCTTTTGCTTTAGAATGGTTGTTTAGACAACTAGAAGTGTTGTGGTGTAAAGTACTTTGAGCTTTGTTAACATTTGCGGAGGGAGACTAGGGGTCTTAGCCACCTCTGTTGTTGCTAGGCTTCCTGGGGCTGGAGGCTAGGACGGAGATCTGGCCGTCTGGTTGGGGTCTGGGGTGGTGGGTTGCTGTGCTCAGCGTTGGGCGGGGGAGCCTGCTCATCAGCACCCCAGCAGAAAGGGTCAAACTCTGGTTACCGGTGATGGTTGTACCCCATGTGCAGCAGTACCGGGACCAGAGTGAATAGGGTGTGTATGGGGAGCATGAGTGGGTGTCCGGCGTGCATTTTTGTAAGTCTTGGGTTGTATGTGCTTGTGTGAGCATGAGGGAGGGAGCGTGTGACTGTGTTTGTGTATGACTATATATGTCAGGTGGGGCCTTTGGGTCCTCCCCTCTCCTGGAACTTCTCTTGATGATATAGATCTCTGTCCCCCCTCCCCATGCTACACCTGGTGTGGGGGCTTGTGCCTTGGTCTGCCTGAGTGTTCGTGGCAACCGGGTCTGGGGGTTTAAGATTTTGGCATATGCCTGTTAGATTCCGGTGGCTGCCTGGTGGGGTCTGGGTCCCTGGGCTCTGCTGGGTCCCCGGCGGGGGTGGTCGCCCCTGGGCCCCGGGTCGCTGGGTCCCGGGCTCGGCCGGCTAGGGGGTGGGAGGCTGCGGGCGGGCCTGTGGGCTTGCCGCTGATATCTCCAGGGACTCTGCCGGCTGCTGGTTGTGGCCCCCCGGGGCGATCCTCTGTGCCTCTCGAGGGGGGCGGGGGCCTTCCTGGTTGCAGTCTCCTTGGGGTTCCTGCATTCTGGGGCAGCGCCTGGATCTCTGGGACTTGGAGCTCCCCCCATCTCCTGCGCATCTTTGGGGGGCGGATCTGTGGTCCCTCACACTCTCTGTTGGGCGCTCCTATAGAAAAACCTTAAATAAACAAGCGCGTGTACACACACAGGTGCTCACATGGTGCTCTCAAAAGTATGGGCTTGGGCACGTTAAACACAGGTCTTAAGACTATGGTGGGCACTTAATGCGTTGTGATTTATTATTGTGATTCTTCAGTTAAGCAATGTTGATTATATATATATAATTCTTATTTTCATCAAGTTGACGCAGTGATAGGTAGATCTTGTTGTATTGTTGTTGTGTCCCTTTTTTGTGTCCCTTTGTTTTTTTTTTTATCTCTTTTTCTGCAGGTCTAGAAGCAGACTCTTGTTCATTTTTGTTTATTTTTGTGGACCCCCCCTCCCCTCTCTCTCTCCCCACCTTTTCTTTTCCTTTCTCTTTCACCTCTGTCTCCGTGTCTGGTCGGAATTACAAAGCATTCAACAACAATAACAATAAAGTTTTAAGTATCAGGCGTGACATTAAAAGCAAACGCTTTGATGCTCCACCTGAGAATAAATCTGTAAGGCTTGTCACCAGCATTCAGACATCAATTCTGCTTGCTTCACAGCCAGACAGGACACGGTAAAAAAAAAAAAAAAAGAAAAAAAACATTTGCTAACCTTGAGTCTAGAATTTTTTCAGTAGCATTGGTGCTTTTGACTCGAATGGGTTTGAACTTGGTATTTTACAGGGACATTAGTCAAATTCAGCCTAGCTACCTGTGTCCCGTTTTTGTGTAGACTCCCTAGCTCTGAGTTAAGAAGAGCTTTGGGTTAGAGTTACCCCCTTTTGTTTGCCACTGGGTTCAGCTGGGGGTTATTTCAGTTTTCCTGTGTTTATTTTTTGCCAGATGTTCTCCTGTTGGGGTTATTTTCATTCATTAAACTTTTGGCCTATAGTCCATTTTTTGTTAATCTTAAGATTTAGAAAAGGGATTATCTTGTTTGTTATGCAGCAGTGCATCTTCCTGCTAGACAGAAAACCTTAACAAAATAAACTTCTCCCACACTCCTTTTATTTTGTTGCATCCTACTTCACTCTTCTGGCCAGCCAGGATATAACATCTACTGTAGTTATAATGGTTCCACCAGAAAGTTTATTAAAACAATTCTAATCTCAAAAGTGTCATAGATGTTAAAACAAATGAAAACCAGAGTGTTTTTTTCTTTTAGATTAGTGTTTTAAGATGACAGAAACACTTTGCTACTGTCCACATAATGCATTTGGTTGGAGGTGATCTATGTTTCTCCATCCTAAAGTTGTTCACTGAGCTGCATCAAAAGCTTATTTAAATTCATTCTAATTCAATAAATGTATCTAATGTCTCTTGAAGATAATTACATTTCTGTAAATATGATTTTAAAATGGGACAAAGATTGAAAAAATAACTATTATGTTGCTTTTGAACTTTTGAGATTAGTGTTTAAAAATATCCAACAACACTTCAACCAACCTCACCTGTTGGGTCAGAAGTGATGGCTGTTCTTCCAAACTGAGGCCACTCAAGTAGCTTCCCTAAACAAATTAAGTTTCCACGGACACACAGTTCAGAAGATCTGGACTAACCCTTTAACTTTGTCCTGGGCTGTAGTTTACCATGCAAGCAATAGATGGTTAAAAAAATGTTAGAAGTGTTTTTTTGTTTACTGTTTTATCATCTAAAATTTTTTGTTGGAAAATACAACTTCTATGTCAGGCATGAGTTCGCTCTCAAGTGAAGAGTGAGGAAAATGTTGATGTCATCCTAAAAAAGCTTAAATCTAAATAAAAGAAAAAATAAATACAATTTTGTTGCATAAAGTGGTCAAACTCATTCAGGATATTTTCAACATTTCTGGCCGCATGGTTGGTAGAACTGTTGCCTCACAGCAAGAAGGTTGCAGGTTCAACAACAAATGTCACCTTTCTGCATGGCGTTAGCATGTTCTCCCCATGCATGTGCATGGGGAGAACATGCATGGGGAGCGTTTCTCTGGATGCTCCAGTTTCATCCCACAGACCAAAAGCAGAATAACTACAAGTATACTGGTATTGTGGGGATAAAAATAAAATTAATAAGTTGGTTCTATTGCATTGGTCTAAAAACCTCAGCTCAGACTGAATGAACCTTTGGACCATCCGGTTGTCATCCACCGCCGCACTTTCCTGGGTCCTCCATTCCTTCGCTACTCCATTCGCCAATTTTGCCACAGAACACCACAGTTGTGAGAAGTTGGCAGCTTAACAATATCAGAGAAGGAGAAACAACCTGCTGCTACTACTTCAACTTTAGGACAAACTACCAGATTCCCAAAAACAGACACCATTTAAAGTCACAGACAACAAAAGCATTTTGACTTAGAAAACAGCGACTGGTGTCTAGTACCAGCTCATTTCCTCTGGCAATTTGGGTTTCCTGTTCTTTTGGATCCAGCAAAGATACCTGAGGTTTGCGTGTTTGCGTTGAAAACTATTTCATGCTAAGTTCACAGTGGTATGTGTTTAACTTTTTATACTGTTTACATACTTTTGAAATGTTTTAGATGATGTCAGAAGAGTACAGAACTCACACACTTAAGCTTACTCTATACTTCTCTGTTTGCGTCAAGGCGGAGACATGCAATACCATTATGTGTCAATGCAAGAGCCCTCTGACAGGCTCACAGAGAGAGATGGACGCATGCCCCAGTTTGTAACTATCCATCAAAAGTAACAGAGACTGCAAGCTTGTGATTGGTCAGAATGCCGCTTCCTGTAAATTTGTCAACAGCACTGCCTTTGAACCGTCAACAAGTAAAAAGATATTTAGCAGCAAACACGGAAAAGATTGAAGAATGCATTGTGGAAAAATTCAGAAAATATGAACTTTATTCAACCGTAACTGAAGGAGTATACAGATATGAAGAAAGCATTTAATTTGTACACAGAAAAGACGAGAAATGTGAGTTTAGAGATGCCAATCACATGAAGAGGTGGAGGGAATGAGGGACAAATTAAGGTTGGTTTATGCTTGACGCGAGGTCCGCACGGCTCCGCGCGGAAAAGCTGCGTCATTTTGCGTCATTTTAACAACCACGCCCCTCCACCGCGCCTCCGCGCGGCCCAAAATTTCCGCAACGCTGAAATTCCTATAATTGCTAGGAAATTTTCTAACCACGCGGACGGTCGGACGCGGAAAACATGGCGGACCGGCAAGAACTAGTATGGCAGAGGTTCGTATATACAGACATTTGTATGATTCAGCTCTTAGAGATGTTTATGTTTATGTTTATTCATTTAGCAGACGCTTTTATCCAAAGCGACTTACAATTTATAACCTATAGGGCATGTTGTGATCACCGTGATCAACATGTTATTAATAATTCTTGGAGAGAAATAGCTCGCACTGTCGGAAAAGACGAGGACGCTGTTAAAAATGCTGGAATGCCATGTTGTAAACAGTAATTTCTACTTCTACTATGGTGTAGTGTTGGATTCATGTCATAGAGCTCCATGCTGCCCCGTTCAGTTTGGGAGAATATTGGCTCACCGCAGAGACAGGCCGCATGAACCATAAACGCTGCGAGTTGTGAAGCGCGTTCCAGCCGCGAGCCGCATCACCAAGCGGAAAGTGAATGCGTCAAGCATAAACCAAGCTTTAGTCTCTGAAATACATTTAAACAATGTAAACACAACTGTAAATACACTGTCTTGGACTGGATAAGTCACTGTGATGGTGGCAGGATACCTCAGATTAGCGCTACGTCCTCTGTTGCCATGGTGGGGAATTGTTTAGCAACAATTCCCAGCTATGTGCATCTCTCTGACGGAGATATACACATTAGGCTTTGTTGTCATGACTTAGGAGCAAAAAGATGGATGTGGATCACAGAAAATTTCACTTAGCTATGGAGACATAATTGTTTTCGTTGGACATATTTTCTACATTCAAATAAAATTGGCAATACAAATTAAAAGTCACAGATGGCAGAATCCAAAACTACCTAAAGATGACAATAAGTGAGCATGGATTGTCAGCTGTACTATTTGAAGTACAACACTAGAAAACTGTTTGACCAAATGTGACCATCATGCTCTCTTAATGAGAAACAAGAGAGCACATCAGGAACATAGAGCACGCAGATCAATCGTACATTTATAGAAAAGCAACTGAGTAGATGTTGCTTGTAGTTAATTATGCAACCCTGTGGACTATTGTGCGGATGGTATTAAAATCACCCATTCATTGTTAGGATCATTGTGAATGCAGTGTCAAAAGCAGCGGTAGGCATTGTGTGAAAACCTTCGACAAACACCTTGTGAAGATCTAGCTAAGAAAAACTGCAGATTGTTTCAAATCTTCACTTTGATCCCATCTCCAATAAATCAGTGGGATTTTCAAGAAAACATCTTATCTGTGAGGTCCATCCTTTATGTGGGTTATTTTTGAGTAGTTACAGTATCTGCTGCCCCTCCACGAGATAGAGCCTTTTAGCCAACGTCTTCCTTTAGAGCCACGCTGTGCTGAAAATGAATGTATTTCACTGAAGTTAACTCCTGCCAGCTCAGGCCTTGGAGACAACATATTGATTAGTTACTATTGATGTGCATTGCTGCTGGCAAGATTTATGTGTATATGAAATGTTTCTTTGAAAACTGCATTTCCCAAAGTTTGCCTGTTTTTACGATTCAAAGTTTTAGGGAAAGGTCAACAAATGATTCTGGCAGCTGCTCATTTATCCGCTGAAATTGTGTCAAACTTTAAAAAATAAAATCTCATTAGTAAAATCACGCTGTAGCATCTGTTCAGTTTCTACAACACACGATGATATAAACTTCTAACACTGGTATCAGTCACGCACCGGACAACTTCTTATCCATTCATCTTCAAAGTACTGCAAACACAGTTAAAGTTGCTCTGGACTCTGCAGATTTGGCCTAAGGGCAGTTTGCATCTTTCTAGTCAGAAAATCTTATGACTTTAATGACCACTCACACACGCACGCACACACACACACACACACACACACACACACACACACACACACACACACACAGAGCCAAATCCCTCTGGCCTCCCATCCTGCCTCTCTCCCCTGCTGCACTTGATCAGGCATTCTTTCTTCATCTGCAGAACTCAGAGGGATGTAGCGGTCCCATGCAGTCTTGTTTTTATCCTGCCTTTTCCAGTTTAAGCCTCTCTGAAAAGGGAATCTAGTTTTTGACAAACTCTTTCAGGTGTCCATGTACCTACCTTTTATCCTTCTTGGTCAACCACCTGCAGGTCTAGCAGCAATCCCATCAGCAACTTCTGACTCTGTTTGGATTCAAGGCTTTGCTCTTGAATGTCGTTATGATGGGAGACTAACTGGTCTTTTGTTCCTGAAGGTAGGAGGGAAGCTGTTGGATGGTTTCTAATGAGAAGCAAAGGGAGAAAAAGTGTAGTTTTCAAAGAAAGTCAGTAAGATGGAAGCTGCATGTGGAGATAAGTAAAAAGGCCGAGATGGAGGGATTGAGGTTTGATTTGAAGAAAAAAAAAAGGAAATTTTAAAACTCATTCAAGACTTCCTCATGTAATCAACGTGTGATTTCAATATGATGTAGATTCAGCAGCGCTCAGTTGGTTTGTACGTTTGCAGTGCAGCAAGGAGGTCAGGGTTTGATTCCAACTGGGAGTGTTTTTGTGATGCTTTGGCAGGATTTTCGGGGCTAAGGTTGTCGGGGCTTTCTTTCACAGCTGCAATAAAAAAACTCAGGTTTGGTTCATTAGCAATGCTAAACTGATCTTGTAGGTGGGCATTTGTGCACACGCTTATTAAAGCAGGACCTCAGGACAAAAAGCAAGTTGTTCAGTAATCGAAGGGTTGTAGGTTCGATCCCAGCTCCCAGCAGAGAACTCTGCTGTCGTTGGGCAACACACTTAACCCACATTGCCAGCTGGTGGTGGTTGCAGAAGTTGGTGGCAGCTTTGCCTCTCAGTAATCCCTCAGTTGGTCCTTTGGTCATAGTGTGATGTGTGGAATAGGGCTCTGGGATAAACCCTAGGCAGGTTGTGGTTTGTTTTTTCTTTTTTCTCCTCATAAATGTTTGTGTTATAAGAAAACTGCCCTTAAACACCCGAATGGCTCGATAGGGTCCCAGAAACTCCTCATTCAGGAGGAAAACGTGAGTCAGGAATAGTCGAGTGTAGACCTGTTGACGCCTGCAGCCACAACACTCCTCCCTATCAGCAGTTTTATTGAACCAGCTCCCAACAAACCATGTCCAGGTGGAGGATTCATGGAGGATCACTATCTTGACCACCTTTCAGCTCCACCACTCAAAAATGAAAATATGGAATAGATCTGTACCAGCTGTCATAAAATAAAAGTGAAACAAACCCAAATTCAGGACAAAGAGGGTTGAAAAGAATGAAGATTTAAATCTAGTAAATGTGCCAAACCCAAGGTTGTACAGAACAACCACAGGTACTGTACAGTAATCTGAATCACTGGGTCCTTCTCAGGAATATCACACTGTGGTAACATGGAAGGGGAAAATATCCAATAAGCAGGAAGAACAGAGCAGGAAAACAGACTGACATAGACCATAACAAGACCATAAATATAAAACCGGGACAACAAAACCAAGCAGACCTGCAGGGAAAGCAAAACAAACACCAACTCAGACTTCCACAATAAATCAGAAAATAAGGATTACAAAGGAATGAAAGCGTCAAGCAATAAAACTAAACCAACATAAAAGAACATTTATTCCAGGCACAAACATAAACCTACCGATTACATCAAGAGGTTTCTTTGTTTAAGCTCTCAGGCAGCAATTATGATTCTGATATTTAATCAGCAAACTAATCTCAAGCCAACAATGAACTGAACTTCTCAGCTGATTCAAATTTCCCGTGCCCTTCTCAGCTGTCTGTTCCCTACCTACACAGCCCACTGTCATCCCAGGGCTCAGAGATTATCGTGCTGATCTCAAAGTGTGAATCAATTAAGCTCTCACCGCTTTTACAATCAATAAACAGCAAAGCCACTGACAGGCATTCGCCTCAATCCTTTTCCCGTTGTCAAAATGTCCTCTAAAGCACCTAAGTTCCATCTCCCATGGAGACTACCAAACCAAATGCCTATTCCAGGCATGTGTATATTGATGGTTACTAAGCAAGGGGACTTGGAAGGAACCATGGGTAACAAGAGAGAAGGGCTTTCATGAATCAGAGATGGATCTGTGTCATGATTGTCAATGATCTATTCTCTTGTCCCTTCAGTCAGACAGCAAAGCCCAATTTTTATTCCTGTTTCTTCTTTGTAACTGTCAGGGAAGACAGACGTGTGTCCATGTCTGCTGCTGGCAAAGTCAATGAGCCATTGATTTGAAGAGCCATCTTGATGTCTGAGATGCCCGTGTGATGGATTGTCCCATCTTCAAATAAATATATAAAGAACAAAAACAAGTATGAAAAGTAGATGTTCTTAGAGTTTAGTAACTGCACACACACACACACACACACACACACACACACACACACACCTCTGGGATCATTTATTTATTGTTTTTAATGCATTAGCAGCAGATTCCTTCCCTTTTACCTGTTTCAGATAAATACAAGTCTTGTATCTGTCTCTCAAACACACTTCTCGTCAAGGCTGGAGAAAACGCTTCTCACACACACATGTTTATGTGTCTGTATGTGAAAGAAATTCACACATGCTTCACAGTAATCATCCTCATTATGGTTTTCCAACAGAAGTGCTATCTCTGTCTTTCTCTTTTATAAAGCTTCCTTAAAATTCTTTCCTTTGTTCTTCTCCAGCAGCATGGCGTTAGAAAACAAGGAAACAAATAAATAAATTATAATTTTACTCTAACGCTGCAGTATCATCAAAGACCGACTACCTACTTTTATGTATATATATATTTTTTGTGTTCTGATGTCTGCCTCTGTGCTCACATCAAACAACCTGCATACGAGCAACTGTGTGCGCAGATAATTCACATTCTCTGGTTTTGGCTGCTCAAGGATGTTATTCAGTCATATTTTTTAATATCTACAATGTAGGGAAACACAAAACCGAATTAAGCCAGTTGATGCAAAAACTAGTATAAAATAAAACTTGTTAGTTCAATAGAATCTCTCATTATTCTGTGCTAGCAATGTTTAATCTTTCAGGGAAAGGAGAAAAAAAAGAATCCAACAATGTTTGCTGAAAAATGAACAAATAATCTGTTGTTTGAGAATAGAGTAACTGAACCAGTTGTGTTTCTGCTGCTCAGATTCATTAGTGCTCTATCAAGGAAGCTGATGCCATGCTAAAACTAGCAATTAGCTTATATATTTATACACGTACAGTTTGGAGTTATGTGAGCGAAAATGTGGCTTGAAGTGCCACGAAAAAAAAATCCTCTGGCTTCTGTAGACTTTTGCTAAAAATGGTCAACTCCATTCAGCAAACTCATAAAAAGATGTGTAATGTTTGAAAATCTAACTAAATTGCTGTAGGAGGTGTATAGGAGATGAAAACATGTTTTCTTCATTCAAGATTGTAAAAATGCAATGTGAGCAAACCAAAAAAATAAATGAAGTTGATTTTGTGTAAATCCAAGTTTTGATTACATCAAACTGATTCCCAGAGGTGAGGGATCAGACAAAGAGCAGCCCGAAGACCTCTTATGATGAATTATATAAATGGAAACTGTGTTCCCTCGCCTGGACGTGGATCACCGGGGCCCCTCTCTGGAGCCAGGCCTGGAGGTGGGGCATGTTGGAGAGCGCCTGGTGGCCGGGCTTTCACCCATGGAGCCTGGCCGGGCACAGCCCGAAGAGGAAACGTGGGTCCCCCTTGCCATGGGCTCACCACTCGTGGGAGGGGCCAAATGGGGTCAGGTGAAGTGTGTGACGGGTGGTAGTCGAGGGCGGGGACCTTGGCGGTCTGATCCTCGGCTACAGAAGCTGGCTCTATGCACATGGAATGTCACCTCTCTGGTGGGGAAGGAGCCTGAGTAGGTGTGTGAGGTTGAGAAGTTCCGACTACATATAGTTGGACTCACCTCAACGCATGGCTCTGGCTCTGGAACCAGTTTCCTTCAGAGGGGTTGGACTTTCTACCACTCTTGAGTTGCTGCCACTGAGAGGCGCCGGGCAGGGGTGGGCATAGTTGCCCCCATCTTGGTGCCTGTACATTGGGGTTTACCCCAGTGAATGAGAGGGTAGCCTCCCTCTGCCTACGTATGGAGGGATGGGTTCTGACTGTGGTCTGTGCTCATGCACCAAACTACAGTTCAGACTACCCACCCTTTTTGGAGACCTTGGAGGGGGTGCTGGAAAGCGCTCCTTCCGGTGACTCCCTCGTTCTGTTGGGGGACTTTAACGCTCACGTGGGCAACAACAGTGAGACCTGGAGAGGTGTGGTTGGGAGGAACAGAGGAACCCTGATCTGAATTTGAGTGGTGTTTTGTTATTGGACTTCTGTGCCAGTCATGGATTGTCCATAATGAACACCATGTTCAGAAATAAAGGTGTCCATATGTGCTCTGGGCACCAGGATACCTTAGGCCGCAGCTCGATGATCGACTTTGTTGTTGTTTCATCTGACCTGCGGCCGCATGTCTTGGACACTTGGGTGAAGAGAGGGGCGGAGCTGTCAACTGACCACTACCTGGTGATGAGTTGGCTCAGATGGTGGGGAGGATGCTGGTCAGACCATGCAGGCCCAAATGTATTGCGAGGGTCTGCTGGGAACGTCTGGCAGAGTCTCCTGTCAGAAGGAGCTTCATTTCTCACCTTCGACAGAACTTCCAAAATGTTCCGGGGAGGCGGGGGACATTGAGTCTGAATGGACCCTGTTCCATGCCTCCATTGTTGAGGCGGCCGACCGGAGCTGTGGTCGCAGGATTGTCGGTGCCTGTCGTGGTGGCAACCCCCGAACCCGCTGGTGGACACCGGCAGTTAGGGATGCTGTCAAGCTGAAGAAAGAGTCCCATCAGGTCTTTTTGGCTTGTGGGACTCCAGAGGCAGCTGATGGGTACCGGCAGTCCAAGCGAAACGCGGCTCGGGTGGTCGCCAAGGCAAAAACGCAGGCATGGGAGGAGTTCGGTGAGACCATGGAGCAAGACTTCTGTACGGCTTCGAGGAGATTCTGGTCCACCATCCGGCACCTCAGCGGGGGAAAGCAGTGCGCTACCAACACTATAGTGGGGATGGTGTGTTGTTGACCTCTACTCAAGACGTTGTGGATCGGTGGGCAGAATACTTCGGAGACCTCCTCAATCCCACCGACGCGTCTTCCAGTGAGGAAGCAGAGTCTGGGGACTTTGGGTTGGCCTCTCAAATCTCTGGTGCTGAGGTCAATGAGGTGGTTAAAAAGCTCCTCTGTGGCAAGGCTCCGGGGGTGGATGAGATCCGCCTGGAGTTCCTTAAGGCTATGGATGTTTTAGGGCTAAGTTGGCTGACGCTGCTCTGCAATATTGCGTGGACATCGGGGGCAGTCCCACTGGACTGGCAGACTGGGGTGATGGTCCCCTAATTTAAAAAGGAGGACAGCAGGGCGTGTTCCAACTACAGGGGGACCACACTCCTGAGCCTTCCTGGTAAGGTCTATTCAGGGGTTCTGGAGAGGAGGGTCCATCGGATTGTTGAACCTCAGATTCAGGAGGAGCAACGTGGTTTTTGTCCTGACCGTGGAACACTGGACCGGCTCTATACCCTTAAGGGCATCCTGGAGGGTGCATGGGAATTTGTCCAACCAGTCTACATGTGTTTTGTGGATTTGGAGAAGGTGTTTGACCGCGTCCCTCGGGGGGCCCTGTGGGGGTACACCAGGAGTATGGGGTACCAGATCCTCTGATACGGGCTGTTAGGTCCCTGTATGACCAGTGTCAGGGCTTGGTCCGCATTTCCGTAAGTCGGGCTCGTTCCCAGTGAGAGTTGGACTCCGCCAAGGCTGCCCTTTGTCACCGATTCTGTTCATAACCTTTATGGACAGGATTTCTAGGCACAGCGAAGGTGTGGAGGGCATCCGTTTTGGTGGCCTGAGGATCTTCTTGCAGATGATGTGGTCCTGTTGGCTTAATCAGAACGTGATCTTCAGCTTTTGCTGGAGCGGTTCGCAGCCAAGTGTGAAGCAGCTGGGATGAGAATCAGCTCCTCTAAATCTGAGACCATGGTCTTGATTCGGAAAAGGCTAGATTGCCATCTCCGGGCCAGGGATGAGGTCCATCCCTGGTGAGGTTTTCCGGGCATATTCAACCGGGAGGAGGCCTAAAGGTAGACCCAGGACACGGTGGAGGGACTATGTCTCTCACCTGGCCAGGGAACGCCTTGGGATTCCCCCGGAGGAGCTGGCCCAAGTGGCTGGGGAGAGGGAAGTCTGGGCCTCTTGTCTTAGGCTCCTGCCCCTGCGACTCGACTCCGGATAAGCAGATGAAAATGGATGGATGGATGGTTGGATGATTCCCAGATGCCTGGAAACAGTGTAATCTGATAGGATGGCACATCCACCGCTCCTTACCCTGCACCATCCACATTAGTCAAAGTGCCTCCATCATCCATGTGCAAACCCTGTGGGAGAGCAGGGTGAGGGGTGTTGCTGAAAGGTGTGGCTGCACACTTGCATTATGTGAAACCCCCATTTCATGCCTGACTAACCTGATGTAAAGTAATAGAGAGGCCAGGGAAATGAAGTGGCATGAACAATGGCTTTCATTACTTGTCTGTAATCTTGTCCCATTAGCAAATTATTATATTTATGCTGCCAGTCAGTCACACATATGTCTAAAGTTCTCAGTCATTCTTATTTAATTGCTAAAAATATTGCAGATAAGCAGACCTCGGAGCACCAATTCTTTTGTAACTGTTTACTTTTGAACAGTCACATTTATTCATCCTTATTCTCAGCTTCTTTTCATACATTTTAACCTCATGCCATCTGCAATCTGTCTTTTTTTTTTTTGCTTCTGTTCTTCTGAAAGTTGCATTGAGCTGAAAATTGTTTCTCTTTCTGAGTGTTGCAAAACGAGTGCAGGCTAAGACAAAAGTTTAACCTTGGATTGGCAGCTCTGCAGGGTTTCTCCTGTTTAAAAGGCCCAACTCCATTCCTCCTTTCCATGCAACGGCTTCAGTGTGAAAAAAATAACAGCTAGGGGTCATGGATAAAAGCAGCAGTTCATTATCCTTTCTGCACAATGTGCACACCAAAAATGCATTACGGCAGAATTGATCAATTAGCCTCTTTTATTTAATGATGCTGTGGGTTTATGCCAAGCACTTCAAATGAAAGGATGAATAATAGATCATAGGACCAAAATCTGAAAATGGGCTAACTGAACAGAAACCCCTAACCCCCACCCCACCCCCTCCCTTAAATCTTATCTTCACATCACTGCTGCAACCAAACAGAGCTCTGGTGTTCTCTGGTAACTTCACATTTCTGGAGCCCATTATAGCTTTATTGTATTTCCAATTTCATTACAGTGGTGTGTTTTTTTTCCCTTCAAAACACAATTAAACTTAAGATTGTAACTCCTGCCTTGTGCCTGCTGAGGTCTTTCAAAAACAGGATTCAGCCACAGCTGAAGAAGTCATGGAAGATGGGGGGGGTGGGGGGGGTGGGGGGGTGTTGATCAACCAGATAGGGAGAACAGCATTTCAGCACCACCAAGTGGATGCCTGTGAAATCAGGTCTTGTTTGTTGATAGGGCTTAAAACGCCATCTCCTTTACATAAATGTGAAATGAAGCTAAAACTGTCTCTCCTCTGGAGATCTCCATCAAACGCAGCGAGAAAGCAGCAGCACTGAAAAAAAGAAGAATCTTCTTCCTATCACTAAGGTTTTAATCTCAGGCACATTCGGGAATACAGCGCAAAGGCTCATAAGCTGCATGCTTTGGTATCAAAGTGTCATTAGAAAAAAAGATCGTAAGATAAAGGCATTGGCTAAAGGAAATAACAACAAAAGTCAATATTTTTTATGTGTATAATATTTCTCCAGGCTATCATCAGATCCAATATGCATCATCTCAATGGTTTCTTTCTCTTTGAATTATAAATCGTACAGCCCTAATAATTAGTACCTGTTTCTAAGGAAATTTTATTGCTGTTTTCTGTGGAATGTCCTGGTCCATCTGGATAACGTTTCAACGTACCATCTCTAATTTATATCAGCCCATAAACACAGTCATCAATCTGCTGCATTCCTCTTTTTTTTTTGGCCAACATACATAATTGCAATGTTTTTCATTTCATTTTATTTTATGTCCCCTCATACAACTTTCCCCTCCACATGAGAAAGAAAAGAAAGAAACAAGGAAACTAACTGCATGCAACCTCTACTAACCCCGGACAGTGTCTGCTACCAAAGACATTGGTAACAAGAAAGAGACTCCCTAAATATAAGGCTCCGTTTTGGTATCAGAGCTCAGCGTACCTCAGAGACCACAGAAACTACTGATGATGAAAAAGAATGTCCTAGATTTTCAGAGGAGTGAGGCAATGGATGGGGGACAAGCAGAATAAAGAATGTGTGTGACAGTGTTGTCCACATTCAGACAAAGTCTAAACTGTTTCTTAGCAGCAGGGAGGTCCAGATGATCTGCTGTAACTGTTAAAACTTTATTTAACTCCAGTCCTATTCATAAACTATAGGACACACACACACACACACACACACACACACACACACACACACACACACACACACACACACACACACACACACACACACACACACACACACACACTGTGTGACATTTCAGAAAAACAAAGTTTCCATCTCCTTTCTAATTTGTTGATTAGACATAAACGGGTATCAATATCACACAAATTTAGCCTGAGTAAATAAAACAAATGCAGTTTTCCAATGAAAATCACATTTATTAAATGATAAACAAATCATCTAGACCAAGCTGGCCCTATGCAAAAAGGCAAAAGAACCCTAAATGTAACAACCATGCAACACTTTTGGAGGTGACACTTCAATCAGTCACGATGTGTGAGTCTCACATCTCTGTGGAGGAATTGTGTCCCACTTTTCATTTTAGAGTTGGTTCAGTTTAGCTACGGTTTTCCAGCATGAGCGGCCTGATTTGGTGCAAAGGCCAGACATTATTCTTCAGGTCTTTCTTGTGGAAAGCAGAATGCATGGTTTCAGCAATTACAGCAAGTCATTTTGAGGAAGCAATGCAGCCCCAGACCATCACACTGCCACCACCATGTTTGACTTTTGGCATGTTGTTTGTCTGAAAAGCTGTTAGATTTATCACAGTGGTCCATCGACATGTCCCCTCCTAAGCGTTTAAATCGTACAGTGGCAGAGGATACGTTCCATGCAGCTGGTACCACAAAATCACTAAATCACAGGATCATTGCAAAATCACTCATGATGTTGCCAGTTCGCTCCATAAAAAGAAAGGAGAAATATAGCACCTTTACTTAACTTTAGCCACAAAGGTGTCACAGGTAATGATAATCATTTTGAAGGAGATGCTTTTTGGGGGCAACAGTAGCTCAGCAGGTTGAGCGGGTTGTCTAGTAATCGGAAGGTTGCAGGTTTGATCCCGACTCCGGACAGAGATTTCTGCTGTTGTGTCCTTGGGCAAGACACTTAACCCTCCTTGCCTGCTGGTGGTGGTCGGAGGGACCGGTGGCGCCTGTACTCGGCAGCCTCGCCTCTGTCAGTGCGCCCAAGGGCAGCTGTGGCTACATTGTAGCTCATCACCATCAGTGTGTGAATGTGTGTGTGAATGGATGAATGATACAATGTAGTGTAAAGCACTTTGGAGTCCTTACTCTGAGAGACACTATACAAGTGCGGGTCATTTATCATTTAATGTTCAGCAATAGGGAATCTGCACATGCGCTCGATCTGTGAGACATTTAATTGAGTTAAAACATGTACACCTGTAGCATTGGTCTAGATCTAAAATTAAGCCAGATTTTGGCTCAGATACAGCTCAGTGGCCAAGTGGTAGAACGTCTACCCTGAGACTGGGAGATCAGGGTTCTAATCCTGATCGGGCCATACCAAAGACTCCCTGCTTTAAGGGGTTGGATTGGGGGGTTAAACCATCAAAGGGTTCCTGAGCGCAGCTGTGTCTGCAGCTCACCGCTCCCCAGGGGATGGGTGTAATGCGGAGAACAAATTTCGCCCACACATCAGTATGTGTGACAACTAATGTTTAACTTTAACTTGGACCCAACTTGTGAACGTTGCAAGCCACCACGTGCCACACTTCTTCATATGTTCTGGTTCTGCCTGAAATTACAGCTATTGATTGTCTATTTTGGATGAACTCTCTCAAGATTTAGTGGACAACTGTGCACCCAGACCCTGTCATTGCATATGTTGGTGTGGTTGCTGTTGAACCGTCTTTGGACACATGCCAGTCGGATGTGATTGCTTTTACTGTCTACTGACTTATATTGTCCCAATGGAAAGACTTTCAGTTGCCAGCATACGGTCAGTGGATCACTGGAATTATGGCGCAGGCTCACCAGGACAAACGTAGGCACAAGCTGAGAGGCTCGGTGGAAACATTTTATGTTGTGATGTGTGATGGTCATGTACACTATACACTAGCTGGCCCAAAAGTTGACCCCATAAAAACATGGTCACACACTCTAAAATTTTGTTGGACATCATTTAGCTTTGATTACAGGAAATGTGTGTTTTATAAGTATTAAAGGCAATAACATGTTAATGCACTGTCCAGCCAAATAAAAGTTGCCACCCAAAAAAAAGGTCACACACACTAATAATTGGTTTGACCGCCTTTAGCTTTGGTTACAGCACACAATCGCTACCAAGATCTTGCATTGATGATGGTAAAGACTGACCGCTGCATAAAGTCTTTCATTCATTTAACTCACCTGGCCCTCGTTACCATACCACTTGTTTTCCTCATTATCCTTGTGTAGTTAAACCCTTTATTTGTTCTTGTCTGTGGTAGATTCTCATTTTGCCTTTCCATCATGTCTTCCACCTGCTGCTGCCCCCACATGTCCATGCCGAGCACCTACCACTGCCCCAGAGGCCGCCATGTCTAGAGGCTCTGGCTATGCCACCAGAAGAGTTCCAGCCTTCTGTATTTTGGCCTCCATCTGAGGAGTTCCAATGTAAAGTTGTTAATCTACATAACTAGAATTTAAGCTGTTGCTATTCAGCTTTGTTAAACCATAAGAAAGATCAAACAAATTGGCAAATTGGCAATGAAACTTATATTATATAATAATAATAATACATTTATTTAAAAGCGCCTTTCAGAACACCCAAGGTCACTTGACAGAAAATACTTAATGAAATACAATAAAACAACAAAAAAAAACAAGAAAAAACAAAGAGAGAAACAGTTCAATACAATCAGAGGTTGTAGGCAGATTTAAACATATGTGTTTTGAGTTTTGTTTTGAAAAGGGTAAAACTGTCGATGTTCCTGATGTCTGGGGGAAGTGAGTTCCAGAGACGAGGAGCAGAGCGGCTGAAAGCTCTGCTCCCCATGGTAGCGAGACGGGCAGAAGGAACCACAAGATGGATGGAAGAAGAGAAGATCTGAGAGAACGGGATGGGGTGTGAATACTTATAAGGTCTGAGATATATGGAGGAGAGAGGTTATGGATTGCTTTGAAGGTATGGAGGAGAATTTTGAAGATGGACCTGAATTTAACTGGGAGCCAGTGAAGCTGTTGGAGAACCGGGGTGATGTGGTGAAAGGAAGGGGTTCTGGTGATAATACGGGCTGCTGAATTCTGGACCAGTTGCAGTTTATGAAGGAGTTTGTTGGGGAGACCATAAAGAAGTGAATTGCAATAGTCGAGGCAGGAGTTGACGAGGCTGTGGACGAGAATGGCGGCAGTGTGAGGGGTAAGGGAGGGGCGAAGACGGTTTACGGAACGTAGATGGCAGTATGCTGACCGATTTTATGTTATGTCTTGAAAAGAAAGTGAGCTGTCGAGGATGACACCCAGACTCTTGACGTGAGGGGAGGGGGAGACTATGGCGCTGTCATTAGTTAAAGAAAAGCTGTCAGATTTTGAGATGGTGGATTTAGTGCCAACTAGAAGAAGTTCAGTTTTATTGCCGTTGAGTTTGAGGAAATTAGAGGTGAACCATGATTTGAATTCTGAGAGGCAGAGTGTAAGCGAGGATGGTGGGAGAGTTGAGTTAGGCTTACTGGAAATGTAGAGCTGGGTGTCATCCGCGAAGCAGTGAAACTGGATATTGAATTTGCGGAATATTTTGCCGATAGGGAGGAGATATACTATGAAGAGGAGGGGCCCCAGGACAGCTCCCTGGGGAACACCTGACGACTGGGGAGGGTTCTGAGGAAAAGGACTTTAACTGGATGAACTGAGTGCGGCCAGTAAGGTAAGACTGAAACCAGCGGAGGGGGGTGTGAGTGATGCCTAAGGAAGAGAGTCATATATATATATATATATATATATATATATATATATATATATATATATATATATATATATATATATATATATATATATATATATATATATATATATATATATCCACGGATATTTATATAATCGATAGAAGTTCATACACCAACTGGCTTGGTCTACCCAGTATATTTAATCAAAAGATTAATATTTAATTTAAGCGATTAAAATTAATAGCAAAAGTTTATTTATTAATTCAGAAGATCTAAAGAGATCTTTCCTCGTTCAGTGACCAAATGCACCACTCTGTGTTTTATTTCAAAGGAGAGTCAGGTTTAAGAAGTTAAGAATTTATTACTAACAATTTAAAGATGACAATTTAAAAGACAATTCATAAGTGACAATTTATAAAAGCTTTGGTATTAAAGCAATATGTGTATGGATGAAACAAAAAATGAAGTGTGTGTGTGTTTGGATGTGTGAATGTAGGTCTCAGAAGTTTTTTTTTTTATCTGAGAGAGAGAAAAACACGTTCTGGGTGGTAAAATTTGGTTAACAGCTAAGCTAAATTATTTCTTAAAAGAACAGGCATTCAGACGCAATCTGTGTTCTAACTCACCGTTCAGATGACCTTCTGTTCGAATCCGGAGGTCAAGGGAGGACGTTGATCAGCCTCTGGGTACTCGGTCCGGTAGGGTAGACCAGTGGTACCGACTGGTCCTAGAGTTGCCACAGGCACACAGGTGGATGGCATTGCGTCCGAGCAAATTCTTAAGGAATCTCGTAGTGTCAGCTTGTTGCAGATGGCGTTTCTGTTGAAGCAATTCTATCGGCATGACAGAAAAGCTTTAGTAGAGGTTTCGAGCGGCCGACCCGATTCTCTGGACACTCGTTGCCACGGAGAGAATTTTAGTGAGCTGAAGAACTGAACTTGAACTGAGGAGTTAGGTTTTAAGAAACGTCCGGTAATCATTCTAACGAATTAGATTTTGACATGTTAGAGGGTAGGACTTAACATACCTCAGAACACACCCTCCCAAGATAGAAAGCTCTGGTTTTATGGAACAAAGACATGTGAGTGCAGTTAACCTTAACCAGATTTCTGTGTCCTGCATGGTGCGTATAAGTGCAGTCATCTTCTTGTCACTGTTAAACATTACTGATTATCATAAATAATAATTATTATTAACCAAAGAATAATAATTCATTTCAGTAATTAAATACATTTATAATGAACCATGATGATTATTTATGAACCTTGTAATAGACAGTGAAAAGAGTTTATTAAAAATGATTCTTTTAAATGTTGAAGTGTCCTTCATCTTGCGGATGGAACAGCAGTCAGATAAAGGCAGTCAGATTAAAGATGATTTACAGCAGACGTCGTGTCTCCTGTGAAGGATAATCTGTAGATAGAAGTACAGCCAGGACAGCTTGACCAGATGAGGAAGTGTGACCTTTGGGTCACAAATGAGGCCATTCATGTCACTACACCAGTATCCTGTGTTTCGTGTCCGCACTCCTTTTTGTGTTTCATTCCAGTTTTGGGGCGTTTGGGGCTGCTCTTGTGGGGGGGTTGGTTGGATGGGTGTGTGTGTGTGTGTGGAGGGGGTTGTACTGTCAGTTTGCATCATGTGCCTGCTCTCCTGCGTTTTGGTCCATTCCCACCTCCACAACATGACACCTGCAGCACTTTCGCAGTGACATCAGCTGTAAAGTGGGCTATTTGTAGAACAGCGAGAACAAAGTTGAGTTCTAAAATCTAGTATCTGTATATGGCCCATGGTCGATAAAGATGTGTTCCTTTTTGAGATCTTTCAGCCTACTTCATGTTGCCAGACAATCTTGATGAAATCATTTCTTTACTTCTGTAATTCTGCAAGTCCTGCAGTAATCAGGTCAGAATCCCTTAGTTTCTTTAGTTAAATTAACTCAATTTTATAAATAATGTGGCTAATAACCATTCAATTATGATTTAACAATGGGACAGCTACTTTATTTACATAAAGCCTGATTTACTTTTCTCCCTCACTAAATGAAACTGTTCCTTGAAAAATGCACATTTTCTTTATTCAGATTACCATTGTCTGTTATTAAAATGTAGTTGTTGATCTGGAACATTTTAGTGTGTAAAAAAAAGCAGAAATAGAATAAATCTATGAGGAGATGATCTTTTTTAACAAAACTGTATGTTGCCCTCTATGAATTGTTGGTATGAACTTCCTCTTTGTCTTGTATCTCTGTGTACTCCCACACCTTGCTTCAACTAGCTGTCCCCCTCCTCTACCTGGTCCATCCAGATGAAAGCTCCCTATTTTGTCTCCATCACCTCTTTGTCAGTGAGCTATGCCTCTTGCTCACTAAAATAATCAGGCTTTCAAAAGCAAGTGGTACTTCTCCGGCTATTCTTTATGACCTGCCCATGATTCCTCAGAGATAACTTGTTGATACCTGGTGAGACACACAAGGAGGAGAAGGGAAGGCAGAAAAATGATGAGACGGATGAAAAGGGGGCTGTTGCCAAGGAAATGCCTTAGTGACATCACAGATGTCACGTGTCATGCTGTCCGCACATGGCTGTCTCTGTGTCCACTTTATAAATGACTAACATGAACCCTATTAGAGAAAGTTACTGTGATGCAAGGCTTTGTAAAAAATTGTTTGATTATTCATTTCAATAGCATTTTTTTAAATTGAAAAACATTTTTCACCTTTGTTCTAATTTCTGAAGCTTAATTAAGTAACAGAAAGAACGTAACACCTAAAAACTGAGACTGAAAAAATACTAGATAATTTTGCTTTTGATTTCTAGGCGCAACCTATGAGATATTTTAAAGTTCACTGCTATTAAAAATGTTATTCTTTTTTTTTATTGTAATTGTCATTAACATTGTCCTAAAACTTTAGTAAAAAGTATTAATTTACAATAAAAGTGTCATGACTCCCAATCTTTCACCCTCCTCAACCTTCATGCAGCACACCTGGTCCTCTACTCAAGCCCCAGCCAAGCCCTGTTTCCCTGGCAACCACAATAAACTTAATTCATCCCACCTGTTCCTGTCATCAACTCATCCTCCACACCTGGTTACTCTGCTATTTAAACCCCAGCCAGCTCTTCAACCATTGCCAGATTATCGAACGCTTTTTGCGCTTCTTCCTGCTCAGTCCCCGACCTCACCTTTTGGATTTCCCTATCAGACAATTCCCACCTCAGACCTCTGGTAACTCCACATATAATAAAGACTTTTTATTTAACTCTAACTGTGTTTGGCATCATCAAGGGGCCTTCTAGTTCAGTTCATGACAAAAAGTTGAAATTTTAAATATTCCTTGTTGGTTTGCAACAAAAGGAAGGTTTCACCTATCACAATCGGTGTCATAACATTGTTTATACTGGCACATTAATATCACAGTTGTGTTTTATTATTATAATTTATGTTTATGTATATGTTTATGTTTATTCACTTAGCAGATGCTTTTATCCAAAGCGACTAACAATTTCGAACCTGTAGGTCATGTTGTGTTCTGTGGGGGAAACTGGAGTACCCGGAGGAAACCCACACATGCATGGGGAGAACACGTAACTCCACGCAGAAAGGCCGCAGCCGAGTTTCGAACCTGCAACCTTCGTGCTGCGAGGCAACAGTGCTAACCACTGCACCACCGTGCAGCCATGCTGCCCCTACTCATGTTTGTTCTGAATTAATTTGCAACTCATTTTCTCAGTTAAGTAATTGGTTGTTTTGTAGCTGATGCCTCCAAGATAAACGGTTCAAATTCTGACAGCTGTTTATGTATGTAGAGTTTGTAAGTTCTCCTGAAGCATGAGTGGGTTTATCCAGGTACTCTGGTTTCCACCCACAGACTAACATAGCCCCAAGGGTGTGTGTGTGTGTGTGTGTGTGTGTGTTTTGTGAACTCTTCTATACATCTTATTGAGGACCAGTGACAAACTTTCCACCTATAAAGTGAGACAATGGTATTAAAGTGTGTGTATGTGAAGATATGGTGAGTGCATGTGCCCAGTTTAGATGAAACCCAAACGATGCTTGAAAATTATCTTCTGTGATTCATAGGAAACAGGAAGGAGAGGGGTGTAGAGAGTGTTAGTAAAGATTGTGTATGTGAAGAGGGGAGTCAGTGACTGGGTAGTGGTCCTTTCTGGTTCCTTAGGCCTTGTCCACACGTTACCAGTTTTTTTTTTAAGACCAATGTCCTTCCTCCCAAAAAATAGTCTCCAGACCACCTCGTTTTTAGAAAAAACTCCATTCACATGTAAGTGCATCGTTGAGCACATTCATATGCATGCCAGACCTGTAGGCGGCGATAGTTCTCCAGAATCCTATTCATTTCATTTTCCTGCTCAACAGCGCCTAGCTCGTTTGTGTGGACCAATTAGCAGGTAGAAGCAGAGTTATTTTTAGCTTTGTGTGGGCCCTATGCAACATGCTGTTCCAATACCCCTATCTTGCCAAACTATAACTGAACCACCATACATTAGATTATTTTAAAACACCCCACAAATGATCACAAATAAGTACATACAAGCAAAGCAGGGTTTTGCAGTACTGTATTACATACAATCAATATAGGGTAGTCATGATAACTCCTCAAATTAAAAGTAAACATCTCAAGTTAAGTCACTCAAGCAAGATTAATAAAAACTAGAAAGCACGTTGGAGGTCTACACTCATTGGAGATCTACACGCAAAGACATATATAGAGACCTTGCATAATGTAGGTCTTGACAATATGTTAAAAAAACTGACTGAAACGTGTTTCTTCTGCCCTAATTTTGTTTATCCATCCATCCATCCATTTTCATCCGCTTATCCAGAGTCGGGTCGTGGGGGCAGTAGCCTAAGGCGAGAGGCCTAGACTTCCTTCTCCCAGCCACCTGGGAGAGCTCCTCCGGGGGGATCCCATGGCGTTGCCTGGCCAGGTGAGAGACATAGTCCCTCCACCGTGTCCTGGGACTACCTTTAGGCCTCCTCCTGGTTGGATGTGCCCGTAAAACTTCACCAGGGAGGCGTCCAGGAGGCATCCTGACCAGATGAACAAGCCACCTCAACTGTCTCCTCTCGATGTGGAGGAGCAGTGGGTCTAGTCCGAGCCCCTCCTGAATGAGCGAGCTTCTCACCCTATCTCTACGGGAGAGCCCAGCCACTCTTCGGAGAAAACTCATTTCGGCCGCTTGCATCCGCGATCTCATTCTTTCAGTCACTACCCAAAGCTCATGACCATAGGTGAGGGTAGGAACGTAGATCAACCAGTAAATCGAGAGCTTTGCCTTCTGACTCAGCTCTCTCTTCACCACGACAAACCGGTACAACGCCCGCATCACTGCAGATGCAGCACCAATCCACCTATCGATCTCACGCTCCAGTTTTCCCTCACTCGTGAACAAGACCCCGAGATACTTAAACTCCTCCACTTGGGGCAGGACCTCATCCCTGACCCAGAGAAGCCATTCTACCCTTTTCCGAATCAAGACCATGGTCTCAGATTTAGAGGAGCTGATTCTCATCCCAGCTGCTTCACACTCGGCTGCAAACTGCTAAAGCAAAAGCTGAAGATCACGTTCTTATGAAGCCAACAGGACCACATCATCTCCAAAAAGCAGAGACCTGATCGTCAGGCCACCAAAACAGATGCCCTCCACACCTTGGCTGTGCCTAGAAATCCCGTCCATAAAGGTTATGAACAGAATCGGTGACAAAGGGCAGCCTTGGTGGAGTCCAACTCTCACTGGGAACGAGCCCAACTTACTGCCGGCAATGCGGACCAAGCTCTGACACCGGTCATACAGGGACCTAACAGCCCATATCAGAGGGCCTGGTACCACATACTCCCGGAGTACCCCCACAGAGCCCCCCGAGGGACACGGTCAAACACCTTCTCCAAATCCACAAAACACTTGTAGACTGGTTGGGCAAAGTCCCATGCACCCTCCAGGATCCCCTTAAGGGTATAGAGCTGGTCCAGTGTTCCACGGCTAGGACGAAAACCACACTGCTCCTCCATAATCTGAGGTTCAACAATCCAACGCACCCTCCTCTCCAGAACCCCTGAATAGACCTTACCAGGAAGGCTCAGGAGTGTGATCCCCCTGTAGTTGGAACACACCATGCGCTCCTCCTTTTTAAATTAGGGGACCACCACCCCAGTCTGCCAGTCCAGAGGGACTGCCCCCGATATCTACGCAATATTGCAGCCTACACAGCCCCACAACATCCAGAGCCTTAAGGAACTCCAGGCAGATATCATCCGTCCCTGGAGCCTTGCCACAGAGGAGCTTTTTAACCACCTCAGTGACCTCAGCACCAGAGGCCAACTCAAAGTTCCCAGACTCTGCTTCCTCACTGGAAGACGTATCCGTGGGATTGAGGAGGTCTCCGAAGTATTCTGCCCACCGATCCACAACGTCCTGAGTAGAGGTCAGCAGCACACCATCCCAACTATAGATAGTGTTGATAGTGCATTGCTTTCCCCCCCCTGCGGCGCCAGATGGTGGACCAGAATTTCCACGAAGCCGTACAGAAGTCTTGCTCCATAATCTCACCGAACTCCTCCCATGCCAGGGTTTTTGCCTTGGCGACCACCCGAGCCGTGTTCCACTTGGACTGCCAGTTTCCACCAGCGGATTCGGGGGTTGCCACCATGACAGGCACCAACGATCCTGCGACCACAGCTCTGGTCGGCCGCCTCAACAATGGAGACACAGAACAGGGTCCATTCGGCCTCAATGTCCCCCGCCTCCCCCGGAACATTTTGGAAGTTCTGTCGGGGGTGGGAATTGAAGCTCCTTCTGACAGGAGACTCTGCCAGACGTTCCCAGCAGGCCCTCGCAATACGTTTGGGCCTGCCTGGTCTGACCGGAATCCTCCCCCACCATCTGAGCCAACTCACCACCAGGTAGTGGTCAGTTGACAGCTCCGCCCCTCTCTTCACCCAAGTGTCCAAGACACGTGGCCGCAGGTCAGATGAAACAAAAGCAAAGTCAATCATCAAGATGCTGCCTAAGTTGTCCAGGTGCCAAGAGCACATATGGACACCTTCATGTCTAACCATGGTGTTCATTATGGGCAATCCATGACTGGCACAGAACTCCAATAACAAAACACCACTCAAATTCAGATCAGGGTTCCTCTGTGAGTGTTAAAGTCCCCCAACAGAACGAGGGAGTCACCGGATGGAGCGTTTTCCAGCACCCCTTCCAAGGTCTCCAAAAAGGGTGGGTAGTCTGAACTGTAGTTTGGTGCATAAGCACAGACCACATCCAGAACCCATCCCCCCATACGTAGGCGGAGGGAGGCTACCCTCTCATTCACTGGGGTAAACCCTAACGTACAGGCACCAAGATGGGGGCAACTAGTATGCCTACCCCTGCCCAGCGCCTCTCAGTGGGAGCAACTCCAGAGTGGTAGAAATTCCAACCCCTCTGAAGGAAACTGGTTCCAGAGCCAGAGCCATGCGTTTAGGTGAGTCTGACTATATCTAGTTGGAACCTCTCAACCTCACACACCAACTCAGGCTCCTTCCCCACCAGAGAGGTGACATTCCATGTGCCAAGATCCAGCTTCTGTAGCCGAGGATCAGACCGCCAAGGTCCCCACCCTCGACTACCACCCGTCACACACTGCACCCGACCCCTTTGGCCCCTCCCATGAGTGGTGAGCCCATGGGAAGGGGGACCCACGTTTCCTCTTCGGGCTGTGCCCGGCCGGGCTCCATGGGTGAAAGCCCGGCCACCAGGCGCTCACCAATTTGCCCCACCTCCAGCCCTGGCTCCAGAGAGGGGTTCCGGTGACCCACGTCAGGGCAAGGGAACACAGTTTCCATTTATATAATTTATCATAAGAGGTCTTCGGGCTGCTCTTTGTCTGATCCCTCACCTAGGACCTGTTTGCCATGGGTGACCTTACCAGAGGCAGAAAGCCTCAGACAACTTAGCTGCTAGGATCACTGAGACACTCAAACCCCTCCATCACGGTGAGGTGGCAGCCTTTATTTTTTAATTATGTTTATTATTTCTGTCTTTTTCTATCTTTTTTTATTTTAGTCTCTAAAATGCCACAATCCTGATATGCCACATACTACTTATGTGTATAAATATATATGCACCTTTGCTATTATTTTTCTTCACATTATTAGTGTTTCTGGAACAAGTGAATTTCACCACTGCGGGATCATTAATGTCTATTCTATTCTATAACCAGTTCATAGCATGTTATTTCTGTCTGCCTGCCAACTAAAATACTTTTATTATTATTATTATTATTATCATTTTATTAAATTGGATATTACTCAGTACTCAAGTAGCCTTTTAACCAAATACCTTTTTACTCCTACTTGGGTATTTGTTTGGACAGCTACGTTTTACTTTTACTTGAGTAAAAATATGTTTAACAAGTAGTGCTTCTTCTTGAGTACAATTTTTGGGGGCTCTACCCACCTTTTCTTGGGGGAGATGACAGTGTGGGTTGTAGTGCTCGTCCAAAACGAGCTATCTGGCCACTGCTACAATAGTTCGCAAAACATTTAATTATCTTTAAATTAAGTCACTTCTCAAATGTGGAGAGTAAATTGTCTTAACGTGTTTGCCCAAATATTAAGAAGATGTTAGAACTTGGGTCACAGTGTTCAACAATCAGCCCCATATGAATCAGCCCCTTTGAAGCAAATTAATTAATTTTTAAATATTATTGGTGCGACTCTGTGACTTGGGGTTTGAGATTTGCTGCTATCTCAGTTTGTTTACCCCACACTCAGAAATTTCAACTTCTGAGTAGAAACTATGAACTGCAACAGCTCCCCTAAGTCATAGAATGTTTTTTAAACCAGTTTTGGAGTACATGTCAGTCATCGTGGACTTGTGTGAGCATAACCACCTTTGCTTGAACACCAGTAAAACAAAGAAAACAGTGACTGACTTCTGGAGAAACACTTCTCCTCACTCACCAGTAAACTTCCAGGGTGCAGACAATGAGGTGGATACCTGTAAGTACCTGAGTGTTCACCTCAACAGTAAACTGAACTGGTCCAACAACACAGATGCTTTGTAATAAGGGCATAATAAAGGCCTTTACCTCCTGAGAAGGCAGAGTTCTGTTGAAGTTAATTCCCGTTTGCTAAAATCCTTTTATCTCTCTGTTGTTGGCTCTGTTATTCAATCTGCTGTGGTCTGTCAGAGTGTAGGCAGCTCTGACCGAGATAGAAAAAGACTGAACAAGCTAGTTAACAAAGCTAGCTCGGTTCTGGGCTGCCAACTAAATTCAGTTGAGGAGATGTGTAAAAAGAGGATGCTGGGGAAGATTAGCTTCATCTTGGAAAACCCCTCCCACCCACTGTGTTCCATTATGTAGGCCAGGGGTCCTCAATTATAGTGGTCCGAGGGCCACTCCAAAAACAGACCCAGAGGCAAAAGGCCCAGACCGGGGGTCATTGGGGGTGGGGTAGGGGGGTGCTGTTGCGGGGGCCACAATGAGGGGGCCCGAATAAGAATAATCCTAAATTCCTTTTCAGTACAATTGCCAAACCTGGACAGAATCAAAGCTCTGACCCATCTGTTTCCTTGGCCATCAGCAGCAACAACTTTATGGGATTTTTCACAAATAAAATGGATTCCATTAGAAACTAAATGATTAGCATCCCCCCTAAAGCAATTTCTTCTCCCTCAGTAATTGAGGTGGCATCAGAGGTAACATAGAACATCATCTGTGTTTGAATGTTTTAGATTCAGTTGAGCTTTCATAGTTATCAAAAATATTAACTTCATCTCAACCTTCAAATTGTATTTTAGACACAATCCCAACCAAATTATTTAAAGATGTATTTCCTTTGGTAATATTTAAAATGGGGGCAGTAACCAATCTATCCTTAATAAATGGATATGCATTTTAAGGTTGCTGTAATCAAACCTCTACTTAAGAAACCTTCTCTGGATTCAGATGACCTAATGATTTATAGACCAATATCTAACCTTCCATTTTTATCTAAAGTCTTTGGGAAAATAATGGCCAATCAAGAATATGAGCATTTTATACAATAATGATCTGTTTGAAAAAAATCAGTCTGGTTTTAGAGTATCACAAAACTGAAACCACATTAATGAAAGTTACAAATGACATTCCCATGGCCTCAGAAAGGAATATTGTGTCTTTTCTGGTCTTGTTGGATTTCAGTGCTTTTTAACATTCTCCCTATCCTAATAATACTTCCTTTGACATGGAAGGTGCTACTACTAGTTTACCAGTTGAATTAATTATAGATGAACTAAGAAAAAGATAAAGACAATAAAGTTTATCTCTTACTAAATAGAATATTTACCAAGAAATAACAATGTAGCCATAGTAATACTACTTTGTGTGTGTGTGTGTGTGCGCGCGCGCCTTGGCTTCTCAATCACCAGTGAGTCATGGCGGATGGCTGCTTATACTTTTCCAGAATCCTCTAGAAGTTTAGTCATATTAAAAGGGAGTTTCCGTCTCCACTCTCGAACATTCTTGCTTATGATGAGGATTGCTGTAAAGACACTGACGCCTGTCAGTGACTTGATGCAATTTGCTGGATTCTTTATGTAGGATTTTTTTTTTTCATTTCATTGACTGGCTTAAAGAACTGAACTGTATTGGAATGTTTACTTTGTGAAGTGTCTTGAGATGCCTTGTCATGATTTAGCGCTATATAAATAAACTACATTGAATTGCATGTACATTAGTATGTTTGGGTCACTTTTACTGCATAGTTCTGGAAACCCAAGTTTCCTTTTATTCATTGTTGTTAGTGGTTGAAGGTTAAAGTAATAGTACATAGTAAGTAACTACATTTTATTTATATAACACTTATTACAGACATTAAATCACAAAGTGCTTCACATAGATAAAAACAAAATAAAACAAAGTCATAAAATCATAATGATCTCAAAACAGAAACGATTAACATCAGACAAAATAAAGCCATAAAATTATAAAATTTCATATACAGATGAAATATGATTACACATTAGAGTTAAAAATAAGAAAACAAAAGATGTAGGTAAAGGTAATAGCTTATTCCCTTTGTGTGTTTACCTGTAATCGTGTTATTATTTTTCAACTTACTTTTCCCTAAGTGTATGTGCTGCTGTAGCAAGTGAATTTCACTACCGTGGGATCAATAAAGTCTATTATATTCCATTCTACTGTTTAAATGGCTTGTAATAGCCTTAACATTATCAAAGGAAATAATTGGATACATCAATAGAGAGCATATAATTAACACATAACACTTTTTGTCAGTAATGAACTCAAAAACATCACTTTTACAGATTGTGTTAAAGAAGCAAGGCTCCACTCAGCAAAAGCTTTGCCATTTAATCAGTTGTTTGGTACTGGTCTTTACCACTGATTAGCACTATGTGAACCTCTTTTTGACTGAAAACAAAGTATTCTTTTTCACACATCACATCTTAAGCTGGGCCTTTTGTGCCTTCGGATTGCTTTGGTATAATATTTAAGAGTACGCAGGTTAAAATTACAGGAGTGGATTTGTAAGGACAGCTTTTGAAATTCAGGTAATTCTCAGCAGAAGTGTGTAATCAGGCTTAAGGTCAACAGATATTCTAGAGAATAAAACTCTGTTGACTCAAAATGGAAAATGAAGGCAGGGGCTAAAGCTGTGAAGGAGTAAATGTAGGGTGATGAACTCTGACATGTAAAGATGTTCAGCTCACCTGATGGAAGAGAAAGTAATTAGTTTCACTTTTAAAGGTATGCCTTATTTGTTTTGTGCAAAAAATATTTGATATTGGAACAAAATAATGAACCCAATATTAGGGATGGGTACTGTATTGTGTACTTTTTAAGGCACCAACCTAATTCTGTGGTACAGACCAAAGACAGATTCATGTGATATGAAACGGTAACTTGTTTTGGTACCTTTTGCCACTTACACACAAGCCTTTGGTACCTGGTTTCCCAAGATAGACAGCACCGCATGCGCAAGAACATTATGTAGTCATTTGCTGCAAGCGAGATGTAACTAGAGCAAACAGTATGGAGTATGCTCTAAAGTTTGGGTCTACTTCACAAGATGCGATGGGTGACGATGACAACATTGACAACGTTCAAAGTGAGCTACCATCGTCCGAATGTGCTCCAGCAGGTAAATAAACAGTTTAAGATCATGTTAGCTTGATAGTTTTGCTTCTGCTGCTAGCAGCTAATGGTGCGTTCACACTCTCCCTGGTACTCGGAATTTCCCACTTCTGAGTAGTTCGAGAGAAAGCCTCTAAAGTTTGACTTCACTTTACTAAATGTGATGGGTGACTGGGGTGATGCTGAAATTGACAATGTTCTAAGTGAGCTATCACCATCTTAATCTGCTCCATCAGGTAAATAAACTGTTTAAGTTAAGTTTAGCTTGATAGTTTAGCTTCCGTTGCTAGCAGCAGTTTTCTCCTCCCTACTCAGAAAATCTGACTTCCGAGAAGGAACCGTTTGAAGAAGAACGGCAAAAGGAATGAAGATACACAGCAAATTTAGTTCACAGCAGAGATGTTTGCTTCAGTTTTAATTTGCAATTTATAATGCTACAAGGACCCACCCATCACACAGTTTGTCCGGAGATGAAAGGAGAGGAAAAGGAGTATATGGAGCTGGGTTTTTGTTTGTGAAATACCACAATATTAAAATACAGTTGTATGGTATCAACATTTGTTTTAGTTTATTGTTTATTTTTAGTGTTTAGTGAGCTAAGTGGTATTCAAATAGTCACTTGCATTGTGTAGTGAACTCAGATGTCAGTGTTTAAAGATCCTCGTTATTTATGGTAAGTCTGCACTGGGAGGTATGAAGTTAGCACTAAATGACAAGAGTGGCTCAATGAGAATGAGAAGTTAGGCAGAACTGACCTATGATAGTGTTAGAGTTTATCGTTTTTATTTTTAGAAGTAGCTTACTGATTATATACTGTTGTAACATGAGGAAATATGGGTTTTCTGTGCCAAAGGTTTCATTTGCCCAGCTGGGTCAAGAGCTGGGTCGCTCAGAACTTTCACCCACAGATTGAGACCTTTGCCGACATGAAGTCTGCAAGAGTCTGCTGCAAACCATAACATCTGCCACCTGCAGTGCCAGAAGATGTTGTTCTCATGGAAGCTAGTCATAACACAGCAAAGTCTTAAACTTCCTTTTCTTTATTTTAAAGGTTAAATAATCATTATTATCATTTTGCTCATTATAAATGTGTTTTAATCAAATGAATGATTATTATGCTTTGGGTAATCATAATGAACTATAATGAATCAATACTTAATTAAATAATGTTTGAGGATGTTCGATAATGACCTTCACGCACACTCAAACACTCACACACACACACACACACTCTCACAGTAAACTCCAAAACACATTTGCTCTGACGCACACGTTTGCTTTGAGAAGAGAAAGGCTTTTGGTAAGTTTCAGTTCATGTTATGCAGTTCGAGTTGGTCAAAGAGAGAGAGAGGACGTGTGAACAACCGCTAACGGGGGAACGGAGCCCATCGGGCCCCCCTCACGCTATTCCCATCAAGCCAGACAGGATAGCTGAATTGCAACCAGCTAACGCAGACTCGTCCAGAGTCTTTTGATTTCTGAGTAATTTAAACTTAAGAAAGCGCATCTGTCAACTGCTTCATTAACGTGTACCGAGGGCAACTCTGGACCGGGTCGCCAGCACACCTTCGTCTCCTCTGCCAGCCAAGGTGTCATCTGGAGTACCACCCTCCTGGGATCCGGATCCGAAAAGGGAGTCCTGAATACGGTGAGGCAGTCCACGACCAGATAGCGTTTGATGCATCTTTTCTAATAAGAACTAAGTTTAATTCAAACCATCGTTTTCACTCAGACACCTGTTTCTTCCTGAAGCAATCTCAGACACCTGCACACACGCATCCATAATCACATCACATCATTCTCAATCTTCAGCACATTCAACACAAGGTCTATTTGAGCAAGCTTAAAATATCAACTGTTAAAGATTGTTCAACAAAGTTGCCAATGTTGATTGTTATTTCCTATGCTTGTCATTTCAAAATCATTAGTTTAATTTGAAGAATTAAAATTCTTAACTTTCAAACTTGCCTCTTCATTGAACTGAAACACAGACACACGGATATGATTGTCAGTTTATCGATGAAAACAACCTTTGAGTCTTCTTAACCCTATAAAATTTGGTTATTAATTTATTAATAATTAATATTCCGAATTAATATGTAGGATGGTTCATCTTTCATAAAAGAGCATAAACCATTACGCTACACTGTTCACAATGGTGTTTTCTCAGATTCCTTTTTTTATCTCAATATTAAAACTTGTATTCACCCTGGTGAGTCCATAATGTTTAGAATGTTATGTTTTTTTTTTTTTTTTTTTTATCATTAGAGCTTTTGTCTTCGATTTGAAATTACATCTGAATTGACAGGTAACTTTTTTTGTCCAGTCATAAGTGGAATTTGTCCTTGAATTCTAATTGAAACAAACAAACAAAACAACATTATAAGTGTAAGGTAAAACATAAAGATCAAACATTAAAGTCCCACTAGTTATCACGCACTGGTGAAATTCATCTCCATCTTTCACCCATCCCCATGGGGAGTGGTGAGCTGCAGCTGTGGCTGCGCTCAGGAACAATTTGGTGGTTTAACCCCCAGTTCAACCCCTTCAAGCTGAGTTTCAAGCAGGAAGGCGTTGGGTCTCATTGTTAAAGTCTTTGGTATGAGTCGACTGGGATTTGAACCCCAATGTCCCAGTCTCGGGGTGGACACTTTACCACTTGGCTACTGAGAAGTTAAAATGCAATGCTTTTATTTTTATTAAAAAAAAAAAATGTTGTGGGTCTGATCATCAATTCTTACATGTTTCCACTGTATGATGTGTTTTTCTAATTCGGGTCTAAAAATAAAAACCTCTTTTACTCCAGAAAATATGTCTGAATTAGAAATGTGTTAAAATAATGATATAAGAAAAGGATAATCCTGCAGAAAAGACATTTGGTTCGTATGTTGTTAAATATATGTTTATTTATGGTTAAATTATTTCTTCTGCATTTGTAACAATCTGCATTTTTATCTAATTTCATAATAAAGCTGAATAAAATAATTTCACGGCAGTTTGTTGTGAAAATGTTGTGTTAACTTACAGCTCAGATTTTCAAAATAAAAGCAAATCAAAGCATACTTTTATTTTTTCATGTTCTTGATTGAAAAAAACATAAAACGTTAATTGTACCCTTGAAAGTTTCTGATATTATTTCAGGTACAAATAAAACATTCTGATCAACCGAGGAATCTTGTCAGTACCGATGTTGTCACAGGTTTGTTAAATACCAACTATAATAACTGTTAAGCACTAGGATAAGGTTTTAACTGTGATCTTAGCACTTTACAACTGCAATATGTTTGAAAGCATAAAATGTTTGCAATGTAAAAAGATCACATTTTAACAACACAGAAAAATTATCTAATCTGTTTTCTTTCCAGCTTTGAACCCTTGTCCAACCCAAAATTGTTTTATTCTAAGACACATAAAACATTTTGATGCTTAAATCAAACCATCTTTGTACTGAAAACCAGTAAACAAATTAAAACTCCAAGATCTTAGACTGAACATAAACTGGACTTTAGTTGTTTTAAATAGGTTGAACACAAGACTTCAAAATAAAAGTTTCACAGTTTTGCCATACCGTCTTCCTGCTTGTGATAATTTTCTCCTAGAAGTAAATGCAGCTTTCCTGAATAAAAAAACTCATTCAGATGCAACATCTTTGACAAAATTGCAGCATTTGGGAAAGAGGTTACTACTTGATATTTTTGTGGTGTTCTGCTTGTCCCCCCAACGCTGTGCAAACACAGTCCTTTGACCAAGTGTCAAGTCTAGAGCTTTGTGAGGTGTAAGCCAAAAATGCCTCAGCCGGTGAGCTAATGTTATCAATGCATTGTTTGGATGTCTAATGACAAATAACCAAAACCAAAAATGTTGAATATGTACAGAGTAGGTAGCACACAGGTGTAAGAAGGCACACACAAACACATTAATACACATACCGTATGTTCACCACAATCGTTCTTTGAATCTGCTACCCTTTGCCTGCCCTCGACGCTGCTCAGACCCTGAGGCAGTTCCTGGGGCTAAAGACTTTACAGGGATCTGACTCTGAAAGCATCGACAGCGGGCGAGGGAGCCAAACTAGAGATTATGGTACTTCACCGGGCGTGCTTGTCTGTTTTGTCTGTGTCTATGGGAGAGTTCGTTTAAAAAGAACATGCTGTTCATGAGCCTCACTTACGATGCTCTAGGGATATCACAGATGCCATTAGACTGGGCCACATGCAGCAGAGCAGACAATATGTGGAAAGACTACAGATGGATCTTCAAAGAAGTAAAGCAAAGCAGACCTGAGTCGAAAACATCTCCCAGCTTTAGCAGTTCCTTCACGCTTCCCGTTGGGTTTAGAATACATGAAACTACATTGTTAGATATTTGTAAGGTCAGGGTGGTGTAAAAGTGATGTAAACATGCTAAAGAACAAACATAGTTAGCCCAAAGTCCTCTTAATGATGCCACTAAAGCAAGGCAGGTGATGCTAAAAGCCAATCAGCAGTCTGCTAAAAGAAGCCTCACCATTAGCCCACTCACAGAGCAAAAGCCATTTGTGTGTGTGTGTGTGTGTGTGTGTGTGTGTGTGTGTGTGTGTGTGTGTGTGTGTGTGAAGAATGAAGAAATAACAGGATAATTAAGAAGAGCCCATTATCATTGGGGAATCTTTTGAACAACCTGGTCTCAAAAACTACATTAAGTGTAGCCTCTTAATTTGAAATGATGTACTGGTGCCATGGAAACAACACTTTTATTTTAGTTTATTTTCATTCAGAGTTGAAAATCATTACTGCAGAGTTGCTGTTAATTTCAGAGCCTAAACAGTATGAGTCTTTGGATTTCTAAAAATGTCTTTTACAGACTGTGCTTACTTTTGTGGCTTTTAATGAAATAACAATTAGTTACTCATTTATTTGAATTTCATGTGTTCGTCACCAACATAGCTGAATACCAGCGGCTGTCCAAAAGGACTAGGATCTACTTCAACAGGTTTCAATTTCCCCTGTACCCTGTCTTAACTATGAGACCGGAGCAATGTCCTCACTCCTAGAGATGAGGCCCCAACCTGTCAGTCCAAAGGGATGGGTACCTTTTGACATGCGAATTGATACGATACCCATACCTACAAATCAATACCAAACCTTAACGGTACCTATTTTCTAAACTTACAGTGTTTAATAATTATTTAAATCACTTTTTTTCACACACACACACACACACACACACACACACACACACACACACACACACACACACACACACACACACACACACACACACACACACACACACACACACACACACACACACACACACATACCTTTTCCAATATATAACCATATTTGATAAACATCATGATGAATAACATAAAACTGTTTGTATTTTATCATCGTAGTGTTGTACAAAATTCTTCAATGTGAAAACCTTTAACAACAACTTTTTCTAAATGATGCAAAATCAAACCCAGCTCCATGTACTCCTAATCCTCTTCTATGCCCTCCAGAATAACTATGATGAGGAGATCATGTATTATAAACTACAAATGAAACTAAGGCCTAGTCCACACGTAGCCGGGTTTTTTATAAAACGAATATCCGCCCCTCCAAAAACTTGCATCCACACCACCGCGTTTTAAAAACAAACTCTGTCCACACGTACCCGGATAAATACGTTGTTATGGACATGCCAGACCTGTAGGCGGCAGTACTTCCCCCGTTCTTAACCTCGTCCTTCGTCTGTGGTCTTCCGCAAGGAGCAGTAATACCGCTTGCAAAAACAAACAAGCAGAAAGCGCTTGGACGATTGATGGATCGGGTAGTGACAGAGCGCAGCTCTGAAAGCTTCCGTGTTGCCGGCTAATGTAAACACAGGTCGCACACGTGATGTCAGCATTTTTTTGTCGCGAAAAGTGACGTTGCGGACCTTAAAACTCCGGTTTTGTCCGTCCACACGCAGACACCCAAAACGGAGAAAACGCAGATCTTCACTTTGGCCGCAGTTTTTAAAAAACTCCGTTTTCGTGTGAAAAATCTCCGTTTTCGTGTGGATGACAGGCCAAAACGTAGGAAAATATCTACGTTTTGGCAGATCCCCGGCTACGTGTGGACAGGGCCTAAAGCAAACTTACTTAACGGTACCCATTTTCTAAACTCACAGTGTTTACTTACAGGGACCACATGCAGAGGTCCCTATTGCAAGCTGTGTGAATTCACCCGAACTGTCACCACCTCTGAAAATCAGCCAGCTGAAATCAAAAGAGCAGTGCCTAAGGAATTCACAGAGGATGAATGCTTCTGAAAAGATCCTTAAAAATTATTTGCTGTTACAAATAGTCCTTATATGCTATGATACACACCATGAGATGGTATTATAAGCTAACCGTGTAGAACGCCCAAAACTTGGCTTCAGGCTATTTTTATTTTTTACACATACAAGGGCAGTCAGGCCATTTTTTTTGTCTTCCTTTGCAACTAAAATACCCCAAAAAAGTGTTCTAACCAAACTGATTGAAGACACGTGTACATCAGGTCATGTTTGACTGTATTGTTTGTGCCATTCACAGGAAAATATGATCATGTTACAAAAGATTTGATGCATTAATGACAATTTAAATGAGATGCTAAAAACAATTTTTAAAACAACTGATGAAATTTTCAAACATCTTCATCTGTAAATGATCCAAATAGAATCCTGTTTCAATGCTGAGTAGGCAGGGATGGGAGTGAGAAGAAGGTGTGGAGGGGGTCTACTCATGTAAAGCAGACGACTGTGATAAAAGCCACCGAACAAAGGAAATGCCACAAAGTGTTTGGAAAAGAATAATAAAAAAGAACAGAACTAATTTGGCTCTGTTGTTGTTTATAGCATGGCTGCGGCTCCATCTTTTATTCATCAAGACACAAGGCGACTGGATGTTCTGTCTTTCTCCCTCTTACTCATGTCCCCAATTCTCATTTCAAACAGAACCCATTGAGCTGTAGAACCACATTCTGAATCACAATGAACTTTTTTTTCCCTTTTCTCAAGCAAGAATAGAATAAAGGAAGGGAAAATGACAAAATTGCAGGTTTACTGTGGCAAGCGTGAGACGAGGGGGAGTGGGGGGCTTTGTAAACGTTACCTGACAATCATCACCATGCACCATCCAGCAAACATGGACTAACAACACAAGCAGTGGATCAGACATGGCTAAGTCTAAAGGGGTCATACAGCCATTTTGAATTGTGTTCTTTGACAAAATAATTAAACTTTTAGACTTCTAACTCATTGTAGTCACCTCCCAATCTTAGAAACTTCCATCCATCCATCCTCTGCTTATCCGCATTGGGATGCTGAGATAATATCCAGGCATTCTTCTACCTAGTGACACTTTTCACATCTTCATGGGGATCTCAAGGCATTTCCACGCATGAAAGTGTAAGTAATTCCTCTAGTGAGTTCTTCTCCCAGTGGGACATGCCTGGAAAATATAGGGGGTGAGCAGCAGGTGTCCTAATCATATTACCAAACTACCTCCCTTGACTCTTTAGAATTTGAAGGACCATCGGTTTTTCTCTCTCTTCTCTTAAAAAGCAACATTTTTGCTGGTAAACTGGATGTCTAACAATGCTCTAGACATGTTTGGTCATTAATTTAGCATTGTAGTGTCTCTTATGTAAACTGTGATTATATATTCAGTGTAGCGCCCTCTTCAGTTTAAAACTCTGCACCAAATTTGAATTTGAATCAACCACCGCAATTGGCTAAAGCATGACTTGACTTTTGGTGAATGCCCATTTTTTCATGCATTGTGTCATTTTATTGGTTGTTTTACTGCTTGTTCTTATTAGTCTTATTATTTTTTTTTATTTAAATGTTTTTATTCAGTTTGAAATGTGCTGTTACACATTAATTGGTATGGTATGTTGACAGGATAGCATTACATCAGCTGCACTGCTGCTGTAGGGTATAAATAAAGTTGAGTTTCAGGCCACTCCTCCATTGTGAGTTGGAGCCATGGATTTGAAACAATACGGTTCAGAGCCGCTCTCCTGCGAAAGGAACTTTCCTTCCTTCCCTCCGTCCTCTGGTGAAGGAAGTATAAATAACTCCTCCACCTCAAATGGCTGCCCTGAGGCAAAGGAGCTAGCATCACTATCAGAATCTAGGAAATGCTGCCTTTTGTTCATGTTTGTTAGCAGCTCCGTTGAGCTGGCGGGTGAGTGTGTGTGTGTTTGTTAGCAGCTTTGCTCTCCGACTGAAAGTCTCCGGGGTAGCAGGGTGCAGCAATCCGTGTCACTCACTGCCACAGACCCGCCCACCCAGTCCACCAGGCAACGCCTCCTTGTACATTTTCCAAACAGGAAATGTGGGTGGAGTGAGACATTTGAAGGGGGATAACTTCTCTTTATGGACCCTTTTACTGTTTGTAAACAATATGACGTCAGCGAGAATGCGCGCGCAGCTTGGCAACAGAGAAAGGCATTGTTTCAGGCTTTATCAAGCTACGCTGCGGGGTTATCACCGGCAAATCTTGAATGTTACATTATTAAAGTCACTTTAACGAGTGGCAACAGACTCCCGGATCCCTGTGGCATTACGGAATGGGTGGAAGATGTAGGTGCATGGCCAGATATCCTGTGGCCCGATATATATAAGTTTTTAGTGGAGAGGCCCAGTAAGTACACATGTGAGAAGCTACGGGCATACAAATCGTTAGATGCATACAACTATGTTGTATGTGGCCACGTACAGAAAGTAAAATATCACAACATAGACTCTGAGTTTTGCGTCTTGAAGGCAGAAGTCCTTCCTAGCCAAAGACAAGGACACAAGACTGCTATGTACGAGACTTGGGCCATAGTAAACAAACCAGAGAACTACGTCTTCACAGCCAACTGTACCTGCATGGCAGGGTGAGTATAGCATAGGTTTCTTTTTTTAGCGTGCTCAGAGTACAATCGTGTTAATTTTAGAGAAATACAGTTTATACTAATATGCAGTGGGAAAATACTGATGAATTAGAATGAAATGTTAATTTGAAGCATGAAATAAAGCGTATACATTTGTTTAATTCTGTCATTTTGATTTTCCAGACTTGGGTCATGCTGCAGCCACGCAGCAGCAATTTTATTCAAAGTTGAGCTTTGTGTTAGGATGGGAAAAACAGAAAAGGCTGCAGTTACATCTCAGGCATGTGCATGGGAAGACCTGAGCAGGAAAAATGTAGAACCAGCTCCACTGAAGAAGAACATAATTACCTTACCTGATATAAAATGGGCGCCGCGCTACAAACTCGAGCATTTTGGATCGTGTTTTCAGTCCAGTTTTCATCAACCCTTTTGATGGCCTGCAGCCACAGACGCCTCCGATTTTGTTGAAATGGATGTGCTCCCTTCGGAATTCTGTAAAGTTTCAGTCCACTGCTTGAAGAGAAGCGATTCTGGCATCCATACACGCAACAACCCGACATTTTTATGTGCTCAGAACTTCAAAACAAAGGGTTTAAAACGCTGTTTTATTATCAAGTGTGAATGAGGAAGCCTTCACTCTCGTTGCCAGGCTGCGCGCGCAACTTTTGATGACATAGGTAGTAAAAGGGTCTATATGGCGGAGCTCTTCGTCTCTTAAAGGCTGAACCCTGATGCCCTTTGAAGGAAGGTTCATCTAAACATTATTTTCTAAAAATGTACATTGCAGTTGTAGGAGTCATTTATTTTGTTCTTTAATTATATTTTGTTGGTTGGGTTTCATCTGTGGTGGTGGTGTCGGGTGCGTCACATGTTATTTAAGTGGGTCCTCAGGTGTTTCAGATGATCCGATTACGCATGGGTGGCGGCATGAGCATACGGTTTTTACCGCTTGCCACACCATGGCACGATATATTTATTTTCTGTGAAGATCAACTTTGAGCACTACTAACCTTAGAACAGCATTATGTAAAGCACCAGCTAGTGCTTGTAAAGAAAATAAACAAGACAATTGCACCGCTAAAAGATGTTTTGATTGATGAATAGAAGCCCGTCAGAAGCCCTCTCCGCCCTCACCCAGCTGGCTGACAGCAAGAAGTGTCAGCACAGCAGTTCATTTTAAATAATGGTATTACATACAATGCTTTAGTTATTGATAAGCACAAATATCTCAAAGATGCAGCAAAGTGAAGCACCTTTGATGAGTGTAGAGGTCAGGCACAGTCTTGTCTTGGTATACTATATTGTCAATATGTTCCAGTTTGACTCACCTCCATATCATTTTTCTGCAATTCCAAAACAATTCCAATTTCCTAAACTTCACTGTAGCTCATCCAAATGTGATTCCATAAAACATCTGGGTGAATGTCTGGGGCAGCTGTGAAGAACAGTTGTTTGTCAATCAAATAAAGACAAAGGCTGGTAGCTTGTTCCCAGCTTCCCCACCAAATGTCAAAGTGTCTTCAGGCAAAACACTAAACCAACACATTCTTACCTCCTGAATGTGTCTGAGAGTTTGTGTGTAAATGTGACTTTGAAGTTCCACATAGCTCGGACTTTTTTCAGAAGAACTACACTGCCACTACCTGGATTTAACTAAGCAAATAGGTGCAAGCTTCTTATTGGATAATTACTACATGGGCTGGCAACAAGTGTTTTAAGCCTAACTGGTGCAATGAGTTGCTTCTCATTTCTTTAACAACCATGTGAAAGACACATCTGATGGTCATGGAAAAGATGCTAGTCTGTTTGAGAAGGGTCCGATCATTGCCATCAAGCAGAGAAAACATCTGAGATGCAGAAATGACTAAAAATGGGTTAAGCACTGTTCAAAAACTGCCCAACGCTTTATTAAAAACTGGTCTAATGAGTCCAGATGGACTCTGTTCCAGAGTGATGGTGCATCAGGGCAGGGGCGCAGATAGGATTTTCAAACTGGGGGGGGCAAAGTTCCAATGTACCCTCCCCAAACACATGCATGCACGCAGACACACACGCATGTAGACACACACATACACGAACTATTGCAAGTGCCTTAACTAGAGCTCAGTCAGTTTGTGTAATTTCTTCCAATGGTTTACATAAAAACTAACACTTTTATATACGTGTTTGAAGCCATTATGCAGTGGAACGCTGGCAACAAAGCTCTGCCTGATCAACACTATAAATGATAAATGATCCGCACTTGTATAGCGCCTCTCAGAGTAAGGACTCCAAAGTGCTTTACACTACAGTGTATCATTCATCCATTCACACACTGATGGTGATAAGCTACGATGTAGCCACTGCTGCCCTGGGGCACACTGACAGAGGCGCCCCACTATTTCATTCAGTCATTTGTTATTCTCCCAATCAATTACTAACCAAAACCTCATGCTTTATGCAAAACATTAAATGATTTTCAGCATACCAATCTTTACAGAAAACATAAAAGCCCTAAAAAACTGCACATAAAATATAATAAGAAACAATATTGTGATGGACAGAAGACGGAAGCTGCCGGGCTCTGAGGGTGTGGTGATTGGACACAGGCTGGTCCTCGTTACAGATAACGAGGCCTGGGAGGATAAAAGGGTGACAGGTCTACCGAGATGTGTGCGTGGTCGACCTGTCATTGTGGCACCGGACTTTGGGGGGTGGGGTCGTTCGCAGTCGGTTAGGGCTGCCGGCGACGAAGACAGTTAAGCAGGCGTACAGTGTTCCAGTGTTAGGAGGGAAGGCTGGTTGCCTTCTTTAGGTAGCGAGGGCTGGGCATAGTGGATGCCAAGACCACGCCGATATCTGCCGCTACGGACTCAGGCAGTTGGACTCATGTGTGGACTTACCGCCGTCCTCACAAGCTGCACCCCGGGGCGTTGGACGGCGTTGGAAGCTCAGACCCCGGGGAGGGGGGTCACAGCATCTGAGACAGCTAAGTACCGCTGCTTATGTTATTCAGGCTGGACAGTTGTGTTTCGTGATTGCTTGTGCAATAAAGTGTATCTCTTTATAAGTCGTTGCCTACTGGTGGTGTTTTCGGGTTCTGTCTGGAGGGCAAGATATTCTGCCCGTGCACCCACGGAAGCTCACATTACAATATTCACCTATCACTTAGAGCAGTAGTTCCCAAACTTTTCAGCCTGACCAACAGATGTTCCCTCGTATTTTGACGTTATTTATAAATTTTCATTATATTTGGAAAGTTTTAATTTATATATAAATATATAAATCTCTTTTGTAACGTGAGGAAGTGTGGGTTTTCTGTCACAAAGGTGGTGTTGGACTCAGCTGGGTCAAAGCTGGGTCGCTGAGAACTTTCACCCACAGATTAAGACCTGAACGCCAGCGAGTCTGGGAGGAAACCATAACATCTGCCACCTGCAGCTTCGTGCCAGAAGATGTTGTTCCCACAGAAGATGTTATTCCCATAAATGTAGTCATAACAAGTCTTAAAACTTTGTTTCTTGATTTTAAGGTTAAAAGTTTAATCATCATTTTGCTCATTATAAATGTGTTTTACTCAAATGAACGATTCTTATGCTTTGGGTAATTATAAGAGATTTAATGAATCCATACTTAATTAGATAATGTTTGGGGATGTTTGTTACCGACCTTCACACACACTCAAGCACACACCCACACACAGATTCTCACAGTAAACTCCAAACACATTTGCTGACGCACATGTTTTGCTTCGAGAGGAGAAAGGCTTTTGGTAAGTTTCAGTCTTATGATTTCAGTTCGTGCTTGACAACGAAAGAGAGAGGACCTGAATAAACGCTAGAAGGGGGGAGCCGGTTGGCTCGTTTCTCCCCCCCCTTTCACGCTGTTCCTGTCAGCCAGAAAGAATAGCTGAATCGCAACTTCTAACGCAGACTCATACCGGGTCTTTGATTTCTGAGTGAATTAACTTAAGAAAGCGCATCGACAAAACGCTTTACCATCAACGTGTACCGAGGGCAACTCTGGACCGGTTCCGTTCGACACCTATGTCTCCCCTGTCAGCCGCTGGTGTCATCTGGATGAACTCAGGACCATCCTCCACGGCCCGGATCCGAAAGAGGGTCCACAAGAGTTCGGTGAGACAGAACACGGTGTTTAGCGTTTGATGCAGTTCTCTGATAAGACCTAAGTTTATCCAAACCATCACTTCACTCAGACACCTGTTTCTTCCTGAAGCAAAATCAGACTCACACACGCATTCATGTCACAACATTCTCAATCTTCATAAATTCACCACAAGGTCTATTTGATCATATCAACTGTTAAAGATTGTCCCACAAAGTTGCCAATGTTGATTGTTATTTCCTGTTTGTCAATTTCAAAATCATTAGTTTAATTTGAAGCATTAAAACTTTTAATTGTCAAACTGGTTTCCTCATTGAACTGAAACACAGACACACAGATATTATCGTCAGTTTATCGATGAAAACAACCTTTGAGTCTTCTTAACAATATAAAATTTGGTTATTGATTTAGTAAAAATTAATATTCCGAATTAATACGTAGCATGGTTCCTCTTTCATAAAAGAGCATAAAACCACAACGCTACAATATAACTGATTAAAGACAGTTTCTCCTTACACTTTTTAAATTTTATATTTTACCTATTTCGGGGTCGATCTGAATCTGGGGGTGGGGGGGGTGGGCATATTCCAAGATGACAATGCCAAGATTCATTGGGCTTCAGATAGAGAAAGAGCCGTTCAGGGAGCATGAGACATCATTTTCACACATGGATTGACCACCACAGAGTCCAGACCTTAATCCCATTGAGGATCTGTGAGATGTGCTGGAGAAGGCTTTGTGCAGAGGTCAGACTCTACCATCATCAATGCAAGTTTTGGTGAAAAATGAATGCAACACTGCATGGAAATAAATGTGGTGACATCAGAATCAGACGCTGATCGAAAAAAAATCCTTAGGAAATATGGGTCTTAATCAAAGCGAAGTGGGGTCAAACCAATTATTAGTTTGTGTGACTTTTTTTGTGGCAATTGTTATTTTGCTAGACAGTAGATTAACCCTAATACTTATAAAACACACATTTAGTTATTTTGTGTACCTACATGTTGGCCAATGGCAACATTTTATTTGTCATTATTAAGATGCAATTATAAGCCAATATAAAGGCAAAAACACTTTTGCCATGAGCAGCTCCATCATCAGAGGGTAGAAGACCTGTCTTATATTTTGTTACAGCAGACTGTCAGGCCATAGCCATTAGTAAATACATTTTCTGGGTGTAGTACATGCAACATTTTTTTTTTAAAGTTATTTTTCTCTGAAAATTTAATTAAATTTTTTTTTAGCATTTTAAACGTTTTCCATACTCAAAAACTTCTACAATTTTCCCAACTCAATATTTTTGGGAACAATTTTGATTAGGTTGGACTTCAGCGTAAATATGAGTATGTAAAACTCAGTTATTGGCTTAGATGGAAGATAAATGCCAGAACCCGCCCATTTATCCTGCAACGGAAGAAGAAGGCACAAGGCACTGACTGTTAAGCGGGACGGTCCACCTTGGAAGAGCTTGCATGCGCAGCCGAACTCGTGGATAAAGCTTTTCAAAAACTTTAAGTAACTATTTTGACTATTTTAAGTTAAAGTGTAGTCAAAATGTCACAACTAAACGATTTATATGATTGTTTATCATACCTGCTCAGGCTGCTCTTAGCTAGCAATGTGTACTAGTCTATCGGTCTGTTAGCTTACTTCAACATGTGGTCCGTTTTGTTACTATCAAACGTCACTTTTGTGTTTATTTCAGAAACCAACATTTTCGGTAGGCTTTCACTCTTATATAGTTAATGTACTGTTTTGTAGGCATGTCTTAAAGGTTATGAATTCTTACAGAGCAGATATATAGCTTTAATTGTGCTTGCCTGCCTCACAGAGCTGCTTACAAGTGTATTTTGAACTGCTAGGTATCATAACTAGCCGACATTTGAACCGACAAATGGCGCATCGGCCACCAGCTTGTGAAAACCACGGGGGAATTTTTTACATTTTGGTCGCGCTTATCTCCATTTTATTTATGGCTGGGGCTGTATTTTCAAATTATATGCTGCTCTTCCTGTTTCTCGTCTATGCCGTTAATTTTCTGTCCGTCACACCTGCTCGTGTGTGAGTGAGAAACGGAGAAAAAAATGGAGAGACGAGAGGCGATTGATCTGCTGGTGTGGTGTCGATAATATGGAGAAACTCTTGTTTGAAACTCGGTACGCCGCCTCTGTAACGTCTGCCCGATGCGTCTGCCACACTCGATGGATTACGCCACCGTCACGTTTGCTCTTTGTAGGTCGACTCGTCTGACTTTTCTTTATTTTCTTTTTTAAAACTACAATAAATGTCTGTTTTTAGTTATCACTCCCATAAGATTGCTTCTGACTGCAAAAAAGTGTTTAAACACCGCATGGGCCATTTAATGGCAGATAAAATCCTTAAGTAAAGATGGAATGAAAATAAATAGCAAAAATAAAATATCAATCAATTTATGGCAGAACTACAGTGCACAACACCTGATTCTGATGAATTATAAACCAGAAAATGTTAATAGACATCTTCATTTAAAATTCATGAGGTAATTCACAACAAGTGTTGTGTTTTTTATTCACGTGTCACTGTTTTGCTCACCTCAATTGAAATAATTCTGTGTAATTCAATCATTTTTAAGGGGTTTATGCCATCAGTTTGGCCAATATGTAACATTTAAACCATAATACTCTTTTTTTTAACAAACTCTGAAGGTGATGTACTTAAAGATTTAAGTGACTCAGTTCTTTTATTGTTTATTCAGATTATTATTCATGTTTTATTTCTGTTCTTTAACTACTTAGTTTAAAGCATTTACTGATAATCATTTGCATTTTTATAGATAAATGCAGAGTTCCAAAGGTGCACTGCTGTTCCTCTACAGTCTACATTCATGTCTCAGCTAAATGTACTCCAAAGCTCCTGGATTTGTTCAGTGCCAAGGGAGGAGCAGTTGGTCAGCGCATCAAGAACTTATTGATGGAACTGATACAGGTGAGTTAAAAAATTATGGTATTACATTAAGTAATCTGTATTCATGTTCAGTTTGAAGTTTTAACTTTGGTTTCAAAGCCCTGAACAGTCCACCTGTCTGAGCATCTAACCCCATACATTGCTCTCAACTACTGAGGTCTGCAGATTAGTCGACTAATCACGTCATGCAAAAAAGTATAGCTTTTTCCACAAGGATGTTTAATATAGCCAACATTAGCTACTAGTTTGAAGTGTGATCAGTTATGTGCCATCTAATAATAATGACAAGATGATAGCTTATCAAACAACTTTAAATAAATTTCTAACCTGTTAATACAAATGCTACACAGTAAAGGGAGGTAGGCACCAAAAACCAAAATAAATTGTTTTTTTTTTTAAAAAGCGCTCATAGAATAAACGTTGACTATTAAATTTGTAGTCGACTACTTTGTTTAATTTTATTTTGTTGATGTCATCGTGATGAATCGACTAATCGTGCCAGCAATAGATGTGATCTAAATTGTGTAGGGCAAGGGCTTTCTTGTTTGCCAGCCACAACTTTTGGAATGTACACATATGTGCAGCGGGCTTGATTGCTTGCTTGGTCTAAATCCATAATGAAGTTATATTTCAACCATTTTGCTTTAGGTCAGTGATCCCTACTTATTTATACTTTTTTGCTTATGTGTGGCTGTTCTTCGATGCTCTGCTTCTTTTTGTGGAAATTTGGTTATTATGATGCTTTTTTTTGTTTGTTTGTTTTTTTTTTACTCGCTGTCATGTTTTTTGTCGTCTACGTTTATGGTGCTTTTTTGTCTTTCTGTGCAGTACTTTGGTAAGTTGTCATGATGTTTTTTTAAACTGATGTATTGTATGGAAGCTTAGTTAATAATGCTAAATCAAAAGTTCCTTTCTTACTTCAAAAGATCGCAGGTGCAAAAGAAAGCAATTTGATGTAAATAAAAATTAATAAAAATAATGCTAAGTCTAAATTATGTTAGACCTTTTCTATTGATATCAACCTTTTACTGGGAAATACCACTACACACGTTTTGTTTGAATGTGTACGTATCAAAAAATTGTGGGTAGTGTGTCAAAGACTTTTTTTCTGTTGTCAGAATTTTAATTAATTTAATGACTTTTTCATTAACTTTAGGACACAAATGTCTCCACTGTGCAGAAGAGAGACGTAACTCTGAAATGCCTCATTGAGTACATGGGAGAGAGTGGACAGGAGCTCATCTCGGACTACTATGTAAGTAAATTGCTAGGGCCAAGATTGAATCAATCTATTGCACAAACTGGATTTGATGAGTAATAAAAATAGGCTACCCTAGTTTTGCATAGTTGTTTTAATAAACATCCACAAAGTATAAACTCCAGGATGATTGAGCACTGAAATTCAGCCTATGTAAGGGAAACACTGATGTGTGCAAATGCATCTGTGTGTCTGCTCTGTTTTCACAAATATCCAGTGAGTTATGGGGAATCACTGTTCACGTTAACAAGCTCACTTTAACGTTGATTGGTCAAATATACGAGCAAGTTAAGTTTACGTTTACAACAAAATAAACAAGTTTACAAATCGTTCAGTAAACTCTTTAGGCACAAGAATGCCATGTTGTACTTGTAAACCTTTCCCTTCTCAGTCGTACATTTGCAGGATTTCCCCCAGTGCTTTATAAGCCAGGCTTTGCTTGGCCACCCGACACGAACGGCACAACAAAACTAGAGCCCTCCATCATCTTATACTGGGGAGAAACAGCTGCGGAATGTGTGCAGGGAACTCCAGCAACAAAGGAAGAACCCAGCACATTACAGTCCTAATAAATATACATATTAGAGAAACATTTAAACCAAAAAACTCATCTATGTTACTGACTGTTGATGTTGAATTACAGTTCAAATTCCATAGCCATCATCCCACACTGGTGAAATTTATCTCCGCATTTGACCCATCCCGATGAAGGGGAGTGGTGAGCTGCAGCAGTGGCTGCGCTCGGTAACTATTTGGTAGTTTAACTCCCCAGTCCAACCCATTAAAGCTGAGTGTCAATCAGGGAGCTGGGTACCATTTTTAAAGTCTTTGATATGACCTGACCAGGAATCAAACCTTTATCTCCAAGTTCCAGGGCAGACACTCTACCACTAGGCCAGGGGTCGGCAACTCGCGGCTCTGGAGCCGCATGCGTCTATTTCATCCATCTGATGCGGCTCTCTGCTTGTAAAATAATTAATGAATATTTAATTACAATGTATTTTATTTTACTTCATTCATTTTTTATCTGTAGCCAATTCTAAATGTAAAGATTGTCTATGTAAACGTGAACAGGTCACCCGCTTGTGCGTAATCAAACGTCTCTAGGCGCTTTCTGAGGTGAAGAGGATGTGAGGTTCTGGACTGTTCCTCAGACAGGCTCATGGATGCGTCGTAGTGTTGGAGACAGGAACAAGCGCTATTAAGCCAAAGATTCATAATCAGGGAACATTTTCTAAGTGACGAGTCTCTGAGAGACCGGGTTTAGAAAACACAGAATCTTCCTGCATGGTTCTGGTTCTGCGATGCGCTCCAAGCCCCCGATCTACACATCTTCAGCTTGCTGTTCACCATACGCATGCGCTGACAGCGAGCTGCGCTGAGCTCAGTGTCCATCTCAGATGTTCTGATGGGAATCTTTTCCTGATTGATGTAGCTACCTCCACGATGTGCGTAGCGATAAAAATGTCAGCGTATCTGTAGGCTTGAGATTTCTCTGTCAAAATAAACAAACAAATATGGGAAATATCCCGTCCGTGCGAACCCTGTCATTTAACTGTTTTGCCTTCTTGTGAAGATGGTTGCAAACAGAAACATTAAACCTGATTAACACCAGAGCCACGTACACTGCGCCGATATCTCAGTCAGTGCAAATGAGGAAAATAACAGAACTGATTGGATCCTTGGGTGTGAACGGTTCGGGGGCCACAAAGAAAGGGCTCGCGGGCCATATGTGGCCCGTGGGCCGCCTATTGAGTACCGCTGATGTAGATGAACACATACAATTTAAAGCTTTTTTAAATTTATTTAATGTTAGCTCTTCAAGTCATGCAGCATTTGCATTAAAAATGTCATAGAAATTAATGTTACTGAGACACAAATAATTCTGGCTAAAAAGTCAGGAACTGATGATTTTGGTATTTGTGTTAATTTTTTTAATTGATGTTTTGCCATTGTCTTTGTTTGTCATTAAGGGAAGCCCAGAGACCAGTGTGCATGAGGACCTAAAACTGCGCAGCATAATGATCTACATTTGCCATGATCCAGATGCTGTAGGAATAATCGAGGGAGTGCCGGTGCTCACTAATCTTGGCAGTCTAGCCAAAGCATGCAGCTTGCTTCTTGGTCTGACATACGCCCTGAACCTCCAATATCCTACCAAACTTGTCAAAACGTTTGAAGTTTTTCAGAGACTTCTTGTGGGTCTTGATACACTCTGCCCAAAACCAAGCTCCAGGTACATGACTGAAAAACAAACTTCTGACCTAGGCAGCCAACTTGAGTGTGGCCCCTACACTTCTGAACAGCAGGTCTGTTGTGTTCGTTCAATATTAAAATGTGTTTGTCAATGACAAAAGGCAATTGTTCCAGATATTGCTCTGGGTTGTCATGTGACAGTTTTTTTAAGCTGAGACGGGTTCTGTTTAAAAGTAGTTTGGATAACACTTAGAAAATTACTTGTTAAATGACTTGTACTTTAAAGTGAAATGTCAAGTATATTAACAACAAAACACTATAAATTTTGAGAGGTTCAGCTATACTTTATGCAAATATGTTCATGTATTTTTCGATCAAAATGCTTCCAGATTTTCAGGTGGAAAATGCTTCATGTTGTCATTGACAGAATGAGTTTTGTGAGCATAGGTCTCACACTGTTCCTGTTTTTACTGTGATGTAAATGTTTTACAGTAATATGTGTATGGCTTGTAAAAATCTACAAAAGTTGTAAGATTTAAAATTTACAAATACTTGTTAGTATTTACTTCAATGCCACTGTTTCAATGATTAAGGAAAAATAAATGTTGAAAGTGGACTATTTACAGCTTCACAGTATTTATCATTATTTACTCTTTACATTTTAAAAACTGTTTCAGTATTGAAAAGTTGAATTAAATCTAAATTTCAATTTTTGGTTTATTTTTTAGAATAACATCAAAGAAAGGTTTCAGTTCATATAAAATAATGAAATTATTAATTTTTCCATAGTCCAAATAGTAAGTTTAACAAACTTTAAAAATTTGTTTGGGAAATGCTGCCTTAATTATTTTTTGAATAATTTAAAACTCACAGGTTTTAGTGTAGAAAAAAGGTGAAATTATTAAGTTGTACCTACTTAAAATAATAGTTAGTTGACCAAACTCAAAAAAATTGTTTGGAAAATGTTGACTTAATTTTTTGGAGTAATTTGAAAGACACAGGTTTTAGTGTAGAAAAAAGGTGAAATTATTAAGTTGTACCTACT
>SSNQ01034065.1:86391-132503 GCA_006942095.1 Nothobranchius kuhntae | reverse complement strand
GTGCAGGGAACTCCAGCAACAAAGGAAGAACCCAGCACATTACAGTCCTAATAAATATACATATTAGAGAAACATTTAAACCAAAAAACTCATCTATGTTACTGACTGTTGATGTTGAATTACAGTTCAAATTCCATAGCCATCATCCCACACTGGTGAAATTTATCTCCGCATTTGACCCATCCCGATGAAGGGGAGTGGTGAGCTGCAGCAGTGGCTGCGCTCGGTAACTATTTGGTAGTTTAACTCCCCAATCCAACCCATTAAAGCTGAGTGTCAATCAGGGAGCTGGGTACCATTTTTAAAGTCTTTGATATGACCTGACCAGGAATCAAACCTTTATCTCCAAGTTCCAGGGCAGACACTCTACCACTAGGCCAGGGGTCGGCAACTCGCGGCTCTGGAGCCGCATGCGTCTATTTCATCCATCTGATGCGGCTCTCTGCTTGTAAAATAATTAATGAATATTTAATTACAATGTATTTTATTTTACTTCATTCATTTTTTATCTGTAGCCAATTCTAAATGTAAAGATTGTCTATGTAAACCTGAACAGGTCACCCGCTTGTGCGTAATCAAACGTCTCTAGGCGCTTTCTGAGGTGAAGAGGATGTGAGGTTCTGGACTGTTCCTCAGACAGGCTCATGGATGCGTCGTAGTGTTGGAGACAGGAACAAGCGCTATTAAGCCAAAGATTCATAATCAGGGAACATTTTCTAAGTGACGAGTCTCTGAGAGACCGGGTTTAGAAAACACAGAATCTTCCTGCATGGTTCTGGTTCTGCGATGCGCTCAAAGCCCCCGATCTACACATCTTCAGCTTGCTGTTCACCATACGCATGCGCTGACAGCGAGCTGCGCTGAGCTCAGTGTCCATCTCAAATGTTCTGATGGGAATCTTTTCCTGATTGATGTAGCTACCTCCACGATGTGCGTAACGATAAAAATGTCAGCGTATCTGTAGGCTTGAGATTTCTCTGTCAAAATAAACAATCAAATATGGGAAATATCCCGTCCGTGCGAACCCTGTCATTTAACTGTTTTGCCTTCTTGTGAAGATAGTTGCAAACAGAAACATTAAACCTGATTAACACCAGAGCCACGTACACTGCGCCGTTATCTCAGTCAGTGCAAATGAGGAAAATAACAGAACTGATTGGATCCTTGGGTGTGAACGGTTCGGGGGCCACAAAGAAAGGGCTCGCGGGCCATATGTGGCCCGTGGGCCGCCTATTGAGTACCGCTGATGTAGATGAACACATACAATTTAAAGCTTTTTTAAATTTATTTAATGTTAGCTCTTCAAGTCATGCAGCATTTGCATTAAAAATGTCATAGAAATTAATGTTACTGAGACACAAATAATTCTGGCTAAAAAGTCAGGAACTGATGATTTTGGTATTTGTGTTAATTTTTTTAATTGATGTTTTGCCATTGTCTTTGTTTGTCATTAAGGGAAGCCCAGAGACCAGTGTGCATGAGGACCTAAAACTGCGCAGCATAATGATCTACATTTGCCATGATCCAGATGCTGTAGGAATAATCGAGGGAGTGCCGGTGCTCACTAATCTTGGCAGTCTAGCCAAAGCATGCAGCTTGCTTCTTGGTCTGACATACGCCCTGAACCTCCAATATCCTACCAAACTTGTCAAAACGTTTGAAGTTTTTCAGAGACTTCTTGTGGGTCTTGATACACTCTGCCCAAAACCAAGCTCCAGGTACATGACTGAAAAACAAACTTCTGACCTAGGCAGCCAACTTGAGTGTGGCCCCTACACTTCTGAACAGCAGGTCTGTTGTGTTCGTTCAATATTAAAATGTGTTTGTCAATGACAAAAGGCAGTTGTTCCAGATATTGCTCTGGGTTGTCATGTGACAGTTTTTTTAAGCTGAGACGGGTTCTGTTTAAAAGTAGTTTGGATAACACTTAGAAAATTACTTGTTAAATGACTTGTACTTTAAAGTGAAATGTCAAGTATATTAACAACAAAACACTATAAATTTTGAGAGGTTCAGCTATACTTTATGCAAATATGTTCATGTATTTTTCGATCAAAATGCTTCCAGATTTTCAGGTGGAAAATGCTTCATGTTGTCATTGACAGAATGAGTTTTGTGAGCATAGGTCTCACACTGTTCCTGTTTTTACTGTGATGTAAATGTTTTACAGTAATATGTGTATGGCTTGTAAAAGATCTACAAAAGTTGTAAGATTTAAAATTTACAAATACTTGTTAGTATTTACTTCAATGCCACTGTTTCAATGATTAAGGAAAAATAAATGTTGAAAGTGGACTATTTACAGCTTCACAGTATTTATCATTATTTACTCTTTAAATTTTAAAAACTGTTTCAGTATTGAAAAGTTGAATTAAATCTAAATTTCAATTTTTGGTTTATTTTTTAGAATAACATCAAAGAAAGGTTTCAGTTCATATAAAATAATGAAATTATTAATTTTTCCATAGTCCAAATAGTAAGTTTAACAAACTTTAAAAATTTGTTTGGGAAATCCTGCCTTAATTATTTTTTGAATAATTTAAAACTCACAGGTTTTAGTGTAGAAAAAAGGTGAAATTATTAAGTTGTACCTACTTAAAATAATAGTTAGTTGACCAAACTCAAAAAAATTGTTTGGAAAATGTTGACTTAATTTTTTGGAGTAATTTGAAAGACACAGGTTTTAGTGTAGAAAAAAGGTGAAATTATTAAGTTGTACCTACTCATATTGCTGGTTAGTTGACCAAACTTACAAAATTTGTTTGGAAAATGTTGCCTTATTTTTTTTGAGTAATTTTAAAGAAACAGTATTAACAGTGTAGCAGAGATGTTTGAAAAGTATTGCCCTTCTAAATCACTTAGGTCAGCAGAAAAATACCTATTGGTACAACCCAGAGCCCGCACCAAGCACGGAGAGTCTGCCTTTAGCTGCTATGTGGTCCGTCTCTGGAACTGTCTTCCAATAGACATTAAGACCTCTCCCACCATTTCCATTTTTAAATCCAGATTAAAAACCAAACTTTTTTATGATGCCTTCCATTAACCAATCTGTGGTCTACTAGGTTATTTTTTTTACCTGTGTTGTTAAATTTATTCCATATGTTTTTGGTATTCATAAATAGTCTGTGCAGCTTTATTGATGTTTTATAATTTTTAGTAAAATTTTTACTTAGTATGCTTTTATTTTTGTGTACTATGTCCTGTATCATTACTCCTTGATTTTATTATACATAACATGATGTGACATTTAAAGCTGTGATTGTTTTAACTATGTGAAGCACATTGGGCTACCGTTGTGTATGAAATGGGCTATATAATAAACTTGACTTGACTATAATAAAATAATTAACTAGTTTTAACTGAACAAAAACAGCAGTGCCAGCACTTTCTGTTATGTCTCATGGGAAGGGCTCCCAGACAACAGGTAATCGGCACATCCACACCATTGATACCGTAAAAAATAATCCTCCATCCACCCAGTGTACAGCTCTGACACACTGCCCCACCTGTCTGTCAGGACACCAGGTAAATGCTCATGCGCAGCTGGACACAACTGCGGCTTTTAAAGAGCCAGCGTTTTTACATCGGGAGGAGGAGCGCAGCACCAGCAGCGCTCTTAAATAGAGAACAAACGGCTCTCCGTCACAGTTGCAAACTCAAAGTGCAAAATTAAAAGTGCAAAACATTAAAAGATTTATGATCTTACAATTAAGTCCCTTTTCAATTTTTCTGAATGAACTCTGACTCCTGCACACAGCATAGTCATAGAAGAGTAGACGCCGCACCAACCGCTACTGCCTATGTTTGGTCGCATTTGCGGGTTCTACATTTGATAACCTCTATGGTTAACAGGATGTTTTAGTTAGGCTTTAGCTCTGGAAAAGCTCCATGGAGATCTGGAGCTAGAACGGCGAAAGAACGCGTTCATCAACCTGTTCTCGCACGCCAGGACGAACGCACTCACTTTTACGTTCGTCAGGCAAAATGCGAACAAGTTCAGCTCACAAAAAAAAAGAACTGATTCACAAATGATCGTTCAATGAACGCGTTCAGGCACAACACTGGTTGAGGGGATCCATTTTGGTGACCTAAGGATTAGGTCTCTGCTTTTTGCAGAAGATGAGGTCCTGTTGGCTTCATCAGAACGGGATCTTGAGATCAATTAGAAAGTCAAGGATTAAAGTCCTATTGGTCATCACACACTGGTGAAATTCATCTCTGCGTTTGACCCATCTCCAGAGCTATTTGGTGGTTTAAACCACCAATCCAACACTTTAAAGGTGAGTGAGGGAGGCATTGGGGCCCCATTTTAAATTCTTTGGTATGACCTGGCTGGGTTTTGAACCCTGATCTCCCAGTCCCTAGGCAGACACTCTACCACTAAGCCACTGAGAAGATAAGTTGGACAGAAGAGAAGTTGACTTTACCACTGTATGTATGTAGCATCCAAAGCTTCTTTCATTGGCTCCTTTCCCATAATGCGAAGAGCCCGAGATGCCGTCTTTCTACGTTAGCTAGAGAGTGACCGAGGTGAAATGGTGGGTTGAAGTTAATCCCCCACTGGTGGTTAAATACTTTAGTTGGTAGCAGGGGCGGATTTAGGACTGAAGAAGATCCGGGGCTTAACACACACACGTGTGCGTACACACACGCACGCGCGCACACACACGTGACACGCACTAGTCAACATCATATATGTCTTGTACCACATAATTTTTAATCTGAAGCTACACATTAAGCATTTTCAAGGCAGAGTATTGTTCCTGTTAGTGTTTAGTGTGAGATGATAGTAAATATTCCCTTTCTTTCTCCATCAACGTTACCTGATAAGCTAACTTTAGGCAAACCAGCAGCACAACAAATATTTTCAAATAAGACTCACAAACCTGAGTCAACACCAGTCTCATCAAAGCTGGGGTTCTGTCGTTGTACTTTTGGTCTAAAAAACATCTTTATGTCCATCTTCACTCATGCGTTTCAGGCAGAGACTGTAGAAGAAGCCGGCTGCTGAAGGGCTTCTTCTTCAGTGGTGGAGGCTCAGGCAGGCTGTATACAAACTACTGCCAGCTGCTCCCTCTCTGTTGGACTTTGGTACTGCATGTTACTTCGGCGATTTAGATCCGGGGCTTTTCATGAAACATCCGGGGCTTCAGCCCAAGTAGCCGGGCCTAACGCCGCCCCTGGTTGGTAGGTATGTGTGAAGTGGGGGAGCAGCACACCCTTTTAGCAACGTGAGGTTACATGCTTCCACAATACTGACTTCAAGCAACGTAAACATGTAGAAAGATAGACCAGCATCTCTGCTTTTTTACATTGTTGAAAAGGGAAGCCGGGATACCACATTTACAGACACTGCCATGCTCTTTCTTATGGAGCCCAAGCTTGTGCACTTGGGATGTGGTGCAGAAAGTCCCACCTACTGCCCTGCATAAAACTGTGCATTTATAAAGCTAGAAATAACTATTGACAACTAAGTGAATAAGAAATTTTATTTTAACAATCAACGGGGTCGATGGAGGCAGAGGAGCACAACTTCACATGCCTGCTCTGTTACTGGAAGGTTGCAGGTTCGAGCCTCGTCTGTTGCAGTGGTTGGGCAAGACGCTTACCCCCAAATTCCACTACCTCCGCTCCGCCCCCGCCTTCTGCAGCCGCTCGATTCCGAACTCAATTTTTCTTGGTACCCGCTCTACAACGGCTCCGCTCCGGTGCGGAGACCTGAGGTGCGCAAACAAGCTTGCGCGGGATTTTCGAGATCTTGCGATACAGTCCGAGCAATAAACGTGGAAGTTAGATCCAAACACCCGTTGTGTGGGAGAAGCATCGGCATGAACTGTTTAATCTGCCCATCATTTGTGTTGAGAGATCAGCAGTGTTTGGACCAACAAAGTGTGACTACTTTGATAGTGGAAACTGTATTTATNAAAACTTTTAATTGTCAAACTTGTTTCTTCATTGAACTGAAACACAGACACACAGATATTATCAACAGTTTATCGATGAAAACAACCTTTGAGTCTTCTTAACAATATAAAATTTGGTTATTGATTTAGTAAAAATTAATATTCCGAATTAATACGTAGCATGGTTCCTCTTTCATAAAAGAGCATAAAACCACAACGCTACAATATAACTGATTAAAGACAGTTTCTCCTTACACTTTTTAAATTTTATATTTTACCTATTTCGGGGTCGATCTGAATCTGGGGGTGGGGGGGGTGGGCATATTCCAAGATGACAATGCCAAGATTCATTGGGCTTCAGATAGAGAAAGAGCCGTTCAGGGAGCATGAGACATCATTTTCACACATGGATTGACCACCACAGAGTCCAGACCTTAATCCCATTGAGGATCTGTGAGATGTGCTGGAGAAGGCTTTGTGCAGAGGTCAGACTCTACCATCATCAATGCAAGTTTTGGTGAAAAATGAATGCAACACTGCATGGAAATAAATGTGGTGACATCAGAATCAGACGCTGATCGAAAAAAAATCCTTAGGAAATATGGGTCTTAATCAAAGCGAAGTGGGGTCAAACCAATTATTAGTTTGTGTGACTTTTTTTGTGGCAATTGTTATTTTGCTAGACAGTAGATTAACCCTAATACTTATAAAACACACATTTAGTTATTTTGTGTACCTACATGTTGGCCAATGGCAACATTTTATTTGTCATTATTAAGATGCAATTATAAGCCAATATAAAGGCAAAAACACTTTTGCCATGAGCAGCTCCATCATCAGAGGGTAGAAGACCTGTCTTATATTTTGTTACAGCAGACTGTCAGGCCATAGCCATTAGTAAATACATTTTCTGGGTGTAGTACATGCAACATTTTTTTTTTAAAGTTATTTTTCTCTGAAAATTTAATTAAATTTTTTTTTAGCATTTTAAACGTTTTCCATACTCAAAAACTTCTACAATTTTCCCAACTCAATATTTTTGGGAACAATTTTGATTAGGTTGGACTTCAGCGTAAATATGAGTATGTAAAACTCAGTTATTGGCTTAGATGGAAGATAAATGCCAGAACCCGCCCATTTATCCTGCAACGGAAGAAGAAGGCACAAGGCACTGACTGTTAAGCGGGACGGTCCACCTTGGAAGAGCTTGCATGCGCAGCCGAACTCGTGGATAAAGCTTTTCAAAAACTTTAAGTAACTATTTTGACTATTTTAAGTTAAAGTGTAGTCAAAATGTCACAACTAAACGATTTATATGATTGTTTATCATACCTGCTCAGGCTGCTCTTAGCTAGCAATGTGTACTAGTCTATCGGTCTGTTAGCTTACTTCAACATGTGGTCCGTTTTGTTACTATCAAACGTCACTTTTGTGTTTATTTCAGAAACCAACATTTTCGGTAGGCTTTCACTCTTATATAGTTAATGTACTGTTTTGTAGGCATGTCTTAAAGGTTATGAATTCTTACAGAGCAGATATATAGCTTTAATTGTGCTTGCCTGCCTCACAGAGCTGCTTACAAGTGTATTTTGAACTGCTAGGTATCATAACTAGCCGACATTTGAACCGACAAATGGCGCATCGGCCACCAGCTTGTGAAAACCACGGGGGAATTTTTTACATTTTGGTCGCGCTTATCTCCATTTTATTTATGGCTGGGGCTGTATTTTCAAATTATATGCTGCTCTTCCTGTTTCTCGTCTATGCCGTTAATTTTCTGTCCGTCACACCTGCTCGTGTGTGAGTGAGAAACGGAGAAAAAAATGGAGAGACGAGAGGCGATTGATCTGCTGGTGTGGTGTCGATAATATGGAGAAACTCTTGTTTGAAACTCGGTACGCCGCCTCTGTAACGTCTGCCCGATGCGTCTGCCACACTCGATGGATTACGCCACCGTCACGTTTGCTCTTTGTAGGTCGACTCGTCTGACTTTTCTTTATTTTCTTTTTTAAAACTACAATAAATGTCTGTTTTTAGTTATCACTCCCATAAGATTGCTTCTGACTGCAAAAAAGTGTTTAAACACCGCATGGGCCATTTAATGGCAGATAAAATCCTTAAGTAAAGATGGAATGAAAATAAATAGCAAAAATAAAATATCAATCAATTTATGGCAGAACTACAGTGCACAACACCTGATTCTGATGAATTATAAACCAGAAAATGTTAATAGACATCTTCATTTAAAATTCACGAGGTAATTCACAACAAGTGTTGTGTTTTTTATTCACGTGTCACTGTTTTGCTCACCTCAATTGAAATAATTCTGTGTAATTCAATCATTTTTAAGGGGTTTATGCCATCAGTTTGGCCAATATGTAACATTTAAACCATAATACTCTTTTTTTTAACAAACTCTGAAGGTGATGTACTTAAAGATTTAAGTGACTCAGTTCTTTTATTGTTTATTCAGATTATTATTCATGTTTTATTTCTGTTCTTTAACTACTTAGTTTAAAGCATTTACTGATAATCATTTGCATTTTTATAGATAAATGCAGAGTTCCAAAGGTGCACTGCTGTTCCTCTACAGTCTACATTCATGTCTCAGCTAAATGTACTCCAAAGCTCCTGGATTTGTTCAGTGCCAAGGGAGGAGCAGTTGGTCAGCGCATCAAGAACTTATTGATGGAACTGATACAGGTGAGTTAAAAAATTATGGTATTACATTAAGTAATCTGTATTCATGTTCAGTTTGAAGTTTTAACTTTGGTTTCAAAGCCCTGAACAGTCCACCTGTCTGAGCATCTAACCCCATACATTGCTCTCAACTACTGAGGTCTGCAGATTAGTCGACTAATCACGTCATGCAAAAAAGTATAGCTTTTTCCACAAGGATGTTTAATATAGCCATCATTAGCTACTAGTTTGAAGTGTGATCAGTTATGTGCCATCTAATAATAATGACAAGATGATAGCTTATCAAACAACTTTAAATAACTTTCTAACCTGTTAATACAAATGCTACACAGTAAAGGGAGGTAGGCACCAAAAACCAAAATAAATTGTTTTTTTTTTTAAAAAGCGCTCATAGAATAAACGTTGACTATTAAATTTGTAGTCGACTACTTTGTTTAATTTTATTTTGTTGATGTCATCGTGATGAATCGACTAATCGTGCCAGCAATAGATGTGATCTAAATTGTGTAGGGCAAGGGCTTTCTTGTTTGCCAGCCACAACTTTTGGAATGTACACATATGTGCAGCGGGCTTGATTGCTTGCTTGGTCTAAATCCATAATGAAGTTATATTTCAACCATTTTGCTTTAGGTCAGTGATCCCTACTTATTTATACTTTTTTGCTTATGTGTGGCTGTTTTTCGATGCTCTGCTTCTTTTTGTGGAAATTTGGTTATTATGATGCTTTTTTTTGTTTGTTTTTTTTTTTTTTTTTTACTCGCTGTCATGTTTTTTGTCGTCTACGTTTATGGTGCTTTTTTGTCTTTCTGTGCAGTACTTTGGTAAGTTGTCATGATGTTTTTTAAACTGATGTATTGTATGGAAGCTTAGTTAATAATGCTAAATCAAAAGTTCCTTTCTTACTTCAAAAGATCGCAGGTGCAAAAGAAAGCAATTTGATGTAAATAAAAATTAATAAAAATATTGCTAAGTCTAAATTATGTTAGACCTTTTCTATTGATATGAACCTTTTACTGGGAAATACCACTACACACGTTTTGTTTGATTGTGTACGTATCAAAAAATTGTGGGTAGTGTGTCAAAGACTTTTTTTCTGTTGTCAGAATTTTAATGAATTTAATGACTTTTTCATTAACTTTAGGACACAAATGTCTCCACTGTGCAGAAGAGAGACGTAACTGAGATGCCTTATTGAGTACATGGGAGAGAGTGGACAGGAGCTCATCTCGGACTACTATGTAAGTAAATTATTAGGGCCAACATTGAATCAATCTGTTGCACAAACTGGATTTGATAAGTAATAAAAATAGGCTACCCTAGTTTTGCATAGTTGTTTTAATAAACATCCACAAAGTATAAACTCCAGGATGATTGAGCACTGAAATTCAGCCGTTGCGCCTGAGCCTATGTAAGGGAAACACTGATGTGTGCAAATGCATCTATGTGTCTGCTCTGTTTTCACAAATATCCAGTGAGTTATGGGGAATCACTGTTCACGTTAGGGGAATCACTGTTCACGTTAACAAGCTCACTTTAACGTTGATTGGTCAAATATACGAGCAAGTTAAGTTTACGTTTACAACAAAATAAACAAGTTTACAAATCGTTCAGTAAACTCTTTAGGCACAAGAATGCCATGTTGTACTTGTAAACCTTTCCCTTCTCAGTCGTACATTTGCAGGATTTCCCCCAGTGCTTTATAAGCCAGGCTTTGCTTGGCCACCCGACACGAATGGCACAACAAAACTAGAGCCCTCCATCATCTTATACTGGTGAGAAACAGCTGCGGAATGTGTGCAGGGAACTCCAGCAACAAAGGAAGAACCCAGCACATTACAATCCTAATAAATATACATATTAGAGAAACATTTAAACCAAAAAACTCATCTATGTTACTGACTGTTGATGTTGAATTACAGTTCAAATTCCATAGCCATCATCCCACACTGGTGAAATTTATCTCCGCATTTGACCCATCCCGATGAAAGGGAGTGGTGAGCTGCAGCAGTGGCTGCGCTCGATAACTATTTGGTAGTTTAACTCCCCAATCCAACCCATTAAAGCTGAGTGTCAATCAGGGAGCTGGGTACCATTTTTAAAGTCTTTGATATGACCTGACCAGGAATAAAACCTTTATCTCCAAGTTCCAGGGCAGACACTCTACCACTAGGCCAGGGGTCGGCAACTCGCGGCTCTGGAGCCGCATGCGTCTATTTCATCCATCTGATGCGGCTCTCTGCTTGTAAAATAATTAATGAATATTTAATTACAATGTATTTTATTTTACTTCATTTTTTATCTGTAGCCAATTCTAAATGTAAAGATTGTCTATGTAAACCTGAAAAGGTCACCCGCTTGTGCGTAATCAAACGTCTCTAGGCGCTTTCTGAGCTGAAGAGGATGTGAGGTTCTGGACTGTTCCTCAGACAGGCTCATGGATGCGTCGTAGTGTTGGAGACAGGAACAAGCGCTATTAAGCCAAAGATTCATAATCAGGGAACATTTTCTAAGTGACGAGTCTCTGAGAGACCGGGTTTAGAAAACACAGAATCTTCCTGCATGGTTCTGGTTCTGCGATGCGCTCCAAGCCCCCGATCTACACATCTTCAGCTTGCTGTTCACCATACGCATGCGCTGACAGCGAGCTGCGCTGAGCTCAGTGTCCATCTCAAATGTTCTGATGGGAATCTTTTCCTGATTGATGTAGCTACCTCCACGATGTGCGTAACGATAAAAATGTCAGCGTATCTGTAGGCTTGAGATTTCTCTGTCAAAATAAACAATCAAATACGGGAAATATCCCGTCCGTGCGAACCCTGTCATTTAACTGTTTTGCCTTCTTGTGAAGATAGTTGCAAACAGAGACATTAAACCTGATTACCACCAGAGCCACGCACACTGCGCCGTTATCTCAGTCAGTGCAAATGAGGAAAATAACAGAACTGATTGGATCCTTGGGTGTGAACGGTTCGGGGGCCACAAAGAAAGGGCTCGCGGGCCATATGTGGCCCGTGGGCCACCTATTGAGTACCGCTGATGTAGATGAACACATACAATTTAAAGCATTTTTAAATGTATTTAATGTTAGCTCTTCAAGTCATGCAGCATTTGCATTAAAAATGTCATAGAAATTAATGTTACTGAGACACAAATAATTCTGGCTAAAAAGTCAGGAACTGATGATTTTGGTATTTGTGTTAATTTTTTTAATTGATGTTTTGCCATTGTCTTTGTTTGTCATTAAGGGGAGCCCAGAGACCAGTGTGCATGAGGACCTAAAACTGCGCAGCATAATGATCTACATTTGCCATGATCCAGATGCTGTAGGAATAATCGAGGGAGTGCCGGTGCTCACTAATCTTGGCAGTCTAGCCAAAGCATGCAGCTTGCTTCTTGGTCTGACATACGCCCTGAACCTCCAATATCCTACCAAACTTGTCAAAACGTTTGAAGTTTTTCAGAGACTTCTTGTGGGTCTTGATACACTCTGCCCAAAACCAAGCTCCAGGTACATGACTGAAAAACAAACTTCTGACCTAGGCAGCCAACTTGAGTGTGGCCCCTACACTTCTGAACAGCAGGTCTGTTGTGTTCGTTCAATATTAAAATGTGTTTGTCAATGACAAAAGGCAATTGTTCCAGATATTGCTCTGGGTTGTCATGTGACAGTTTTTTTAAGCTGAGACGGGTTCTGTTTAAAAGTAGTTTGGATAACACTTAGAAAATTACTTGTTAAATGACTTGTACTTTAAAGTGAAATGTCAAGTATATTAACAACAAAACACTATAAATTTTGAGAGGTTCAGCTATACTTTATGCAAATATGTTCATGTATTTTTCGATCAAAATGCTTCCAGATTTTCAGGTGGAAAATGCTTCATGTTGTCATTGACAGAATGAGTTTTGTGAGCATAGGTCTCACACTGTTCCTGTTTTTACTGTGATGTAAATGTTTTACAGTAATATGTGTATGGCTTGTAAAAAATCTACAAAAGTTGTAAGATTTAAAATTTACAAATACTTGTTAGTATTTACTTCAATGCCACTGTTTCAATGATTAAGGAAAAATAAATGTTGAAAGTGGACTATTTACAGCTTCACAGTATTTATCATTATTTACTCTTTACATTTTAAAAACTGTTTCAGTATTGAAAAGTTGAATTAAATCTAAATTTCAATTTTTGGTTTATTTTTTAGAATAACATCAAATAAAGGTTTCAGTTCATATAAAATAATGAAATTATTAATTTTTCCATAGTCCAAATAGTAAGTTTAACAAACTTTAAAAATTTGTTTGGGAAATGCTGCCTTAATTATTTTTTGAATAATTTAAAACTCACAGGTTTTAGTGTAGAAAAAAGGTGAAATTATTAAGTTGTACCTACTTAAAATAATAGTTAGTTGACCAAACTCAAAAAAATTGTTTGGAAAATGTTGACTTAATTTTTTTGAGTAATTTAAAACTCACAGGTTTTAGTGTAGAAAAAAGGTGAAATTATTAAGTTGTACCTACTTAAAATAATAGTTAGTTGACCAAACTCAAAAAAATTGTTTGGAAAATGTTGACTTAATTTTTTTGAGTAATTTTAAAGAAACAGTATTAACAGTGTATACCTGAGCCAAGACTAGGAGTGGTTTGAGGATAATTTTCAACAATGTTCTCCTAAAGGTTACTAAATTCCTGCAGGACTTGACCCTTGAAATCACTATAAGTGCTACATTTTGCTCCCGTTGAAATATACACTCATAAATAACATCTGATACTGGATGGGTGACTATGGCATTTTGGAGATTAGAGGGGTTTTAGAACAATATAACTGCACTTTGGTTTTGGGTGGATCATATCAGATGTTGGTTCAACAGTTTTCTCCAAACATTTATGGATCAAATGTCCTTTCACTCTAAGAAATGAGATGTTGAATTTACTTAACCAAGTTTTGTCAGCTGGTTCCACTAAACTCAGTTGCTTAAACATAAATCAAAATACCCATGTAATTAAAACATAATAACCCAAATAAATCTAATCAAATTGTTAAACAAATTTAACATCATATAATTAAGTTGGACCAACGTAATGCTTTCAGCCTAAATCTACCTAAGCCAGTTAAGTTCATTTACACAACAGAATTTAAAAAAATGAACTTAACTGGCTTGGGTAGATTTAAGCTAAACAAATTAAGTTGTACCAACTTAATGTTTTTAGCTTAAATCTGGCCAAGCCAGTTAAGTTCATTTTATTAAATACTATTGTGTTGTATATAGGTTCACAGGTTTAATTGAGTGACTTTAATTTTCTTATGTCCAAGGAACACAACCTAGTTTAGTGGAACCAGTTGACATAACTGGATTAAGTAAATACAACATTTTCAGTTTTTATTTTCTTTTAAACTAATAAAGCAAATCAAACAAATGTAACTCACCAAATTTTACTTACGTTAAACGAAAATTATGTTCATTTACCAAACTTTTTTTTTTTTCAAAAATAAAACAAAATGAAAGACAAGATGTACTGTATCTTTAAAGTCAGCAAACATTTCCACTTGGGCAAAAAGATTCTCCTAAATTGTTTAATATTTTTAAGAATAAAATGAATGCAATAAACTGCATTGACTCTAACATCTTAAAACCAAAAACGCGCAAGCTGGATGGCTTCAAATCTGGGTGCAACAAGTCGTCTTTGATTTGTTGCCCCTTTTGGATGTATCTTCTTTGAACATTAAAAAGGCTGAATTTTTTTCATCAAGATGCCAATTGGCTAAGCCTGATAACTAGCCATTCGCTAGAGAAAGGATGCATCTGAATTACCAACATAAAAGAAGTGTATAGTTTTAAAAAGCTGTTTTTAAAGGACCATAGGGTTTGCAAAACGGGATTTCCTGCGGCTCCCTGGTGAGGATAAAGGTCATTTATAAGATCAGACAGTGGTGGTAATGTGGCACAATCATGGCAATTTTATAAAAGATTAGGTGATGGCGGCATAAAGGGGGTATGGGGCGGTCTCTGCGCTGCCGCAGACTTCCATTTATCTTGGACATAACTTGCATTTTATTGCGATTGAAGCTGTGATTGCTAAGTTTTTCTTAACAAGCAGCTCCTAAAGGTGTCTGTCCCCATCAGTCCCTGTGGTGATCTGAGCTTCAGCTCTATCAGAGAGGCTCATGGTGTCACACCCTGTCCAGTCTTCTCCTAGGTTGTAGTCTGTGTCTCCGTTAATTGCTCCCACCTGCCTCCTGTTTCCCAATCACCATAGCTCCCGCTCCTCGTGTATTTAAACCCCTTCTGTTCTGTGTTCCATGCCGTGTCATTGTTTCAGTGTCCCGCGTGTCTCGGAATAAATCATTGTCAGAAGTCCTACCTGTCTGCCTGTTTCCTCCCCGATCTGGATCCTCGCCTTTCCTCGGCTTGCTTCACCGTCATGCGTGACAGAATGACACGGCCAAGTAATGGATCCAGCGGGGAGATTCTCCCGTGGAGTTGCCTTCTCCAGTGGCTCACGTCCGACCACCGGCCAGCTTCTCCACCCCCTTCTGCTCCAGATCCGCCTCGCCGCAGACGACGGCACCGACCTGCACCCTCAGCTATCCTCGCTGCCCTTCCGGAACCGGACGGGAGTTGGGATGGGGAGACGCTCCTGGATCGCTCCAGCTATGAGGGCACGAGGCTGGCGATCTGCTCCCCCGGAGTCGGCCCACGGCGTGGGGAAAGTCGCCGGAAGCCACCGCAGCCCTGCGCTTCAGGACGGAGTTTCGAGCCCGCCGCTGGCCGTGCCCGGCGCGGCAGTTCGGACACGCCCCCGGCCAGACCACCTGTCCCATTCTCCTGCCGAACCGGCGCCTCCGTTGTCTGCAGGGGGAGGAGCAGCGATCACAGCCCGGCTGATAGAGCTCCAGGCGGAGCTCGACCAGTTCCGCCAGCTCATCAGCCGCCAGGAGTCTCACCTGGACGCTCTATCCTCCTCGTCTCAGGGCCAGAGGAGCGAGCCCGGGGTTCACCCAGCGGAGCTCGCCAGTCAGCGGGCTGAGCTGGTCCAGCTCCGTCGGACGCTCAGCCTCAGGGAGCAACAGCTGGACGATCTGTTCTCCCACCTCTCATCATTCCCAGCACCACCGTCTGTTCCAGCGGTGGCCCCGGCGGACGCACCGCATCCGGTCCAGCCAGTCCAGGCAGCTCTCCCAGCCGCGGCTCTGCCTCCGGCCCAGAAGCAGACGGTACCGGCCCATAAGCTGACGGATCGGGCCCAGAAGCTGACGGTACTGGCCCATAAGCTGACGGATTGGGCCCAGAAGCAGACGGTACCGGCCCACAAGCTGACGGATCGGGCCCAGAAGCAGACGGTATCCGGTCCAAGAATCTGCGGTCCAACAGTCGGCAGTCCAGAAGTCGAGGGACCAGAAGCAGAGTCCCCCGGACCAGAAGCCGACGCCCCCTGACCGGAAGTCGATGGTGGTCGACGCCCGGTCCGGTCCTGAAGTCGACGCTCCTTCCTGTTCTGAAGTCGACGCTCCTTCCTGTTCTGAAGTCGATGCTCCTTCCTGTTCTGAAGTCGACGCTCCTTCCTGTTCTGAAGTCGACGCCCCTTCCTGTTCTGAAGTCGACGCACCTTCCTGTTCTGAAGTCGACGCTCCTTCCTATTCTGAAGTCGATGCTCCTTCCTGTTCTGAAATCGACTCTCCTTCCTGTTCTGAAGTCGACTCTCCTTCCTGTTCTGAAGTCGACGTGTCCGAAGTCGTCTCCCAAGTTGACGTGTCCGGAGTCATCTCCCAAGTCGACGTGTCCGAAGTCGTCTCCCAATTCAACGTGTCCGAAGTCGTCTCCGGAGTCGACGTGTCCGAAGTAGTCTCCCGAGTCGACGTGTCCGGGGTCGTCTCCTGAGTCGACGTGTCCGGGGTCGTCTCCCGAGTCGACGTGTCCAGGGTCGTCTCCCGAGTCGACGTGTCCGAAGTCGTCTCCCGAGTCGACGTGTCCGAAGTCATCTCCCAAGTCGACGTGTCTGACGTCGACAGCTCGTCTGATGATGTCTCCTCCTCTGAAGTCGTCGTCTCCCAAGTCGACGTGTCCGAAGTCATCTCCCAAGTCGAAGTGTCTGAAGTCGTCTCCCAAGTCAACGTGTCTGAAGTAGTCTCCCAAGTCAACGTGTCTGAAGTCGACAGCTCGTCTGATGACGTCTCCTCCTCTGAAGTCATTGTCTCCCAAGTCAACGTGTCTGAAGTAGTCTCCCAAGTCGACGTGTCTGAAGTCGACAGCTTGTCTGATGACGTCTCCTCCTCTGAAGTCGACGTGTCTGAAGTCGTCTCCCAAGTCGACGTGTCTGAAGTTGACAGCTCGTCTGATGACGTCTCCTCCTCAGAAGTCGCCTCCTCTGAAGTCGGCTCGTCTGATGACGTCGCCTCCTCTGAAGTCGGCTCGTCTGACGACGTCGCCTCCCAAGTCGGCTCGTCTGACGACGTCACCTCCTCCGAAGTCGGCTCGTCTGACGACGTCGCCTCCTCTGAAGTCGCCTCGTCTGACGACGTCGCCTCCTCTGAAGTCGCCTCGTCTGACGACGTCGCCTCCTCTGATGTTGCCTCGTCTGAGGATGCTCTCTTCACTCCAGGTGTCGACGCTCCTTCCAGTCCAACGTCTCCACCGTCTCCGGTTCCGATGGTGGTTCTGGAGGTCGCTCCGGCCCAGCCTGCAGAGATGTTGTCACTGGCCAAGCCTGCAGAGACTTTGTCACCGGCCCAGCCTGCAGGGACTTTGTCACCGGCCCAGCCTGCAGAGACTTTGTCACCAGCCCAGCCTGCAGAGACTTTGTCACCGGCCCAGCTTGCAGAGCTCCTCTATCGTAGACGCAGGCCCCCAAAGGTCCGTCCTCGTCTCTTCCTCTTCCGCCGCAGGCGCTGGCCTCCAAGGGCCCGTCGCCTCCTCTTCCGCCACAGGCGCCGGCCTCCAAGGGCCCGTCGCCTCCTCATCCGCCACAGGCGCCGACCTCCAAAGGCCCGTCGCCTCCTCATCCGCCGCAGGCGCCGGCCCCCGGACTCTGCTGATCCCTGCCACCTCTCCATCGTCCTCTGGGCCCTCCCTCCGTGTCCCCCTCCTCCCGCCCTGCTCCTAGTTCCTGTGGGCGTCTGGGATCCGCCCTTTGAGGGGGGGGGGTACTGTCATTCCCTGTCCTGTCTTCTCCTAGGTTGTAGTCTGTGTCTCCGTTAATTGCTCCCACCTGCCTCTTGTTTCCCAATCACCATAGCTCCCGCTCCTCGTGTATTTAAACCCTTTCTGTTCTGTGTTCAATGCCGTGTCATTGTTTCAGTGTCCCGCGTGTCTCGGAATAAATCATTGTCAGAAGTCCTACCTGTCTGCCTGTTTCCTCCCCGGTCTGGATCCTCGCTTTTCCTCGGCTTGCTTCACCGGCATGCGTGACACATGGAGTGCAGCGGCTCTCCAGTTTGCCATCTCAGCTGATTTTGTTCAAAAAGCAAACCTTATTGCCTGTGTTTACTTTCATTTTCAATAAATTTGCCAGCCGGAGCTCAGCAATAACTCCCATCATCATGACATCTGCCTCTGTTGTGCCAGGGCACACATGACAGACCATTACAGAAATATTACTACCAAGCGAGGCGGAACGAATGCTGCAAAATTCGTGCAACGCCATGCCGGCATGGCGAGTTTATAGACATAGCATTGCAGTAATATAACGCCGATTTGCCGGCATGGTGTGTCTTGTAAAAAGGGCTAAAGACTGAACTTGGGCCATCCAGATATGAAATCTTCATTACTATGAACGGATAGAACATTAAATGATGGAATCTCTGCATTTAACAGCAGTGACAGCCACTTAGAATTACCTTTAGCTAAAATGAACTGTTGAGCATGTGTCACTCACTGCACATTTGACCAATAAGCCCTTCATTGGCTCTCTTTAGAGATGACTTTTAACCTCCCTGAAAATATATATTTTTAGCAACTGTACCCTTGCTGATGACTTTCTCCCATCTGACCCAATCGATTAAAAGAATGATGCATTAAAAAGTTTATCTTTTAAAGCTTACACCCTCTAAAGTTTTCATTTGTGCTGAACTGACAGAACAAGATTAAAAATTGGAGTGTTTTTATTTAACATCACTATACGCGTGCACTCATTTCTGATATTCTCCAAACTGGAAACCCAAGCTGACAAGACAAGGGGGACAAATGACCGTTCAGACACACATGAGTTTAAGTCTTTAACTTGGAAAGACATTTCTGGAGGTAATGGGAACTGAGTTAATCATATTGACTACAACCAGTTTGCCTCAGGAGGGCCTTTTTAACGTGAGATTTGTGATATTTAATGAAGAGATTTCATGCTCATCTTCTGAACTGACCAAAGTGTGTTGTCTAACTACGCCTCATTAGACTAAATGCAGGATTTTCTCCCCACGGACATGTCCTGCCTGTTTGCCTTCTTTTTGATTTCATAGATATGTCACATTTATCGTCAACAGTTGCAATTTTCTTTGGGGAATAAAATGCTTCCCCAGGGGATTTTTTTAAAGTTTGTGTGTTAACAAGAAATAACACAGTTTGACAGCCCCATAAGTGCATGAAATCATTCGTATTGCAGAAAAACAAAAGCAAGGTCTGAGAACCTTATTTTTATCAAGGACAGATAGATGATGTCAATTTTCTTCAAGAAAAGTAAGTATAACAACATGCTGAGATTAAATAAAATAAAGCTACCGTTTTCTATCAGTTTCTATTTACCTGCCTAAATTGATGTACAGAAAACTCAGGAAATGGTAATTCAACTAAAGCGCTCCAAAATGGGTTTCTGGGTAAAATGGTAAAATATTCACTTCCTTTTGCAAGAAAAAACATCTCAAATGCACAGGGGGCTACAGAGTTTATGATCCATCGCTGAGTCTCATCTTTGGTTAATAGAAGGTTGTGCTGCGCTTGCCAACACATGCTACAAACAAGCAGAGACAGAAAGAGAGCAGAAAACAGGATGTAAGTAAAAACAAGGAGTTATAGAGGTGAAAGAGAGATTGAGGAGCAAGGCGGGGAGACGCCGGAGCAGAGCAGGGCGTGAGACGACAGGTTAAATTAAGTGAGAGAAATATGGGTAGCAAGGGAATAGAAAAATAAAAAAAGGTAGCAGACTGAAAAGAGGAGAGTGCAATGCACTCGAGGGGGAAACATGCACTTTGAATAAGGAGCGAAGCTTTGGAGTACATGTGCCCCAGGGAAGAGAGTGTGAAGCATCTTTTGTTTTCCCTTCTTTAGAATAAACCAACTCAAGCATTTCCTTTTTGTAAATCTTACTTTAAAGAAGGGCTAAGCTAAAGCTTCTCCCGCAGTGGCGATCAAGTGTAGTTGTACCTCAGCCCACACAAATCCCTTTTCTCAATATCTGTGGGAGTGTAACAGTTTCATTTCAAATGAAGAGTGCAAACCGAATGTTCACGATCTAAAACACACAATGGCCTCGGCTGTGAGACAGCATATGTTGTCCAGACTGACTGGCAAAGTGTTGTGACCAATTTGATTTTGTGCTCAATGCCTGCTGTCTTTTATCCCCGAGACCTGTCAGAGAATGACACGTGGCATCAAAAGACAGTGATGCCGTTGCTTCTGTGCCACCACCAACTCCCAAAGGGAAATGTGCTCAGAAGCTAAATTCATCAACAGCGATTATCATCACTGATCTTTAATTGTTGCTTCTTTGCATGCAGGTGTTTGCCACCAAAGCACTGGAAAGGCAGTGCAAAGGGTTGCAGTCAGATAGAGAAGTAATAAAAGCAATATTGCACTCCAGCAGAGAGGATTGCATGTTGCTAGTGGGAGATGGTAATCAGGCCTGGGGCAAAGTGATAATGGATCAGCCTAGAACTGTCATCTGCAACTCTCTAGTGCCATGTCTCTGATGAGCGAGCGGTTTTGTGTCAGGCCCCAGAAATCAGAAAGGGGGGAAAATATACAACTCAAGCTACTAGTGCAGCACAGATGAATCAAACAGCACTGATGTATTAAAAATATACTAAGGAGACAAACTGCACACAAAAGCTGACGTCATGAAACAAAGTGCTAGCAGTTTTACCAGTATTGATATCAAAATGTGACTTTTTTTATTGTTTTTTTATCAGGTTTAAAGAGGCCCCTCACTGAGAAATCATTTTTTATTTTGAAAATGATCAGTCACTCTGAGTTTAACATGCAGGCTGAATGTGAAAATTGTGTCCTACACCTATCTCGTGTATTAGCTTCTGAAAGAAAATAGATGGTGAAATGCTAGGATTTGAAAAGCTTAACTCGTCTACATAAAGCTGCTGCTTGGACACACCCATCTTGGTACATAACGGTGGAAGGCTGTTGCTGTTTTAGCATCCAGGAAACAGAGTGGAACGTCTTGACTAGTAGAAGCACACTATTAGCATTAGTAATTTCACAATGGCAGAAATCCTTCAGGCTTGTGTTTTTGGTGAATATACGCTGAAGAAGCCCTGCAGAGTTGTTTTGAGACCACACATTGGATGCCTCTCTGCCAAGGATATGAAGAGGGCATCAATGCTATGACTGGATGTGTCACTGACTATATAAACGTCTGTGTGGAGAAAAGCATACCCACCAGAACAGTGAGATGCTTCACTAATAACAAACCCTGGATCACCAGTGAACTGAAGAATCTGCTAAATGAGAAAAAAAGCCTTCAAGGAGGGAGACAGGGACTTATTGAGGAGTATACAGAAGCAACTGAAGATCAAGATCAGAGACAGCAAGGAGGCATACAGGAAGAAGCTGGAGAACAAACTACAGAGGAACAACATCAGAGATGTCTGGTCAGGGATGAAGAAGATCACAGGCTTCAAGCAGAGGAAGGATTGCACAGATGGCAGCCTGGACACAGCCAATGAACTGAACAAGTTCTTCGATAGGTTCAGTTCAGGAACAAACCAGCATCCTTCTCGCCTGTCCCCAGCCAATCAGACATCCCATCCTCCTCTGATCCAACATTTTCCTGTCACACGCCAGCTCTTTTGTCCTCTACCGCAGTCATGGACTCTTCTGGTTCTATAAATCTGTCTTCAACCAAGTCAGGAGATGCTGCTGCCCCATTTACCTCCCCCTCCCACCTATCTGTCTCTAGAAGTCAGGTGAAGAGGCAGCTGGAGAGACTGAACAGGAAAAAGGCTGCAGGTCCAGATGGTGTCAGCCCCAGAGTACTAAAGGCCTGTACATAGCAGCTCTGTGGGATTCTGCAGCACCTCTTCAACCTCAGCCTGGCCCAGGAGAAGGTTCCAGTCCTGTGGAAGACATCCTGCCTTGTTCTAGTTCCAAAGAAAACTCGCCCATCAGTCAATGACGACTACAGACCGGTTGCCCTGACATCCTACATCATGAAGGTCCTGGAGAGACTCCTGTTGGTCCACCTGAATAAGCAAACTAGAACATATCAGGACCCGCTAAAGTTTGCTTATCGCCATGGAGTTGGAGTTGAAGATGCCATCATCCAGCTGCTTCAACCAACCCACTGTCATCTGGACAAAGGAGGCAGCACTGTGAGGATCATGTTCTTTGATTTCTCCAGTGCATTTAACACAATCCAGCCTGATGTACTTTGCCAGAAACTCCAGAAGAGACAGATGGGAGCCTCAACTATCGCCTGGATTAAAGACTACCTGACAAACAGACCACAGTTTGTGAGGCTGAACTGCACATCAAACCAGGCGATCAGTAACATTGGAACACCACAGGGGACTGTCCTCTCACCATTCCTTTTCACCCTGTACACCTCAGACTTCCAGTACAAATAAGAGACCTGTCATCTACAGAAATACTCAGATGACTCTGCAGTTGTCGGGTGTATCAGAGATGGACAGGAAGCGGAGTACAGAGAGCTGGTGGAGCGCTTTGTGGCATGGTGTGGAAACAATCATCTGACCTTGAACATGAACAAAACAAAGGAGATGATTTTAGACTTTCTTCTGGGTGGAGTCAAACACTGTTTCCATCATGGGAGAAGAAGTGGAGGTGGGTGAGGAATACAAATACCTTGGAGTTCACCTGGACAACAGACTGGACTAGAGAAAGAACAGCCAAGCTGTTTAAAAGAAGAGACACAGCAGACTGCACTTCTTGAGGACGCTTAGGTCCTTCAATGTCTGTAGCAAGATGTTGCAGATCTTCTACAAGTCTGCTGTTGAGAGTGTAATCTCTTCAGCCATCGTCTGTTGGGGTAGTAGCATCAGAAGCAGGGACCTGAAAAGGCTCAACAGCCTAACAAAAAAGGCTGGTTCTGTTCTGAGGACGACTGTGGAACCACTGGAGGAGATAATGCAAAGAAGGATTCTCCAGAGAATCAAGAAAATTATGGTCAACCCTGAGCATTCTCTTCACAAGACTGTCTGACAACGGGAGGGTGTCTTCAGTCAGAGGCTTTTTCAGTTTCGCTGCAACACTGACCCCTTCTTTCCACCAGAGCCGTCAGCAGCACGTTACTGCAGCAGCACGTCATAGCTGCTGATAGGAACCGCTGTGGTCAACAGAACCTTTTCCACCAGAGCCGTCAGCAGCGCGAGTCGGCCGCGTCTCAGGAGCAGCATGTCGCGGCCTTTACGCGCCGGTTCTATTTTCTACGCGCGACGCCTCTGAAACGGGTCAAGTTTGACATTTTTGGGGGAGGAAAGACAGGAAATCGGACGCGGAAACGGAGCGAAGCTCCCGAGATTTTCAGAATGAAGAAACATACTTCCTTCTGGTTGCTTTATTTTAAAAAAAAAGTTACTAACTGTGCGGCCCCGTGAGAAGTTATCACCTAGCTAGCGGTCTCCTTTGTTTTTCAGGTCCGTGTTGGCGATTATAAAATGGACAGAACATAAAACACAAATCTTTTGGAGCCATGTTGTAGTTTTCTCCTGCTTGTTGTTGTGTTTACTGATGATGTCACTCGTGTGACTTCGTGCTCTGTTGGTGACAGCTGCGCCCCTGCTGCTTCGTTTCTCGTGGGACGGGCCAAGCAGCAGCTTACGCGAGCCAGACGTGCTGCTGCAGCAACATGCTGCTGACGGCTCTGGTGGAAAGAAGGGGTGACCGCCACTGGAGATCCTTCCTGCCAACAGCCATTGTAATATACAATAACTCTTTGATGACTTGATTATGATTATTATTCTGAGCTACTACAGCAATCAATTTCCCTCTGGGATTAATAAACTATTTTTGAATTGAATTGAATAAAACAACATTACAAAGCAAATGGAGTTAGAGTTTGAATTGTTTTGCTGTTAGCCAATGAGAGGCAAGACGTCCACATATCAGACAAGAACATTCTAAATACTGTCGTCTGAACATACTTTCTCCTCCAGATGTATTTTAGATTAAAGTGCAAGTTGCCTGTGTCCCAGAGTCTTACCCCAAATTCACACTGGGAGCATTAGCTGCATGGAATGTTGCTGCTTCAAATAGAATCCATTATAGTCTATAGGGTAGATCCAAACTGGTTGTGGTGCGGAACATTTCATACGTGTTTCAGAAGCAGCTCACCGCGCTGCATGGCTACAGATATGATTGGTTTCTATTTTCGCCATGAGCTGCTTCTGGGATCTAATAATTGTCGTAGTTATCATAGGGCTAGACAGGAAATCACACTCGGTTTCAGTGTAAAACATCTGATAGTTTTCAAAATAAAAGACTATTAGAGATGTGATTTATTATCTCTGTATATGTTGTCTTTATGTGATCTAACAGCTTATTTGACTCTTTTGACAATGGAACAGGAGTTAAGTGCTCATCCCATAATCGGAAGATTGCAGGTTCAAGCCCTGCTCACTTTGTCGCTGTCGTTGTGTCCTTGGGCAGGACACTTAACCTCCCTTGCCTGCTGGTGGTGGTCGGAGGGACCGGTGGTACCAGTGCCCGGCAGCCTCGCCTCTGTCAGTACGCCCCAGGTCAGCTGTGGCTACATCGTAGCTCATCCCCACCAGCGTGTGAATGTGTGCGTGAATGGGTGAATGACTGATTGTGTTGTAAAGTGCCTTGGGGGATTAAATGACCCTAGAAGTAGTTGTATCAAATACAGGCCATTTACTCAGTGTATTTTTATGGCTTTATTCCTGGCAGTGGAGAGGCACGAAATTATATCAAATTTGATCTACTTCATCTCAGTTTTATGGCAGATGAGATGGCATAAACAAACTGTGACCTTTGAAGTCTCAAAGGATTTTGTGATCTCATGAGTCAAGCAAGGAGGAAGATGGAGAAGCCGCTCCTCAACTGAGACTCCTCCCGGTGTGGATTGACACACCATAAAGCACGCAAGTAAATCATCTTGTTGCCGTTCTGTGCCGCTCATGTCTCGTTTTTGTTTCTGCGGCCAACACAGGTGACAGGGATCTCAGCGTGACCAGCTGCATTTCAAAAAAACAAGTAAAAAATGTTTTTTCAGTGAATGAGACTTTTAAAGTTATTTCTAGATGGAGATGTAGCATACCAAAGAATAACAATTTGGTTATTTGTCCACTGTAAGGTCAAAGGTCATCAAACAGAAGTGTCCAGGGTGTTCCCCTGCACAGGTCTTCAAACCAGTAAACAAACTTCTCTACGACCTCGTTGCCAAGAGGGGAAGCCATAATAAACCCTTCTCCTGAATTCCCTGATCTTTGCTGGAACTCAAGGCCCATACGGAAGATGAGACTTTCTGCACTTTCACTCAGAATAAAGTTTAATTTCCTGGCTGAGGCATTCATGCCATATAATTATCTCTTGTTTAAATCCAAAGTGTGTGAATAATGTGTGCATTACTAAATGATGTGTTAAAATGAATAGTTTTCCTGCAATGATTCATTTCAAATCTTAAATGACACCAGGTTAATATTTGTTTATTTACTCATTTAATCTATTAGAATATTCATACATCATATTATTATTATTAATGTTTTAACGTTCACTTCACATAAATGTGTAAGAACATTTTCACTTCACACTAAGAATTAACCCCTAAGTATTTGAATGAAAGCATTGCTCTCATAGGTCTTTGGTAACGCCTTTAAAACATGTCAAATTCTGATTTGTCTAAAATTTATAAACAACATTTAACAAGTACAGGGATCACTTCCTGATTCCTCAGTTTTCCCACTTCCTCCTGGTTCAGCTGACTGGTGAGCAAGCATTTGGAACCATCCTCTCTTTTGACCCCAAGTTCAAAGCCTCTCTGCAATGCTTGCGAGTGATATCAGACAACGGCTCTTTTAAGGAGAGGTTACTCGCTGCAGAACTACAAAGGCGGAGCTGCACCATAAGGAGGAGCTGCACCAGAGTCAGCTCCACCCATTCACGCAAACTCAGCCTAGCCCACTGACTTCTTCTGTTTTTGTTTTTCAGCTTTATCGCAAACTAGCCTGACCCACATGAATTTGGGCTGTTACTAGTTTACAATTGTTAATGCTATGTTCTATGCTCCAATTAAATAAGATAAATATAACTTGCTGACTCCGGTGCAGCCCCACCTTCTGGTGCAGCTCCACCTTTGTGGTTCTGCAGCAAGCACCACTTGCTTTTAAGAGCTGCAAAACCTCTGAAAAGGAACGTCAACCTGCAGACCCTAGTTGCATTTCATGGCCGTACTAGAAATCTGATTTCTAAGGGAGCTACGACTCGTTGGGTTCTCGTGGTCACAACGTCCGGTGAGATGACCAGTCTGGCTGCCTTTTGTCCGGACTGCGAAAAGCGACAGTCACACAAAAAAGGGTATCGTAGACTCTGCACGATTGTGTCGGATGGTTTTATGAATAATCTCTAGCTTATCAAACCATTCAGCCAAACTGATTTTACAACCCAGACATCACCAGATCTGTCAGATACTTAACAAGATTTTGCTAAAAACATCTAGCTTACATTCCATAATCTCATTCATACTTTGTCCTGTATAATCATTAGTTAAGAAAATAGAATCAAATTAATTTTTAGAACTATATTCTTGACTCTCTGAGCTAATGTGAAGTGTGTGTTCCCTGATCAGTCAAAAAACCTAAAAGAATTTTAAGTCAAATATTCAAAGATCAATCAGATTGATAATTCATATTTATATGGAATATCACATCTTATTGATCACTTATCTAAAGTATAACTAATCCTCACCGCTTCTATTTCATAACCCATGGGCTGCATGGTGGCACAGTTGTTAGCACTGTTGCCTCGCAGCACAAAGGTTGCAGGTTCGAAACTCGGCTGCGGCCTTTCTGCGTAGAGTTGGGTGTTCTCCCCATGCATGCGTGGGTTTCCTCTGGGTACTCCGGTTTCCCCCACAGACCACAACATGCCCTATAGGTTATAAATTGTAAGTCACTTAGGATAAAAGCGTCTGCCAAATAAATAAACATAAACATAAACACATAACCCAAGGACGTGAAATATTAATAATAAGCATTTTGCACAAAATTTGCATGACATGTTGAATGCTGTGAATTGCAACAGTTTCTTTTAAGTTACTGTGGCTCAATGGGAACAGCTACCTGCCAATCAGATCCTTGCATTTTCACCACACATATAGTGCCTCTGTACAAGAAGACACCGAACTTTGTGTTATGCCCCACATCTGCTAAGTGTAGGCTATGAATGTGTGTGTGGATAGGATGTGTGAAGTGGAACACGTTGTGGGGATAAATACTTCTGCAAAAGTGTTTCAATAATACAGTTTATTTATGTGCCATAGTCTATCTTGATCAACACCCAGTGTCTGACTCTAATAGTCCAACCAGTTTTATACATTTTAGCTTTTGTTTGGGATAAATTTGCAGCTAAGCAGGTGAACAATAATACACACATGAGACACGTGTTAATCATTGCAGAAATAGAGACAATTGTCTCTTTTATTATACCTCAAAAATCAATTATATTAATCAAAGCTCAGAAAAAGACAGAAAAACAAATAAAACAGCCTTAGGTGCTTTTGATTGTTGTTGGTGCACCAAAAAAGCAGGTGTATCTCACAGCTCCAATTAACAAAATCTCACACAGTCTGTATGTCTCCAACACTGGTTTTATGAAAAATAAGCTGGCTGTAAAACAGACCTGAGGCTAATCATTAAGTATTTTATGATTGTCTTCTCTTTCTTTCTTTTATATTTTTAACCCAGACAATTGTGCGAGAGGTGAGCTGACTGAACAAGTATGTTTAATCATCCAAAACAAACCTATTTTTTTGGTTCAGCATCACTGTTAGCTAAATATGAAGCAAATCATTTTTAAGGGATGCCGGCACCAAATGTATGATATACTTCTTTCTTTTTATTTTCAAGCTTTTGATACTTTGTGGTGGTGTGCTGGACAGAGCAAGTCTGTGGAGGAGTAAGGATCAGGTGAAAACACGAGGGTGCACTCTCACGGAGCTGAAGCGCATTCCTAATCAGCGCTCCTGTCTGCATAAAGACAGATGGCGGAAGTATAGCGAGGAACGCCGATACCTGAGACAGGACTGGAGTTGAGTGTAAAGTTGGAAATAAAGTGATTGCAGAGCCAAGCCTACGGTGCGGTTTGAGTGCCGTGTGTGTAATCCTGTTTGTAGCTGCTTCTTGCTACAGCGGTGCCTTACGCGGGACACAAACACACACTCATCACAGGCTTCCGGATCTCTCCTCTAAGCCATCTTGTACCAGCCACTTTCCTGTGGATAGCCAACCCAACCTTGTCACGGCCCTTGGGCAGATGATTTTGAATGCTGCTCAGCTGCTTCCATCAGATGGAGCTGCTGCAGGTTCAGATGGAACAGCAAACCCAAGTCCTTCAGTTCCCATATTGTAACGCCTGTTGCTGAACACACAGCGGGGGACCCTCCTACCATCTCGCTCCCCCAGATGTCAGCAGAGGACAATCCAGAAGAGTGTGGCGTAGGCGTTGGGACATTGTTCATGTCCTGCTCACTACATGAACTGTACGGATTACTGGGGATTGTGTTGGTGCGGACTAGTGTCCACCAGCTGTAAACAGACGGGTTGGTGGAACGATTCAACTGAACATTGAACACCATGATCTTAAGGTTTATTCACGTGGGCGAGCAACATTGAGATAAGTGCATTTACCCTCTGTTGTTTGCAATCCAGAATTTTCCCCACACCTCTACAGGGATTCCCCCTTTGAGTTGATGTTTGGCAGAACCCCTAGGGGAGCACTGGACCTGATTAAAGAAAATTGGGAGGAAGGTCCCAGCATGAGAAAGAATGGAATTCAGTGTATGGACCTGAAGGTGGATTATGAGGTGGTGTGGTCTATTTTTAGGTGAAGGAGTAATCTAATTCCTTACCTTTCCCGTCATTGCCACGCCATTAGGATTACTGAGCCTGTGACAACATGGTTGGATGAAGCACAGCGCTGTCAGACTTTCTGTTAGCCACACCACCGATGTGTTGGCCGTACACAGAACAGCTCTTAGATCCGACTGCAGTGAGTGACACAGACTAACCCCATCCCACCTCAAGCCGGTGTTACAAAAGGCAAGAATGAACATACACACATGCACGTGCATGCCTCCAATCTGATGGTACACAGCGCTGCACACACTTTTCTCTGATCCCTGTAACAGCAGGGAGGGAGGAGGCATGCACAATGGCTGGGAGAATTATTACATTAATGTGATAAGACCTGAAAATATTGAAGACAAATCTGCGAGGATTAAAGAACAATAAACATACCTTCAGAAAAGCGAGGATATAAGTGAAAGCGACAGGCAGGGAGAAAGCAAGAGTATGGCAAGCCATTTTTACATTTAATCAGCAATTGGACCTTTCTATGATTGCTTTTTTATATGAGAATAATTTAATTTATCCTAGTACTAACTGTATTCGTGTTAGTCAAGAAGAATAGGGAAGAATATGGCAACATCATCCTATACTGCCCACAGTGACACCACAAACATCAGTGATGCTCTGACGACGACGACAGCAGAAGCTGAAACTGTTGGCAGAAGGTAAAATGAAGTGTTGCTACTCTGTGTATGGAAAAGAAGTGAAACAATGGAACATGTTGAAATGTAAAAAAATAAATAAAATAAAAAACCTGTTACTAGAAACAAAACTTCACCATGCAAAACCAATGGCTATGTGCTACTTCCAGTATCTCACCGGAGGTTGCTCGCATTGTCATTTCTACATGAGCAGGCCCATGAAGAAGGTGGATATACAATACAATATAGTTTGTAAACAACATAGATTCATATTATGTTATCTGTACATTGGGCGTGTGGAGACTTCTTGTAGGCTTCCGGTGAACCACAGCAAACAGCAACTCATCAATAACCTTCCTTTCTTGGATTTAAGAGCAAATCCCACATGCTCAGTGCTATGTGTGATGAGCTGAACAGTTCTGAAAACCAACTAAATATTGCAGACACTGTTACTGTCTCTGAATCTAGTGTGTGGCTTTATGCAGCAGCAATCACTCCTTGTGAAAATAATACATTTCCCTCTTGCTATTTCAGATTAAAACAAATGCTTTTTCTTTATCAACCCATTCATCTCAATCTATGCCCCAACCTGCTGTTTTTACCCAATGGACTGCTTTGAAATTAAAATGACACGCTGCAAACTATACGTGCCAGACTTGATATTGCACAGGCAGATGTTTTTGCAAATGGGAACAAAGGTTCGGTGCAAAAAACACAATCTAATGCAGTTTTCTCACTTTGTGTGTTTTGATTATGTACATCTTTGCAAGACGACACAACAGCGAATGCAATTTTCACTTTATATTCCACAACAGAAATTGCTTTTGAAATCAGATGAGGGACTAAAATAGAAATACAACTTTACCCAAGAGGTGAACATGTCTGCTGTGAACAAATGAAACAGAAACATCCTGACAAAACTAAAATGTGACAATTGTGACATTTTTTTTTTACTCCCCACAGAACGATGATCTTATTTGGGTCACGAAAATAAAGTAAACAAATTGTTTTCTTTTAACAAGAAAGGTGACTCTTTCAGTAACAGGAACAGAGACAAGAGGGACATTCAGCTAATGGTTTGATCCACATGGATCTGGTTGTCACTACGAATGGTCAGCCCTAAACATATCCAGAACAAAGAAACGTTTTAGGAATGTCAGACGCAGTATACCTTAAACTAAAATAACTGAACCACTGGTGTTAAATGGCCTTGTGCTAAAGTCTTTTAGTCACCCCTTGTTTTTCTGTTTTCTTTTCAGTACTATCATTGTTTTTTTAACGCACTTAAACACTTGTGGCAATCTGAGGGTCACAAACACAAACTGAAGAAGATACCAGCAAAAACTGGATCTGCTGACATCCGAACAGTAAAACTATAAAAAACATTAAAAAAAAAGAGCAGACATCATAGTTTACTGCTCCATTGTGGCCTGGATGGCCACTGTTGTTTTGTGATTTTCTTAACCTTGTGTACAAAAAAAAAAACTACAAATAGTAAGATCTATTGTTGAACATTTTTCAAACCATGATGATTTCCAGAATGATAGAGAAAAAGAAGTCACTGTTGCAAATTAACAAAATGACATGTCATAAGAATCATGGCATAACATTAGGATTAGAGTTGGGCATTGAAAGAAATTTTAAAAATCAATTTGATTCCGAAACTTAAGATTTTAAATTATTTATTATGACTATTCAATCTGATAGATTCAAGTCCTTTTTTTTCCTTGTTACCTTGCTTACATATCTATGTTGTGCAGTATATTAATACTATTGACATTCAACAGCAAATTAATGCAGTATTATCAGGTTAAAAGAACAGTAAGGACCAATCCTTCCCTCAGAATTTATTAAAGAGCAAGTAACGTCTAAATTAACTTTTTTTGCTGATGAACTGTATAAATGAGTGTCTAATAGTGTTTTAAATGTGTGTATTCATTATTTTATCATTTTGGTGCATTTTCTTTAAAAGTTAAAAATTCTGCCTAAATACCACAGTATAGCGCCACCTTCAGCTTAAAACATAGAGTTTGAGTCATTTTGAATACACTTTAGCCAATGGCTAAAGAGTAAGATACTACGTAAACCAGTAGAGTACTACGTAGCAGCTCTGTGTCAAAGTTATAAAAGCATCGAGCGTCTTGGCCACGGTAGTTCAGCATTAGCATATAGCATTAGCATATCCTAACCTTTAGCATAGCTTTTAGTGTTATACATACTTATTTAGTGTTAGTTTGGCTGCTGGATAATGTAGTTTAGTTAGTGTTTGGCTGTTAGTGTAATTAGGAAAGTAGTTCAGGTTTAGTGCTCCATATTGTGTTAATATGGTGAGAAGGTGTAGTGTAGTAAGGTTGCGCTGGCTCTGTGGGGTTGCACGGGTTGCACTCCTTTCCGCTGGACTTAGAAATTAGGCGCCAGTGACTGCGCACAATCGGTGTCTGGAAAACATTCAGCTCCCGCCTGGTGCTGTAGTTTGCAACCAGCGTTTTACCCGCGATTCTGCACGTCTCCGTTTGAAGAGGGAGGCCGTGCCCACCGTGGCTCTTCCGCGATTTAGATGCAGCCCACCGACTCTGCTCCCCCACCATGGCGGGCTCCAGTCTGAGGTGAGTAAGCTAAATAAAAGTTTGACATCTAAAGACAATTTCCTACCTCAGTGCAAAGTTTGAGAGACGTGGTTCACTTCCTTTAGCTAGTCAGTCGGTAATTCTGCAACAGTGGCTCTAACTGACGCAGTACTAGTTGGCACACAGCATTACAGCGTGAAATCCAGCTTGTTACCCGGTTCCGTGAGGAATTCTGTTCAGGAGGTCGCATTTCAGGCTCTCCACATCATATGTGACTGACTTTTACGTTATAATAACGATAACACAGTAGGAATGTTATAAAGCGCCTATATAGGACAGTTTCTTTTGTATATTATCTGACTTTATAAACAACAACAATGTGCTTCTATTTTTTTTTAGGCTAAATCTGCCCAAGACACTGGTTGTCAGATTGATTTTGTAGTCTGCAAGAATGCACTTGTCCAGGCTGACGTGAAGCCTTACCGGCGTAGCAAAGGTGAATTATTTTTTATCTTCTATGTAAACATTTTATTATCACCTTCTAGTTTTTATTTGTTTTACAGATTATTGTTACACGTGATTTTATGCTCTTTTAAACATTTATTAATGTGCTGCTTCTTTGTTTTTTCCATAGCCACCCAGTTTAGAGCTCCCAGCCTCAGTGTGTCTTGTGACACAGGGACCATGATGGAAATTCATCTTCCAGAAAGTCCCAGAGCTGCGTCCACACCCCTGAAAAGACCAAGATGTGAGGTGTCTGCTGTTGATTCCAGCTTCCACCTCAGTGACAGTGCAAGCTCAGTGAACTGTTCAAGGTAAAAAAAAATTAAAACATTTCAGAATTTTTAAGATATTAACAATTAAATAAACGTATATGATTACATCATGACATCATGAAGGACGCTACTGATTCTGGCCCTGTGACACTTGGTGGTGACGTGTGAGCTGATTCACCTGGTAAATAACTTTTACATTAAATATTTTGTTCTTTGCTATCAAAAGTAAATTAACTAATAACCTGCATTATTGCAGGACACTCAGCAAAATATGGACACTACACCATGAGGCAGGCACATGTTAATACTCTATAAGAGCACATAAGGTGAGCAACACCACATATTATTGTACACTGTCCTGGATTTGTTTTCTTTCTGCATCTCATCATTAGCCTGGCTGATCACCTGATAACTCCTGTCATCTGGTTGTGACAGCATGAGGATGTCCTCACACACCTGTAACCTATCAGCTCATCTGGCAGAATAGAGAGAGAAGAGACAAGCCACATCTGTTCCTGGAAAGCCTTCAGCCATCCTTCGATGACTGAGAACCTCCATCAGCTCTGTCTCCTGTCTGCCTACAATTATTATAATAAATATTGTGTTTGACAAGTTTTTTGTGCTGCCAAATATCTCATTTTGATTTCAGTTTTTATATTTTAATGGATATTTATAAATTACATGTATTGAATTATCACATTGTTGCATGTTTAACTAGCTCTATGGTGATGAATTAAACTAGCACCTCACTGTTAAAAGTTAGTTTTAATTTCAAGCATGTTTAAGTATTTATGGACATGAACAAAAACAGGAAATATATACACTGAGATTTATTTAATTAATATAACAAATAAGGGGGAAAGAGTCATTGAAAGGCACATTCTTCTGGAAGCTCCTGATCCTGACAACACCAGCAGGAGACCAGCTGCAGACACCAGAGGATCACCTACAACCAAGAGAGCAGCTGTTATCAGTAAACAATGAAATCAGGGCAGTTTTAGTGGGCTGAACACATTACAGAATAATTTTCTCATGGGATATTTTCATAACTTTATGCAGCAGACTGTAGCTTGAGCCCAGGGCTCCTGGAGAGCTGCTATCCAGCATGTTTCAGTGGTTTTCCTGCTTTAACAGGTTAGATTAGCTGTTAAGCAGATCAGCTATTTGTTGCTGATTAAAACCAGGTGTGTTGAAGCAGATTAACCTCTAAAACATGCTGAATACTAGCTCTCTAGGGCCGTGGAGCCAAACCCTGCAGCTAATCTAATGTTATGGCTAATGGCTACTTACCATTCAGAGCTGGTTCTGTTGAGTTGGTTCCGGTAGTTTCAGGCAACTCACAAGCTCAAAACAATAAGGCTCAGGTCCGCTTGTCTCCTCCAAATAGACTTGGGCCCTTTCTTCTCGAGTGTCTGTGTAAGGAGGGGGAGAAACGTCCTCCACTTCTAATGACTGCTCAGAGTGAAGGGAGCTAGCATCGTCTAGTTAGCCATCGTCTTCGTCACTGCCGCGGCTCCGCCAGCTCGGTCCTCCAGGCAACGCCTACTAATGTTGCAGTTTTTAAAATTGATACATGGGTGGAGTTAGACTCTGAGGGGGGAACTACCACTTTTTTAAATAGGTTCATTTTTGACTGTTAAGAAATAAGATGATTTTACAATGACAAACATTGTGGTTTTAAAGATGTTTTTTTTCAGACCTGCTGAAAAAAACATCTTTAAAGCCACAGTTTGTCTTACTAAAATAATACAAGTAATATTAACTTCTCTCAGAACTAATGCTTTCTGTAGTACATGCAAGATGAGGTTCCATTCCACATCAATGTATTGCGCTGTCAGGCTCCAGTATGTCTCCGTAGCCACAGACGTCCAAGTATCTGTTGTAATACCCACTTTGTTTGCTGACTCAAGTTTACTTTTCACATTTTCTCTTGCCGCCTGGTATGTGTGGGAAGACTTTTTCTGAAAGACGCTTGCGAGACACCAACGTAATGCGGTTCTGCTATTTTCATTGGCTGCTCAAAGCCCTCATTTTCAGCAACAGAATACTGACACATATCTTGCAAATGAAACCTGCTATCGTCTCAGTTATTTAGTGAGAAGATGTAGAATTAGCTGGTAGTCGTAGTGTTTCCTTGAGTTTCATCTGTTGCGGCCCAGTGAAAGGCTTGGTTGCAAGATCTTGGCAATGTTGCAAGATGTGGTTCTTGAGATTGGTTGTATTTCCGCAAATTCCACCTCCATTTGGCATGCCTTGTAAATCGCTTTGGTTTATAAAGCTGACCTTTTATTTTGTCCATTCTGAACTCAAAATGCTGCTTTAAGTTTCTGGGCATTGCGCTAATGTTGCCGCTAGTGTCTGACGCCATGTTGCTTTAATATCTTCACACCTAACATGTGTGAACTCAATCACGTGATGGTGGGTGGGTTAAAGTTCACTGTGGGAAACTGACACCCAAGATTCAAAATGCCCCTCTGGACTTGCTTTCCATTTTAGCTGTACAAGAGCTAGACATGGTTAAAGGGTTAAATCAAACTTTGGACCTACAAATCAATTCTTGTGATTTTTTTCTGAGAATCGATTCAGACTCGGATAATCTATTTTTTCAACACAGCAATAATTATAATGCAGTTATTGTACATTCTACACTAGCATGAATAAATTAGTGTGATGGAGTTACAGCCAAGGAATGAGGAAAAAGGTCAGAACTCAACAACCAAGCAACATATGGGAGGTAGGTGTCACGTTTGTTCAGATCTTAACTGACATCAGTTCAAACAAAATCATATAGTACAGAGTAGGGATGTGTCCCTTGTCTCACAAGAATGGACACCCATGGTTCAGACAGTCCATGCTCTGGCCCCAGAGGTGTCTTCATCTTCACCAATTAGAGATGAAGATTTTCTTCCTATTTTTTTTTCTTTGCTTTGAATGGTATCATCATGTAATTTAAACCCATTAAAGAACAAACATGTACCTGGTTATATTTCCAGATATGAAACGAGGCAAATATGTCAGGTGAGATTGGCTGAGCTGATGTTTAGCAGAGGTTGCTTGTAGCGTGGCTGTGTGACCCAGACGCGGAGTGGCTGGCGTTGGGTCATACAGAGCATGCGGCTTTAATCTGGGAACGGCAACGCAGCGCTCGGAAAGAGCCGAGGCTGAGCGGCAGTTCCGAATAAACAAGGAAGCTGACTTACTGGTGGTAGGCAGCGATGAAAGATCTCTTTCCTGGTTTGAGGGCTGGTGAGCCTGAGAACTCGGGTCGATGTATGGCATGGACGATGACTGAGTGATAACTCAGCGGCGGCGCTTCCGTAAATAGAGTCGGCGTGATGATGTCATCAACCCACGCCGGTGATGGGTATGCTGGGTAATGTAGTACTCCGCCAGTTAGGTCCGTAGGGGTGGATAGGAAGAGGAGTTTGTGACAAAATGTCCCAACAATTACTCTCCAAATGCCATTCAAGATCATTCTAAATCATTTTGATAAAAGAAAATCCTTTTTTTACTCTAAGGCAAATTATTATTATAAAACCACTTCCTGCCAGTGCTCCAGAAGAGGTCAGTGAAATCTAACCATTGATGCATTAAACTGTACAACCCCCAAAATAAGGTCATTGTAAAAGAAAAATAGTTTAAAGCAGTATAAAATGAACTTTAGCGCAAGCGGAAAATTATTAAATTAAAGTAATACTTTTGAGTTTGTCTCATCTGCTTTAAAACATTTTTGACAGTAATATTATGTTATATTTAATGAAGATTTAACCTGAGTAGTGGATGAAGTGAACTGTTATTTTTTTCGTCTGGAGTTCTGAGTTGCATTAATATTACAATCTGGGGCTGGAAATGTTGGAGGAGTCAAAGAAAGGTGACTAGAAGAACAGAGATCCATCTTAAATAGGTTAGCATACTGTGAAAAGGAAGCTCTGGGTTTGCTGAATATCAACCAGCTCTGTGACGCTGAGTTCAGTAACTCAACACCCATCACCAGATCCTGTCTGTCTGCAGAACCATGTCTCACAGAATGAATAAATATGTACGCTCAAGTGCTGCAAGTCTTCCAACTCTTCATGATTTGGTTTAAAATGGGGAACAAAAGATCCTTTTTGAGGGAGATGATTACATTTTTTTTTTCATTTATTCATCATTATTAAATGGCTTTGATGCAAAACAATGATGAACTACGTATTTCCTGTATGCAAGAAAAAAACAAAAAGTTCTGTAATTTGCATCCAAAATACATGGATTGATTTATAACCATAAAGAGCAGAACTCAGCCCCAGTAATCTTTCAATTTGATTACACTCATAATGGAGGTAATTTAAGGAGCAAATTAAGTAAGCAGCACAGTGGATGCTTCAGGCAATAGGAGGAAAAGCCCTAAATGGAGCATTTGTTAGCGCTCTGTACTTAAAGCAGCATTATGTGAAGTAGGCAGGAGATAGCAGGACATATTTGCTTCCTTCTGATGGTTAAACACAGTCATTACAGCAGGGGCAACTATAGCTTCTGGGTAAAGCAGCTGTCATACGTGCATGGCTGTCAAAGCAGCATGAAATATAAGTGTGAAAAAAAGCTCTATTATCTGCTTTACTGGATGACGTCCCAAGCAGCTTTAAACTGACAATAAATTCCTACATCAGATTAAAAAAAGGGACTTATTTGCCATTTTTGAGCTTTTGCTTCACAGACTTTTTCTGTTTTCCGATCATTGGCAAAGATTTTACAGAAAAGTAAATATGAATTTAAAATGTATATGTGCTCAACTGATAACAATTCTGTATTATTGGATGTATTATAGTTGGAAAAACAAAAGATCTGTATCCTGCATTAACATCTTAGGGCCACCCATGGTCCAGGGCCACCATCTTGTTTTTTATGCATTAGCGAAGAAATGTGTTGTTTTAAGGAAGACCGGATCTTTTTACAAGAACCTGCGCACAACGTTTGGCCTTTATTCATGGTCTATTCTGGCTTTATAAGGGCGTCAAGATGAAGAAGCAGCAAAGAAAACTCCAAGAGAATCAACAGGATGCACATGAGAGGTAAAGTATCACACAATAGACTGAATAGGAGCAATTATTAAAACCAGAAGGTTTTAATGATTATTGTGGTTCCTTTGTTTGTGTTATCGTACACCAGTCCTGCAGTGGCGTGTCTGGGCGTTGCTTCTTTGGCCCTGTCTTGTTGTCATAAGTAACCCAGAAGACTGTAAAGAAGATCATGGCAGCCTCACCCGCTGCCCCTCCATCTCCCAGGAGAAACTTCTGGACCGAATCATCCATCATGCTGAGCTCATCTACCGTGTCTCAGAAGAACTCTGTTCTTTGTTTGTGAGTAGCACTGCCATCCAATAATGGTAAAATTAACAGTACACTTTTGCTCCCTAGTGTACGACTTGGGTCGAATGTATTTGTGCTCTGAGGGTTGACATTAAACCACGAGGGAGCGATATACGGTCTACAAATGTTTCTAAATGGTAGGAAACAAGACTACATGTGTTTATAGGAAAGCAAATCATACTAAAATGTATCTTTAATCAAAAATCTTCAACTTTGAAACAAGCATTTAAACTGAGTTGCTGTCTCAGATGTCATTAACATTTGTTTTGGCAAGAAATAAACAACTGCAACAATCGACGTATTACATAAAGAAGACTTTGTGATAGACTGTGGTTTTGAACCAAAGTAAGGGTTTATTTGAGTTCTGGTAGAGCTACCAGACTTATTTTAGAAGTACAAGATGAATCTATAAATTAGCAACACAGCAAGGGTACTAACAAGTACCACAGCTAAGATGATCTCCTCAGCAACATACCTTTATACCTCAAAACGTACAAATGGGGTCACATTGATCCTAGTTTTTTTATTTGATTTTTTTTTTTTTTTTTTTGCAACCGATGGATTTAGAGGCAAATGTGGCTTTCCACGTCCTCTAAAGTGTCAAGTTGGAGTTTTGACCCAAACTGATGTGTATTGTAACATTTGTGTTACACTGAATGAGCAGTTGTACCAGTTTTCCAAATCTACATTTTTGTGATGCGTTAATGTAGTTTCTGTTGCAGGCAGAGTCAATTAGGTAAAAACGTTCTCCATTTTCACTAAAAACCATTTTTAAAATCAACTGTATTGTTGTGCTAGCATGTCATTAAAGGTGCATTGTGTAGAAATGAAGTAAAAATGACATCTTGTGGTGACTGCAACCACTTTAAGCAGCTGGAGCTTTTTGTCAGCTATTGACTAAATACAACTGCCAGTATTAGCTCGCAGGAGACACGGCATCCCCACACTTACTGATGGTAAACAGCAGTTACATCAGTCCTTCCTGAAACATTAGACTCTTTAGAGATGTTCTCACTGTAAAACTCTCCTATTCTTACATACTGCACCTTTAAGATTGCCCCCTACAAATTTTTTTATGCAGCATTACAGCAGACATAGCCATTTCACTTGAAATCATCAGAGAACATACATTTTCAAATACTGCTGCCATCCTTTGTTGCAGTAGAAAATAGTTTAGTAATTAAATTTAAAGACAATAAAATATCATGAGTGATAGAACCATTCGGCATTATCTTGTATTTTTATTTTTATTTTTTTTAAGGCTTAAAGACTTGTTGTTGGCAATTGTTAGTCATCTTGCAACCATTTTTACATGTTCTGTCATGCTACGTTTCATTGTTTATTCCTGACAGGGAAACTTATTTTACTCATTTTTCACAAACGGGAAGAACTGAAATGTCTGCATAGTTGTGAACCAGAAATAATAACAATATAATTTTTTTCACTACCACTTTAAAACTATAACATTGGATTGTTTAATCGTATTACTTTTATTTACTTCAAATATATATTTTTAATATCTTTAAATGCCAAGTTGATTATTTTGGCTCAATATAAATTATGTTTAGAGGGATGGTAAAATGACTTAAAGAGCAAGCTAAGTCACCCCTGAAATCAACTTTCTGTGCTGAAAAACTATATAAATGAGTGTCTAATCGTGCTGTAGACACGTATCATTCTTAATTTGCTACTTCAGTATTTGAGTTTACGGAGCATCAAATGCTCTTCTGGAAAAATCATTTTTTATAAAATCTAAAATCCACTCTTTGAAACATAGAGCTGTGCAACCATACGCGGTGTATAATTTAGAAAATCTTTGTTGTGAGATCAAACCAAGTGTTTTCTTCTACTTTCAGTGCTGAAGAGACTTTTGTCAGGAGGTATGGCCTCAAAACTGAACCCAGCCACTTCCCCGTTTATATAAGAATCACATTTTTAACATTACGCAGGACCAGAAGCATCGAGTCGTTCTGTTAGATCCTCTGTGTTATTTCCTAATGATTCCAACGCGATCATCATCTCACTCCCGCGCTTCAAAGTAATCTTCCATCTCTCTGAGCTAGAGATGTTTTATTGAAGAAGCGAGCCCACAGCAGGGTTGTACGAATATGATAATGATGCACTGCAACTGGGGAAACATAGGTGTGTTCAGCCTGTTGAACACCCTCCATTATTTGAAGCAAAATGATGCATGGGGCTGTTACTGGCATTCTGCTGCATGAGGTCTACAGATGAACATGTGCTGGGGAACAGAATGTGTATATCCGTTGTGTCTCTGGTGACGCTTTCATCACCATGTTCCTGCTGCGTTTGAAAACGTCTTTTCTGATCACATTAGAGGAATCAACTATTATTCTGTTGTGCCACACTTCAGGTGAAGGAAATAACTTTTATCCAATTTGAAGAATCCAATCTGTGTTTTTCCCTTTTCTTTCTGTTATTGGTCTGCAGGAGGAGATGTTCATCCCATTTCCCCTGAGGATCCAGAGTAACCTGGCTGCGTACGCATGCATCACCAAAACTCTGCCCATCCCCAGCTCTAAGAGTGAACTCCAACAAATATCTGTAAGCATCTTGGTGGTGATTACTATGGAAACACATTACTGTCAACACAGCAAGGAGGAAAAAGGAAAGGTTTATTGTTTGAACATCGTCATGAGTAAGAATATTTAGTTGAATTAGAAAAGCACGTCCTCATACTGGAAAAATATGATCGTAAATAAAGTTCCAACATAATAAACAAGAAGGTCTTCTATGTTATAGCCACCCATCCTTGAGGATGTTGCGTTACGATTTGTTTCCTACCTTTTTAGAGCTACAGCTACCAGGATTTGTGATACCCTGAATTGTTCAAATTTAGTCAAAGTAGAAAACCTATTTCAAATCATGTACTTCATGCAGTTGTACACATTTGACTAAAGTGTAATCTCATTTTTCCTCTTGACACAGAAAACAATTTTTAATGTTTATGTTGAACCTTCTGGATGTTTGGTTTTATTCAATAATCAAAAACAAAAAACTTTTTATTTTTATTTTTAGATTTTATTTTGGTAAAGTAGCAACCTTCGAGGCGATAACCAGTCTTTACTCACTATCACTCTCGGACCAGGCACAATATGTCTTAGCAATATATGATTTAAATGATCACATTCAAGCAATAAAATGTCACACTTGAAGGGTTTTTGATCAAATGATTACAATTTAAATGTGGAATAACAAAACAATATTTAAAACATGAAAATATAATTTGAAATGATGTGAAAATGGTTTTGTTTGGCCAGGAAAATAATTCAGTTTGTACAAAAAACTGACATTACTAGATTAATTTTATTTTAATTTACAAGGGTGCAGAAAAAGCTGAAATGCCAATTCTTTGCTCTATCAGGATTGTGTGTGTGTGTGTGTGTGTGTGTGTGTGTGTGTGTGTGTGTGTGTGTGTGTGTGTGTGTGTGTGTGTGTGTGTGTGTGTGTGTGTGTGTGTGTGTGTGTGTGTGTGTGTGTGTGTGTGAGTGAGAGAGAGCTCTTTTTGTAACAGTATGTATTACATGAAAATTGCTAATTAGCTTCATGTAAACTACTGCAGTTCAGTTTGTACATTTACGTGATCATTTGTACCTTCTCCTCTTTGTTCACCACTTTTCCTTCTTGCTTTAGTAATTACCTGACCTGCGGAAACACAATCTAGTACCACACCACAGTGTGTAATTAGATACATTTGGTCTAAACAAAGTCTTCCAAACGAAAAGGTGTCTTCAGAGAAACACCTTTACCAAATATGAAATATCACTGTGGGACTACAGTTGTATTTCACAGCAAATAACTATAGAAAATGCATACTTATCTCATGAGTACCGACCTTCATTAGATTAGAAGGTTTTAAATTCAGTCCAGCACAGCATGGTCAAAAGAGTGCAAACAAAAGGGTTGTTTAGCTGTTCTACCGTGGTTCTTATTCATCTGCTATTATTTACTGGGTCATTAGCAGTGTGGGTGGTTTCTAGGAAATTCACTTTGTTCACTACATGTCATTTAGCTGAGCTGCTAATCAGTTTCCTCGTGTGTGTACCCTGCAGGACAAATGGTTACTCCATTCAGTTTTGATGCTAGTCCAGTCCTGGATCGAGCCTTTGGTTTACCTACAGATGACCCTGGATCATTACGATCATGCTCCAGACACGTTGCTCAACAAGACTAAGTGGGTGTCTGAGAAGCTTGTCAGTCTGGAGCAAGGAGTGGTAGCTCTGATCAAGAAGGTCAGTCAAATATGACACTTTCAGTTCTTGTGCCTGTGCACCAACCAGAACTGCTCAACCCCAATCTAGGCCTGGATTTCAGGCCTCTTATTTTTATGTTAGTCTTTGTCTTTTTTGACAACTGGTAAATATATTCATGAGTCCTTGGTACACACACATAAGCCTCTTTCATAAAGCAATGCCACCAATTTGCTGCAAAACTGAGGCAGCATCAAGGAGCCGTTGATTGTTCATACTGTAAGCACGACTAAGCCTGTGGCAGTAATGTGGCGCGATCCTGTTTTTGGACTAGATTACACAATGGTGGTATAAAGGTGGTATAGGGCAGTCTCCGTGGAGTTGACCCGTCATCACAAACATCATTTTACCTTAGATGTAACTTTTTTTTTTTTTTTTTGTGGTCGACTTGAGCCGCGCTCCTTCAGTTTATTATTTATTTATTTATTTATTTATTTATTTTTCACAAGCCTCACGAGTTTGTCTGTCCTTCACAGTCCCCATGAACTGTTTCATTATTGCTGCCGACCGGGGTTCGGCAGTAATTCAACACGTGATTATGGCATCACCATCTGTTACGCACAGGTGTGATATTTGTTTAGAAGACCGTCATTGTGGTAATATTGCTACCGAGCTTGATGGCACAAATATTCTCGCATCGCCATGCCTCCACGGGGCTTTCTTAAGACACACCGTGGCGGCAGTTTTACCCTGATTTGCGCCCACATTTTCTCTTACAAAAGGCAGAACAATAAGATCCAATTTTAGCAAACTTGGAAAAACACAGCAATTATGTGCATTTCTCACAACAAGGTATGCAGACAACTGTCGCTGAAATGGAAACATCAAACAGCAGTTGGACTACAGCAATGAAAAAGCATTCAGAATCACCAGATCACTCCAATCCAGACCCTTTGGGGTGTGATGGATACAGGAGATTCAAATCATGTCTGTGTGATGATGTCCTGTCAATTTGGAGTACAACCGCTGAGGAACATATCCAACACCTTGTTTAATCCATGACATGAAGAATCGAGACTATCTTTATGTAGAACCTTACATTAATCATACTGGTTGTCAATAGTCTACATGCATTACAGCACTTTCACATTTTACTGACTTTAATATGTAAATAGATAACTTCAGCCTCTGATTCATGTCGTGCGGTCCTCGTTGGAACGGCGCAATCTGTCTTTTACCCAAACCCAGGCCAAGTGAGGATGTTAATATTTAATGTCTTTCCTGTCGTTGCTCAGATGTTGGACGACGGGACGCTGGCCACTGCTTACAACGATCAAAGTGTGCTACAGAATGATGTTCAGCCAGAAGTGTTGGAGTCTGTGATGAAGGACTATGTCTTAATCAGCTGCTTCAAGAAAGACGCCCACAAGATGGAGACTTTCCTCAAGCTCCTCAAATGTCGACAAACTGACAGATACAACTGTGCATGAAACATAGACTGCAGCTTTTAAATAATGCAGCGTTTAGCTTTAAATGAATTTCTGAGGTTGGTAGTGTGCACTTAAAGATAGGACCATGCCTTAGGCGCTCCAGCCTTGCTTGCAGTCCAGTGCTTTCCTTATTGATTGTTTGGAACACCTTCACACAAATCTAGGTAGGTGTAAGGCTCTGCCCTTTTCTTAGCCACATACGGTGTTTTAAATAAATAAAAAAATAAAACTGTATGTTTTTTTCTTTCCTGCCTCGTTGTTATTTTAACCTGGCAAAGGCAACAGAAGGCAAAGTCTCTAAAGATTATTTGCGTGTCGAGCTGTCAAAAAAATCTGCATATCCCACCATTGATTTCCATCTCCTTTGTTCTTAACTGAGTTGGTATTCCTTGCTGGCTCTTGCAATGTTTTGCTTATACCCGGGGCCCCTAGAGGATTCACTGAGCCTTCCTTGTTAAATGGAGTTGGTTTCACTTCTGCGTAAGAAAACCAGAGACTTTTACAGAAGAAAGTCTCAAAGAGCAGTCTTTATCAAAAACCAAAAGAAAAAGACAAATTCTAAATAAGAAGCTGAAGCGAAGTGAGTTAGCTCCTCGCTCGTCCTACTCTGCCTAAATGCATCAAATGTCAAATGAAGATTAACAAGAAAGAAATTAAAAAGGAGTTATTATTAAACAATTTAAATTTTTTAGAGGTATGTGTTTTTGGCGTGTAACAGCATACTAACAGCAGCTCATGTGGGAATGATGTATTGTCAACTGTCGCAGATTTTAGATGCAAATAAAGCAAGGAATCAAACATAAACAAGACATTTTGTTGATTGAGTTGCCACAGCCATTTAGTCCTCTGTGCTCTCTGCCATCACAGCATCTAACTTCATGCCGTCTTGCATCACATCCATACAGCTGCTCTCAGTGTCCTGCCTGGTGGCTCCATCCTCAGCATCCTCCCCCCTCTGTAATCACTGTTACTGTCAATGGCTGCTCACACTGAACCAGGTTCTGTTGGAGGTTTCTTCCTGTTCAAGGGCAGTTTACCTTTCCGCTGTCGCTGTACCTGTATGCTTGCTTAGGATGGGGAATGCTGTAAAGTCACTGACACAAGTCAGTGACTCGATACAAACAAGCTAACTGGCATAATTAACTGAACTCAATTGGAGTGTTCACTTTGTAAAGTGCCTTGAGACGACCCTTGTTGTGAGTTTGTGCTATCTTCTGCATCTATCCGGATTTGGGGCCAGCACAGGGAGTCATTGTTTTTTTTCTGTTTATTTATTTATTTATTTTAATCCTTGTATGGTTGCATTACATAGATGCCTCTAGCAACTCATAAAAAAGCAACTTGCAACAAATCTAGAAACTTTGTTTCTGACATTGTTAAAGACTCAGACATGATGGCTCATATTCTCTCATAAAATAACAGAGTGTTGCTGATAGGCCTGCCCCAAAGCACCCACAGGCAGCCCAGTGCAGCACATCTCAAATAACAGTTCTTTTCTATTTGCAGTCTGAGTTGGAGATGTTCACCCTTTGCTTCCAGAGTGTAAATAAACTGTGCATTCATGAGGTCACAGGTGACCAGTCACACTCTGGTTGAAGAAAACCTGAAGTACAAGTGCTGGCCAGTAAATTAGAATATCATCAAAAGGTTGAAAATATTTCAGTAATTCCATTCAAAACGTGAAACTTGTACATTATATTCATGCAATGCACACAGACCAATGTATTTCCAATGTTCATTACATTTAAATTTGATATTCATAAGTGACAACTAATGAAAACTCCAAATTTGGTATCTCAAAAAATTAGAATATTCTGAAAAGGCTGAATATAGAAGACACCTGCTGCCACTCTAATCAGCTGATTTACTCAAAACACCTGCAAAGGCCTTTAAAAGGTCCCTCAGTCTTGTTTTGAAGGCACCACAATCATGGGGAAGACTTCTGACTTAACAGCTGTCCAAAAGACAATCATTGACACCTTGCACAAGGAGGGCAAGACACAAAAGGTGATTGCTAAAGAAGCTGGCTGTTCGCAGAGCTCTGTGTCCAAGCACATTAACAGACAGGCGAAGGGACGGAAAAAATGTGGTAGAAAAAAGTGTACAAGCTCTAGGGATAACCGCACCCTGCAGAGAATTGTGACGACAAACCCATTCAAAAATGTGGGGGAGATCCACAAAGAGTGGACTGCAGCTGGAGTCAGCGCTTCAAGAACTACCACGAGGA
>SSNQ01034065.1:16840-84412 GCA_006942095.1 Nothobranchius kuhntae | reverse complement strand
TCCTCGTGGTAGTTCTTGAAGCGCTGACTCCAGCTGCAGTCCACTCTTTGTGGATCTCCCCCACATTTTTGAATGGGTTTGTCGTCACAATTCTCTGCAGGGTGCGGTTATCCCTAGAGCTTGTACACTTTTTTCTACCACATTTTTTCCGTCCCTTCGCCTGTCTGTTAATGTGCTTGGACACAGAGCTCTGCGAACAGCCAGCTTCTTTAGCAATCACCTTTTGTGTCTTGCCCTCCTTGTGCAAGGTGTCAATGATTGTCTTTTGGACAGCTGTTAAGTCAGAAGTCTTCCCCATGATTGTGGTGCCTTCAAAACAAGACTGAGGGACCTTTTAAAGGCCTTTGCAGGTGTTTTGAGTAAATCAGCTGATTAGAGTGGCAGCAGGTGTCTTCTATATTCAGCCTTTTCAGAATATTCTAATTTTTTGAGATACCAAATTTGGAGTTTTCATTAGTTGTCACTTATGAATATCAAATTTAAATGTAATGAACATTGGAAATACATTGGTCTGTGTGCATTGCATGAATATAATGTACAAGTTTCACGTTTTGAATGGAATTACTGAAATATTTTCAACCTTTTGATGATATTCTAATTTACTGGCCAGCACTTGTAACTTCACTTTGCTGCTAAACCAACAGCAACACTGGGATGCTGCTAAATATGCTTTTCGAAATGTAATAATATTTTGGGCTTTGTGGTTGGTAACACAGGCCTCACAGTGGTGCAGTGGTTAGAGTTGTTGCCTTGCAGCAAGAAGGTCCTAGGTTCGCTTCCCGGCCTGGGATCTTTCTGCATGGAGTTTGCATGTTCTCCCTGTGTGTGTGTGTGTGTGTGTGTGTGTGTGTGTGTGTGTGTGTGTGTGTGTGTGTGTGTGTGTGTGTGTGTGTGTGTGTGTGTGTGTGACACTGCTGCCTCATGGTGAGAAGGTTGCTGGTTTGAATCCTACCTGCGATCTGACTAAACAATATTAGCATGTTTGTTGGGAATCTCTGGTGGAGTCTTCCCACTGACCAAAGATTTGCATTTGTCAGGATATTTGGACACTAAATTGTACACAAGTAAGAGTTTGTTACTTGTTTGTCTCTGTGATGAACTGGCTTCCTGTCTAACATTTTAAGGTGGCCAAAATAATTCCATTCAATTTTGCAGGTATGTTTATGACCCAGATTTCTGTACCTTTAGGCTTTGATTTTAAAATATGTATGTAAAGTGATTTGGCTTTGCCCCAAATAAATAAGCAAGGATGAGGGACACCTGGATGATCACACATGTTGCTCCAAAGCCTGTGTTTACCATTTGGTGTCACTAATGCCTTCAGCTGTGCTGGTGATTCATGCTATATCTCATATCTTGGATGCAGGCTGTGAGCTGTGTAGTCAGATGACCTCAGGACAGTTTCCAACAGAAAGTGCAGTGAGGCTTCTAGAATTTCTATTGTTTTCTCTTCCCCTTTATTTGTTTATTGTTTAGATGGATCCCTGTAATTGGTGGTCTCTCTGGCATCACTGCTTCTCATAATTTGTCAGTTGATCCATTTATAATTCAACAATTTTCATCCCTGTTTCATGTACGCAACTTTTTCAGATTCTTTCAATGAGACTGGCCATGTTCTTACTGGAAATCTTGAGCTGTGCACACATTTTTGTCTCTGCATCGTCATCATCATCATCGTGTCATGTAATGTGTTAAAATTACTTGCAAGTGGCGAGCATGTCCTGCTGCAGCCTGTAAAAAAAAAAAAGACAGCTTGTGCTCAGTGATGTTTGTCTGACTGGCCTGTGCGGTTACCAGGGTGATGAGTCCTGTCCCAGGCTGTGCTCAGAACATCTCTCCTTCTCTAATAGATTTCACTTTTCCCCCTCAAATAAGGTCGATGATAACGTATGGTGTCTGTGATGAAATCCATCTTTACTTCTGAAACACTCAGCCTTTCTGTGATGCTGTTTTCTGCTTTCATCAGATCACTGACGGTGTTTCTTTTATTCTTTCAAAGTGTTTATTATGTATTCATCCTTTGTTTACTTTATGTATGCATCAGGAACATTGACTTCCACATTTGTATTATTTTCTTCCATGTATGACCAATATGTTGAAGCTTTATTTGGTGGAGTTTGTTTGTGGGACGTGTTACATCCCAGGTGTCTAGGGGGCCTGGGGTATCATGGATGACGCGTGACACAAATGATAAGTTAACAAAGGTTTTATTTTATTTTATTTTTTGTGGCTTATTCTAGAGACCAAAGCAATGATTGAACAAAAACGGGTCTTTGCCCCAGTAATAGCAGTAACTAACCCAAAAGAGCTCAGCTTCTCAAAATTTTACACAGAAAATACTAAATACTCTAAAGAGAGCTCAAACTCTCAAAAAGTCAAATATTATCTCTTATAACTCTTATCACTACTCAATATCAAAGTCTCAAGTCCTAGACAATTAGCACCAGGGGTGTTTCTCAATGCCAAGAAACCTTGCCTTGATGTCTTGGTCCCACCCCGGTTGCCTAGGAGATACGTCATCAGGAGCCGCCAAGACGTATTAGTTTCAATATAAATATATAACAAGACTTTTACTTTTTAAGTTGTGTATATATTTGTTAAATTAAATATGTAAGCGAGTTACTACCTGCTAGCCACCTAAGTTAAAACTACTAAGCAACTAACCAACCACAGATAACTTCTTTGGATTAAAAAAAAACATTTTAAATTAGATGACTTTTAAACTTTAAAATGTGCCCCCGAAGTAGCTGCCGGCTTCTGATCCACCGTCCTTTTGAAAATACAGCGGTGTATTGTGGGTAATTTTTGACCATGGCTAGGCTACAAGACACCTCCCATGTATCCTTGTTCAGCTAGCTAAACGGCTAACAAACAGAGAACACACGCCTCGGTAGAATATGAACATTGGAGCACGTCTTGGCGGCCCCCAATGACATATCTCCTAGGCAACCGGGGCAGGACCAAGACATCAAGGCGAGGTTCCTTGGCATTGTGAAACACCCCTGGTGTCCTGCTGTCTTGAGCTCAAATCTGATCTAGTTCACTTCCTGCTCCTGAACCTGGAGCACCGGAGCTTACTTTCCCCAGAGTACGACTTACATGGTAATAATTTCTACTACAGGCAGTGCTGGACTGACCATAGGGCATAGCGGGCAACTGCCCGCTGGGCCGACCCTTTCATCTTTTATGGGCCGGCGTGTTTTTTTTTGTTTTTTTTCCTGGCCTCTAGTTGTTGCGGACAACTTGTCCGCGCCGCCCCACGCGACGCCTCGTAAAAGTTGGTGGATTGGCCAATTGGTAATAATACACTCTGGGCTGGACCAATAGCCAGAGGTCTGATGCACCCGCCAGTTGTTTGTGAATCTCAGTAAACAGACAGACGAGCTTAACAAAATGGAGAACAAAAAACGGAAAAGAGGAGCGGAGAAAATTCGACTAAAAAAGAAACTGGCCCTTCAGGCTGATGCTGGCACATGTGTTAAAATCTCACAGTTGTTTGGTAGTGAAGGTTCAAGTAAAATCAATTTAGGAAGTGATGGAGCCTCAGCCCAGCGACAGGTTGGAGAAGAAAAGAGGGAGGAGGAGGAGAAACCCGAGCCGGTGTTGTGCCATAAATTGACTCGCTGCCAAAAAATGATTAGCCACCGCGGGATCGCGCACGGTTAGGTAATTGCATTTCTAGACAAAATTCCCCAGGATTTCGCCCTAAAACTCAGCATATCTAGCAATATGGACATTCAGAAAGCAAAGATAACCTCTTCCGGTACTTAAACAGATGTTTATCGCGGATATTAGTGTGGCAGTGTTTGTGGCACCCTGCGCGGGAGCACGAGGACGTGCTTGTGGAAAGAGGGAGGAAGATGTTGCAGTGTGAGCATCCACAATGTCCCGATTGATCATGCGCCCTGGCTGCTTGGCCAAGGACATGTCCCTTTGGCTGATTGGTTAGAGCGTATGACTCTCACCCGGGAGTCTGGGGATCGAAACCCGCCCGGGCACTTGTTTCTGCACCTTGCCACATTAGTTTTTCCAGTTCGGAAGTTGTTTTAAGTGTTGCTATTTGTCTTAAACGTTCACAATGAGGATATATTAATCCTTTTTGCAATATTTGCGATTGGAAAGATGGTTTGTGGTAAGAACTGGCTTTCTTTATGTTACAGCCTTGATACTAAAAAAATAAATAAACAATGTAAAATGGCACCCTGTATTGAATGTAAACGTTGTATAAATGGAAATAAACAATTCTCCAGCGATTTAATTTTTTCCCCTTCCTTTCTTTAGTCCACTTGACATGGAGCCACAGTTAACTAGTTTGGGGCACATTTTTACTTGAAAAAAAGTATTTAAAATGATCAAGCTTTGGCTTTACAATGACACTGTGAAGGTTGCTATTCATTACGTTGCTCTATTTAAAAGTAACAAGATAAAAGCACTTCAGCACATAAAATTAAGATTGTCACTTGCCAAATAGACTACACCCTCCCGTTTACCTATAAGAAATGCCTCAAAATATCTTTAAATTCTTTATTGATGATTTAATTGTAGACAACTAAAATGGCATTTTACTTGCCAAAAAGTGATTGAATCGCTAAGATTTTCATGGAGGCTAAAATTGACCAAATAAGGGTTTTATGTATTATCTGTTGATGTTACTGTACTCATACTGCCTACTGTATCATCAAAAACACCCCAAAAATGGCAACAAAAAAAAAAAAAAAAAGAAAAGAAGATAATTTCCCTTGCCAAAAATTGATTACAGTGTCCTGGTCACCTGTAAAGGGTTACATTTACCTAAATATTACTTTATTTATTATCTCTTGATGTTATTAGTGCCATCACAGGATGCCGGGTGTCTTTCACATTCATAAACACCTCAAAAATGGCAACAAATGATCATTTCCCTTGCCAAAAATTGATTACAGTGTCCTGGTCACGTGTAAAGGGTTAAATTGACCTAAATATTACCTTATTTATTATCTCTTGATGTTATTAGTGCCATCACAGGATGCTGGGTGTCTTCCACATTCATAAACACAGAGTCCTGGTCACCCATAAAGGCTTAAATTGGCATAAATATTACTTCATTTATTATGATGCTGGGTGTGTTCCACAATCATATTCGAATAAACGTGAAAATATTCTGTCCGAATATCTGTTTCTTGTTATAAATATAACAGCTAGAAGGATTTACAGTTAAAATAGGAGAAACACGTGACTCCCCAGGAAGGGTCGTAGCACTTGCCTCACGCACATAAGTGAACAAAACAAAGCAGCATGGAGACACTCCGTCTCCAACCACCTCTCAGGCAGCAGCCTGCACTCCCAAGTTCTACACGTCACCAGAACATAAACAACCGCAACACATTAAAAGCAGTGTTATACAAAATGGAAGGCCGGTAGTGTTTATTCTCTTACAGTAAGAATTTATCAATTTTTTTGAGGAATTTATTTGAGATTTTTTGGTTTTTATCAACTGTGCAATAGAAAAGTAATCGCTAGATTAATCATCTAAATAGTCATTAGAATATTCGATAAAATAATCGTCAGAATAATCATTTTAAAAATAATCAGTTACCCCCAACCCTACTTTTTAGAATACCAGGATAGGAAGGATGGTGTAGGTTTACGTTTATTAGATTGATACATAAATACTACCAATAAGAAAGTGTACGTTGGTGTGTGTCAGAAACAGCGTAAGGCTTAATGTCTTTTCCAAAAAAAAACAGGTGATGGGCCGGTCTCCAGTCAAAATGCCCGGGCTGAATTTTTGTCCCAGTCCAGCCCTGACTACAGGCCACTGCAAATGTAATGAATACATTAGTAAAACTCACCTTTATCAAACTTAAATCATGATTTACTTTTTCCACACTGGACCAAATGTCTCTCATTAGATACAATAATTTTTAAACTGCATTTTGAGTATATCAGGTTATTTTTGTCTGATGCCATTTTTTGGCAATAAAATATTTAACTGTGACCAAAAACCCAAACCAAAAGAAGTCTGGAATAGGGCCAAGTCTTTTTTACAGCACTGCATCCTTGCATGACAACCACAAGCACACACTAAAAAAAATCCTCTTAGCCGTATGTTGACACTCAATAGCCTAGAACACAAGAGGGCAGTAGCTTTCCTCATAAATACTAATTAAGTCACAAAATCAATTTCCCTCTGGGATTAATAAAGTATTTTTGAATTGAATTGAAAAGAATACTTGATCACGCTCATTGAAGAATTTCCAGATACTGAGAAACAAGCATTCCCTACATCTTAGAGGAGGCTGAACATGCACAATGTGCCTTTGATATCAAAAATGATTTAATCATTTCTCCCATTATTTAAAAAGGAAACTGGACATTAATTAAACAATAGATTACCATCAACTTAACAAGATGTTCTGCACAGTTTGTTTTATTTCATGGGATTTCAGAAACCTAAATAAAGCATCCTGCTTGCAGGCTTGAGGCATAACGTTGGCTGGCTGCATCACTTATTTCTTTCTCCATTGGAGATAAATAAGTAATAAAGGGCACTTTCGCTGCTAGCATTGTTTTATTTATTTATTTTTTCTTAATCCCAGACATTTTGAAAGTGTGTCCACTTGCTGAGGGCCTAACAGGAGATGTAAACTAGCCAGCGGATGCTGCAGGTGTCAGCAAAGGGAGGTCATGATGTGTGTTTTTGAAGGATGTGGCTGGAGGTGTTAATGTATGTCAGATTGATCTTCCAGTAGCCTCATCATTTAAATATGGGATTGTTAGGCTTTAACCATTGAGGGCAGACGTCATTGGTTCCTGGCACCCTAACTCTGAAGCAATAAATATACACGTCTGGCCAGAATAAGTTAGAAAAAGTTTTGGGGATCAGAGAAGGAAAAGGATGATTAGTGGGAGGCATGGGGATGAGGGGTGGAGTGTGAAGCCTGGTTGATTTCACAGTCTAACTATTATGACCAAAGGAAGGGAAATCCTGGCTACAGGGAGGAATAATTGGAGCAGAGCAAAAGCGAGACAAGGAAAGGTAGTTGATATACAATGGATGAGAGTAGACCTGTGATAATTTATTTTTCCTCCTGGATATATGAAATGTGTTAACATTGCTGAAGTGGAGGAACATCAGAAATCAGGGGAAAAGAAACAACCAAAAAAGAACCGGGATCTAAGCACAGCTCTGAGCAGAGGAGTAGGCTGGATCTGCCATGGAAATGAACGGCTGGAAGGCAGAAACGCAGTTAGGCTGGGAAGTGCTGTTGGCTGGGTATAAAACCAGGACTCAAAGTGTGAAGTCCTAGAGCCTCCGCTGGCTCTCACATCATCGCTCTGCTTTCATTGCTCAATATGAGGAGTTGGAGAGACCTGAAACACTCTCAAAGCTTCTGTGTGATCTGCTACACTGAAAACCATCTAGCAATGTTTTCTTTACTCTCATGTTGAGTCTTCTTTGTTCCATATAACTATCCAATCACCACATAGTAAAAATAAACTAACCGAAAACGCTACATCTTAAGCAAACTCAGTCAATCTGGCATTTTTAGCCCTGAAAACGCATCACACACAGCTGTTCGTCAGGTTTCATTCCAGCATGTTTTATAAAGTAGTAGCATTTACATTTGTTAATTACAACACTTATATTCCAGCATTTTCTGCTCCATTATTGACAAAAATAGTTAAACACAATTGAGCCCAAAACTGATATCCTGGTTATTTAACATTATTAGTTATCGAGTTGGTAAACATTATATTTATGCCTCTTCTTCGGCCAAACCTACACGTGCTTCTCGCCAAAAGAGGATGGCGAGATACTCAAAGCACTAGTTTATCATGACACGTGTTAAACTCATTAATTATCCTCCCTTTCTCACATGAACACGTATTTGGAAGGATTGCCTTCAGAGATATCCACTTTAATCACCATAAGGCTTCACTGTAATAACAAAGGTTTTCTCCAGAGTTCAAATTTAAAGGACACTGTAACAGATTTACGTCTGCAGGTGGCAGAGTTGAGCTGGTTGATGGTCTTTAAAATTATTTTATCTTACTTGAATTAATTTACACCGCCATAAAAATACCTTCTGTGCTATCATTTGGCAAAAGTATTGTTGTAAAAGTCAGATATTTATTTAAAACATGTGTAGACTGTAACTAATTACATGTAATGTTCTATTGCTGACTCCATGAAATGGTGTAGAGGTGCAAAACAAGCACTGATTATACTGCTTATACATTGAAATACACGTCCAAATGTTAGCAGAACCTCAGTTCGAACTCCTGGTTATATGTATTTTTTTTTTCGAGAAGCAAAAATCAACTTACAGTCAACAAAGTTTTCTAAACTGAAAACATAAATTGAAAGAAGCTAAGCAGCTAGAAATCTTAGAGGTGAACAGACTCATCCAGTGGGAAGATCAATTAAAAACACATCTAAAACCAAATGTTTACTTGTTTGATCATTTTCCAGCTACAGCGGCAATATGCTACAGGAACCATTGTTTTAACAGGGACACAAGGGCTCATGGGAATATTTATTATGATTTTACTGATTTTCCTGTAACAGTAGTTTTCAGGATAAATGTCAGCTGACAGAATGAGGTTAATCAAAGCCACCATGATAGAGGCTTTTTCTTGTTATGAGTGACATTTGGCGAACGTTGATTTTTTTTTCTTTTTCTAATGTTCTAATTTGGAATTATCTTGGTTGATTATTACTTTAAAACTATGGTGGCCTGTGCACTTAATGAAATAAAAAAAGCCACAAACCAACACAGTGAAAAAGGGGCAACATAACAAATGTATGTACTGAACTTAAAATAAAACAAAATGCCAAAAATACTAAAGTTAAGGTCTTCAAATCTAGTTATCCCTGTCAAGATGTGTTTCCAGGGCATTAGGAATGGTGCATTTTTGTTTTCAAACATCTAACTTTTGGTGATGTGATACAATCAGAGCTAATGAAAGAACGTCTGTACACAAACAGAGTTGTTTACTTGTTGAAAATGTTGTACTCAATGCTTTTCAGGGGTGCCCAATGCATGCTGGTGGACAACAAATCATAAATCACTTTGGTCTTTGTTGCGCCACCAGAAGATTAAAAAAAAATGTTGAAGGAACAACAAAAAGCTGAGACTCATCACAAGCTGGTGCCCAACACTGAGGCAGATCAAACATCGTGTTTTGGTTATGTTGCTGATTATAAATATAAATTTATCATAATGAAGTCATTTTATGACCTTTTTCCCTAAGTTCTAATAGTTCCATAGTTGATATCAACCTACTTTTATTTATTTGCACTAAATCCCTCCCATAAAACCATCTCAGTAGATTTGCTCTTGACATTTTCAGGACTTTCCAGAATGAGACTTCTCAGGGCCCTGCCACTTTAAGGAAACAAGTTGAAGCTGTCCACCCTCACCCATCCCCCACTCAAGCTGCTATAAGCTGAGCAGCTCCTGTGCCTGGGAGGGGCTCGTAGTAGAGCTGCTGCTGGGTCTTTTTGAAACAACTAATTTTAGGCTGATGTTTCCTAAAGCCAAACACTGACAGAAAATGGATGAATGGATTTTTGTTCACATTTGGAGTGTTTATAGAAGCAGTAGAGACCCACATGGCAGCACAAAATAACGCAAAGGTGACTTTTGTATAACATGTCCTCTTTAAAACACTTGCAACACTTTGCATCAAATTTGTTTAGATTTAGTGATCAATGATGTGTGACTTGAACAGCAATGAAGGTAAAACTGTGACTTCTGCTCAGAGGCAGGAGTCTACGTCCCATTACTCACTTCAAACACCTGCAACAAAAGTGGCCACTCTACCTCAGTAAATGAATGCATTTTTACTGTTTTGACACCAGCCCAATCCTAATCAAAATGTTAGCAACACAGTTTCCTTCTTCCTGTGAAACACACTTGTCTTCATGTTTCTCTCTGGTAGCCCAAGACACCATTTTGTCTAATCATCCTTTTCAGTGATTTACCATTACTTAGATTCCATGTGTTGCCGGCAGAAAGCAGAGACTCAACATGCAGCTATGACTTTAAAAGGATATGGTGGTTTTGGGTGAAACAACACTGTTAGACGTTGCTGGTTTTGGTGACTTCAAATGGTAAAAATGATAAGATTTGCACCACAGGGAAATTAGAAAATAGCTCATAGCCAGCGAGGAAATACACTGATGTTGCATGATCTCAATAGGGACGTGGCCATCAATCGTCTCACACTGAGACTCTTCTCTATAACGGGGAATCATCAATTCAGCCGTGTAAAGAAAATGGAGGCAATGCATTGTAAATAAAACCACTAAACAAGAGATAAAATGCACAATTTCAAATAGAATGTGTTTCCATTCAACAATGTTTGATTGTTTATGAAAGCAGCACAAAGCAATGAAATATAAATAACAACTCTTCATTTCAGTCTTCTGGCTTTTGACTGCTTATCACGTTACTTTATTTGCTCGGTGTGGTTAAGAAACACATTTTATGAGACAGCATTTGGATGAGTCAAACAAACACTCCAACCATAGGAGTGAAAAATAGAAGTGAGCAGATGCCAAAAGATGCTGAGTCTAAATCACAGCAATTTCCTCTAAAGGTGGCTCTGGCCAGAGGCACTTTCATGAGTTATCTACAGTTTTTGCTTTACTGTTCAGAAAAGACATTTAGCAAACTTGCCTTGAGTTGTTCTGTAAGTCACATTGCACAGGGAAGAACTGAGCTATAAAAGCAGGAGCTGTGGAAGGGTCTCCATGCCAATGTGGGTCTGTTCATGTTTTGCTGAAATCGAGAGACGCAGGCCTAAAAAAATAAATAAATAAAAATGAAGACTTCAGAAAATGCTTTTTTAAATTCAAATATAATAATTTCCTGTTTGGAAAGATGGAAATGATTAACCATGTATATTTGCCCCTCATTTGTCAGCTGTTCCACCCCGAGAGAAAGGATTAGAGAAAAAAACGAGGAGATAGTAAACGGTTGGACCTCTGGCCTCTGATCTTTAATGGGTTTTGATAGGTGTGGTGAATTCTGTTCCTGCTCGTGGATTGTGATTTACTGCCTCTTTGGTACGGCTCAAGGAAAGGAGCACTCACATCTTCTGCTTCTTTTCCTGTTTGTTTGACCTCAACCTGATTGGAGCAATACAAGAAAAAATACCTCAGTTCCAACACGAAACGACATGTACTGAAACAAACCCAAAGGCAAAGTAGTTAAAAACACGAAAGTATGTTTTTGTGACAATATCAGCTTTAATTTAATAGAATAACTTCATGAAAGTGTTGCGTAAAAATTGTGTATAAACAGTTCAAATAAAAATCAATTGTAATGGTAAATAATTTTGTCTCACTTTGGCAAAATGTTGTAAACAGTATTTTTATTCAAGGGTATTTGGGATTTTTCATTTTATTTATCAATCTACAACCAACAAAGAGCAAGCTAGTGAGCCAATCAGGCAGCCAACAAACCAGTCAGCCAATCAGTTGGCCAGGAAAACAACCAGCCAATAATCCCACTAATCAGCCATCCAAGCAATGCAACAACCATCTAACTAATGGACCAACCAGCCAATCAATTCACCAATTAAACAACCAGTCTGTCATGAGCCGGGGTGAGTACTCTTCACACCATTCACAATCTCTGAGTTTCTGATTGCAGGAGAGGGAGCAACAGCTGATCCTCATCAGCGGGCCGGCTTTATAAGGAGGAGGGTGATCATGCTGCGACGCCAGATGATTGCTACTAACTGGTAGTCTCTAGCCCTTCGAGTTTCGCTTGCGTTTCGATTCGTTTTGTGCTTGGATTTTTTTTTTTTTTTTGATGATCCACTTAATGTGAATAATGTTGGATCCTTACCTCAGTTTGCTGCATCTTTGGACATTCTGCGATCTCTGGAAGAAGTTCTCCGGTTCGTTCCTGTTTCACCTCTCATTCAGCCGACCCGCTCTCCACCACGCTCACGCTCACTCTCCGAATCAGCCTCCTCAACTCAATCCGTCAAACACTCATCCTCCTGGACTGCTATCTCGCTCTGGATATCACCCCGGCTCACTCCCCCTCCATTTTCCTGCTTCACTTCCGCATAGTAAGTCCAGACTCCAAACAATTCCGTCAAGACTACATCTCCCATACTCACCTCTGTTTTCCTTGAATGGAGATCTCAAAACATCCCATAAAAAATGTGTTGCACATCAGCTGTTCAGCCAGTGTGAGCATATTATGAGATCTTTTCTGAGCCCAACCAACCAACCAATGAATCAGCCAACCAACTAACTAATCAACATGCAAACCACTCAGCCAATCAATTGACCAAGGAAACAACGGCCAATCATCCCACCAATCAGCTATCCAATCAATGCACCAACTCACCAACCAACCAACTAATCAATTAACATACACACCAGCCAACTAGTCAGCCAATGAATTGGCCAAAGAAACCACTGGCCAATCATCCCAACAATCAATGTACCAACTAACCAAACAACCAACCAACTATCAAGCAACATACAAACCAACCAACCAATCAGCCAATAAACTGGCCAAGGTAATCTAAACAATGCAACAAAGCACACATACCGGTGGTTTACCTTTGTTTCTCTTCTTTTTTGTTTTGACTGGTTGTGGAAACTTCTGTCGGCACAGTGTTTGTTCCCCTGTACATAAACAAATCACTTTATTTTACAATAGCAAAATGACAAAGAAACATGTTCCTCTGAAGTAAAGCTTGAACTTTTTAAAATATAAAGTGCATTAAAATCCTCTTCAAAAACAATTACTTAAGAAAAAAGCAGCATTTCCATCTGACGGTGAAGCTTTGAAAGTCCTTCATTCAGTTTTGTTTTGTTCTTTCATCCCAGCTGCTTTAGTGCTCCTATTGTTCCAGCCACTTAGCATGAACACAGGTTCTTGGATTCCCACACAGAGAGAAGTGAAGGACAACATTCCATCTCCCTGCCAAGACACCTTATCTGTGCCCGGCAGCCTGCAAACAGGAAGGGGAGGTGGAGTGCTAGGTGGTGGCGGAGGAAGGGTTAGGAGTGGAAAAGGTCATAGGATGGGAAAGGGAACATGTGAAAAGTTTGGGATTGAAACAACTGAATAAATGTGATATAATTTAACAGCTAAATCAGTCATTGATTTAAATAAATCTCTTTTTTTTCAAGTGGAGTTATGTTGGATTTTGTGGATGATTTTATAACATCTCATGAAAGCAACATTGAATGAAAAGTGAAGAAAATCCACTTTAAAATCAGATTACACTTTCATTTAGTTTCATATTTAAATACCAAGTAAATTAATAATCAAAAAAATAAACAGTGAGTCTATTCTTGATAAAATGTGTGAATGTGTGTGTGAATGGGTGAATGAGACACTGTAGTGTAAAGCGCTATGGGGTCCTCAGACTCTGAAAGGTGCTATACAAGTATGGTCATTTATTATTTATCATTTAAAAATATTTTGTTTTCATTTATTCCTCATATACGTTTGTAAAATGTGATTGGCTTAATATCTTTAACTTGTTTATTTCGTACTTGTTGTCATCTATATTTGAATTTGAAAAAACAAACAAACTAAGGAACAAAAGAACAAATTAAGCAACATAATCAGTAAAAGAACCAAAAACCTCATCCAGTCTCTGAGGTGGAGAAGTCCAAGAGGATCGATCTATACTAGTGTGTTTTGGTTCTGGTAGCCTGAAGGCCACACGGATGCCAACAGATGACTTTTAAATGGCAAACGTCTAATTAAAGACAGATAACAATGTTGTGTTAGTTATTTAGATGAGCCACATAGCATTTGCTTAATTTAGTCTTTAAATGCAGAATACAAAAAACTTGCACTTATAGTTTGGACCTGCATTAGAAACTAAACATTTAGCTCAGTGTTTAAATAAATATTGTGCATTCAGAGAAACATCCTTTTGAACGGACTGAAAAGTTTTCATTTGTTTGCAATTGTTGTTCTGACTGTGGATTTTACAGCGTATCAACTTATAAAGCAGGCAGTAAACACACATGTTGAAATTTTTGGATTACATTTCAAAGGTTTTGTCATGGTTTTTACTGTTTGGATTGTAACTAAATTTAAAATGTGAGGTTTTGTTTTTTTTAAGTGCAGAATGATTCATGAAAAGCTGTCCTCTAATATCAGAGGGGTACTGCTTGGTTTATCATTCTAAATGAAAAAGCTAGACTTAAAAGAAAGGAAAGCCCACTACTGTCACTGAGAGCTGCTCAGCTCAAAGTTAAACTCTTAATCTCTGCTCAAGACCCACTTCTTCTCACTTGCTGTCATCTCTGGTTCAACAGGACCATGTTCAGTTATTGGCAATCGTTTTTTTATGCTATTTTGTTGCATTTGAGTGCATTTTAAATACTGAGTAATGTTAAACTTTGTGCAGTTCTTTAAACATGCTAAAACAATCTGATAATAAAGAACAAAGACATGATAACATCTATTTTTATGGTCTGTGATACTTGATGCTGCTGGATTCATCCATCCATCCATCTATTCACTATCTAAACCAATTCATCCTCACAAGGGTCGCTGATCTTTATCTCCAGCAGTCAAGAGGCAAGTGGAGGAGGACACCTTGGACAGGTCACCAGTCCATCACAGGGTCACACAGAGACAATCATTCACACACTCACGCATGCCAATGAAATATTTAGAGTTTCTCATTAATCTGGCAGGCATGTTTTTGGTTTGAGGGAGGAAACCAAAGAACCCAAAGAAAACACAAGCATGCATGCATGATGTTTTGGGTTTCAGGGCAACTTATTTAAAATATGAGACGGTAAAACAATTTCATAACTTTTGTCAAGAAAGAAAGAGAAAGAAAGAAAGAAAGAAAGAAAGAAAGAAAGAAAGAAAGAAAGAAAGAAAGAAAGAAAGAAAGAAAGAAAGAAAGAAAGAAAGAAAGAAAGAAAGAAAGAAAGAAAGAAAGAAAGAAAGAAATCTCCATCTAAAGGGGACATATCATGCAAATCTCACTTTTTACATCCTTTTGAGCTGCCAAGATGGGGGCTTTGATAATTTACAATCAACCCAAGTAAGCCTGGTGCATTAGCAATTCACTATGCATTCTCTGTGAATAATAACAATGCCACACCTGCTGCATTATCCATTTATACAGTCTGGTAGTTGCAAATAGGGAAATATTTAGTACCTGCATGAAGAATGAGTCAAGTTAAAGAAAAAAGCAAAAATCAAGGCAGCAATCAAACAAAAAGTTGATCCAGTGATGTAGAAACAGCTAATGGTTTGTGTGCATCCTGAAATGTTTTCCAGTTTGGCACAAAGCCTGGCTCTGCTATTTCCTAATGTTTCATTTCCATGATGAATATGGCCTTCCAAAGCTCCTTGCTTTAACACAAAGATGGCATGCAGCAGTGTGAAAGCCTGCCTTGCTTTACCTGCGCAGCCTAGCCAGCCTTGCATTCAAATGCATATCAGCACATTGTTGCCTGCGCCGAGCTTCTTAAAACATTTTCTAGTGGAACAAGTTTCATTTGACATGTGCGGGATTCAGGGAACATCCACACTTCACATTAATTCAGACAGAGTCAAGAATACATTTTATAAAAATGATTCTGTTTTGTAACTAAATGATTGAACATGACAAAGTATAAATGAAATGATGGTTGGAGGCCAGACAGTTGGGGTTTTTGTGTCTGCAAATTAAAAAGTAAATTGCTGATCATTTTAATGATAACTTGACCTTTGGGTATGCTACAAATTAATCACATGTCTGAAACGAAGTGTTTCCAAAAGTACCCACTTGTAATGTCATAAAATGGGAAATTTAAATAGAACCACCTCACGAGCAAGAGAGAGCAGCTGCTGGAGGAGCTACAGCTCTACACAAAGTCCCTCCCAGACATCGGAGCTTCGCAGCTATTAGCAGCCTGAGTGGGGGGTGGGTGGGCGGGGCCATTTCCAGCTTGTTTTCTTAAAGTGACAAAGCCCTGACATGACTCCTTCTGGGAGGTACTAAAACTGAAAGGGACATTGTGCAAAGAACTTCATGAACATGTTTGGAATTGACCATAGAACTAACATAACTTATACTATGTCAGACTAGATTTGTTTTTAATTTGATATGAGATAATGACTTTTCATTATTTATTACATTTTAATACATGTTTGAAAGTTGTTTAGAAATAAATCACATTGTGTTTAGTGGACTGAGCTGGATTTTCCTGCATGCAGGTCAAAATAACACATCTGACTCTATCCTACTGGAATACAGAGAACCTGTCGCATCCTACTGTCTGATAACAGTCTGTGCTTAGTGCTTAATGACAGCTACTTTATCAATTCTCTTGATATTGATCTCATAAATTTCTCAGACAAACACACTGGATTTAAAGATCTGCACCATATTCCTCTAACAGGCACAAGTAATACATGCCTTGGCAAGTTTAACCACGCTGCGACCTACACTAAAGGTAACGGACCCTAACCTATGCAGTGTTTCATAATGTATGGCTTCTTGGAGAAAAATGCACATGTAAAAACTAGATGTGTCCACTAGATGGCAGTCGAGTTTCTTAAATAAATACGTTCCTGTCATTGAAATGTAATAAATGTGTTTTATTTGGGTGTTTAGGATCAAAGATTAACATACTTGATAAAAAATTAAAACATTTGCCATAAAAAACATTAACTTACATCAAAATTTGAATAGAAGTAGATGGTAAAGCAGACATTATGTTGTTTTAAAGGGAACTTTGCTGTGTTTTACCTTCTGTATTTGTATTTGTATATCTGGAAAATATTCTTATTCATCTGATCATATTGCTCTATTTAAATCTGGCATGAGGCCTGGAATTCACTGATTCCACAACTGAAATAGTTTTACATTATTTGTTTTTTTTTTGCAAACATATGAAATTAATAATGTGCTGATTAACTTGATGCAATCGCACTAAAACACTTCAAATGTGAAATGCTGAATGCTCACTATTTTACTCTATTATATAGAATCGGGGGAGAAACGTTGACTTATTTAGACCAGAAATGGGGTAAATAAAAATGTCCACCACCAGAAATCATCTTAGTTAATATTCATACCCAGTGACTTTTTTACTGCAGCCTGTTTGTCTTTCTTCCTTCTTTCTATCCTTCCCTCCTTCCATATTCACTTCCCTCTCATCAGTCTCTCTCCTAATCCCCCCATTCTCAGAGGGACTTCGTGCAGACTCGACCTAAACACTGCTCTCCTGTTTGAGACTGGACAGGCTCCCCGTCGGACCACTCCCTCGGCCTAATCACCACAGAGTTCTTTCCAAATTGCTATTACTGATAAACAGAGTTGGCTGATGGGAACAAGTGATTGCTCAGGCTTTAGCAGACAGTATCTGGCATCGGCCTAATTGTCACAAACAATCTGCCTCATTTCACCACCCCTTGCTACTAGAAGGTGATTGCACTGAGCACACTTAAGGGGCAAAGCATTTATGGGTCTGCTCATTTGGGACTACTTTGAAGTGTTCTCTGGTGTTTCACGAGAATTTTTTTTCCATTTTCTTTTACTCAGCAGTCTTTTGGGATTGTCTCTAAACAGTTGCTTTAGTCTGTGGTGATAAAACTGCCTCAATTTAGATCTGTTTTGATTCGTCATCATAGATGGAGAGGAAACTCTCAGTGAGTAAGACACGCTTTTATCTTTGATGTTGTTTTCTGAGCACATGTCAGCAAATTAGATTTCTCCTCCTACAAATATTACGTATTCAGGACTATCCAAAATCCAAAAGAGACTTTGTGAACCTTATTCCAGTCACACATACGGGTGCTTCGCAGTGAAACTGCACTTCTCACACTTCTTAATAGGGTAAGTCTCCTACTAAGGAGAACATTGCCAATATTCCAAATATTTTCCCCACACACAGCTTGAACCAAAACCTTCCAGTCTACAAGCCTGTTTTTCAGCTCTTTATACCTCCACGATCCCCCATTTAGAGTTATATGAGTCCCACGGTTTCACAAGACCTCATTCAGCCCAGATGTGAACACAAGCGAGTGTGCTGCGAGGGACTGTGTGGGCTTTTACAGTAACGGCTGATTATTAAGCCTGTGTGTGAGTGAGAGGCAGGTTGAACGTGATTAAAAAGCTCTGACCTTTTTTGCCCCCTGGTTTCTCCTCTTGCCTCATCAGAAACAAAAGAGGAAATGACCCAACTGAAAAGTTTTGCAAGGTGACCAGTAGCAGCCGGCAGGCAGATTTGTTTTACAATCTTTGTGAGGTTCAGGGTTTAGTATGGTAATACTAAACATGCAAGCCTTATGCCATTTAAAAAAGAAAGATGGCTGTTGGAAGTAAAATGGATCATATGATTCTGAAAAATGTTCGGGGTGAGGGTTAAGCGTTTAACTTGGGATGTTTGAACGAGAGAGCATGTCAAGGGCAAGTGAATGCTTTATATCAGCAGAAAGTCGCGACTAAGCATGTGTGTTTATGTGCGGCAGACAGCCTTTGGTTTGTGTTGGCCCACCGTTGATGCCGCTGCACCACTGTTTCAGCAGTTTGGAGCAGGAAACAGCTGTGGAGAGCGAGGTTAGAGGTAGTGTGCACACAGCCGTTTGAGGGCTACATCGTTTTGTGAGCCAATATCAATCAAAATGCATGAAGTTACGTTTTTACTAAGCTGGAAAACCACACTGTGTTAGCACGTTCTCACAAGCGCACACTCCAGCACACTGTACTTAACGCTGGACTGCTCTTAACCTCCATGTTTAAGGTGGATCCGGGCGTGTTTTTATCCAACTGAGTAGACATTTGGCAACTAAAGCTTTTTAAGTAAGAAATGTGTGAATTACTGTTTAATCAGGAATGAATGCCTTGCAGGCAGAACGCAGGGCACAGAAAATCCCACGGCCAGCAGGACCAGTCTGCAGCATCAGAGCTGTGCCTCAGATGGGAGGGTATGGAGTCTTATTTCTTATCTGGTGTAAGATATTTAAACATCTTGCCTCAGATTGGATAAAAGTAATGCGACTCTATCTCTAACTGTTTGCTTGGGAGCATGGATGTTTTATCTCCACAATTATCCACAAGTCTTTGTTGGTGGCTCTGCTATTCACTCTGCTGTGGTCTGTTCAGGTGCTGGCAGCTCTGACAGAAGGGCTAGTTCAGTTCTGGGCTGTGAACTAGATTCAGTTGAGGAGACATGGGAAAGGAGGATGTTGGGGAAGATGAGCTCCATTTTGCAAAACCCCTCCCACCCACGGCATTCCACTATGGAGACCATGGACAGCTCCTTTGATGGGCCATTCCCATCTGTACCGGGTCGGCCCGGGCCGGGTAGCCCCAGTCGGCCCCAGCCTGTCCCGGTTGATTCCACACATCCTTGTCTTAAGCCCATGTGGGCTGATTCTACCCACCAATCAGAGGCTTGCTCTAATGGAAGGTGTGAATTTGCTGTCAGCAGTGGGTGTGTTGGCCCTGGTCGGCCTGAAGCAGACCCCCTCGAGAAGAGGGCTGAGAATGAGCCTTGGTTGGCCCGGAAAAATACCAGGCTACCCAGATATGTAAACAACCTACGCTACCCGGCCCGGGCCGACCCGGTACAGATGGGAATGGCCCATGAGACATCCCAGATGTAAAACAGAACGCTACCGTGGGCCATTCATCCCCTCTGCAGTTTAACTGGTGCTGGCGTTATCCTGGTTCACAATAACATCAATGCAATACTCAGTATGTGTTCAATACTTGTACATTACTGGATGTACATTAATATGTCTGTGTCCCTTACTGTTCTCAAAACCTAAGTTTCCTTTTTTGTTGTTGTTTTTAGTGGTTGAAGGCTATACTATCACTTATTGTCTGTATGTGTCAACCTCTAATCTTATTATTTTTCTTCTTCCTTTTCTTCAAGTGAATATGCTGCTGTGATGAGTGAATTTCCCCACTGTGGGATCAGTAACATCTATTTTAGCCATCCTATTCTAAATAACAAGCCTAGAGGAGCTTCAGCCATGTGTTTGACATTCTGCTAGCAGTTAGCTTCTGTTGAAAGAGACGCTCTCTGCTGTTTCCTGGACACTAAACCAACAGCCTTCCTCATCAGGAGTCAAGATGAATGAGTCCATGAATGTTATGTGACAGTGTGACATAGATCTGTCAGGATTTTCTAATTCTAGCGTTTCACCGTCTATTTTCTAGCAGAAGCTAATGCAGGGGATTGATGTGGGAAGCTATTTTCACGTTCAGCCTGCATTGAAAACTCAGAGTGACAAATTATAAACAGGAATACTATTTTAAAAATGTTTCTTTTGTCAATCACACCTTCAATCATGTAAGACGTCTTGTGTTTTTAAGTTTTTGTCACAGCGGCTATCAACAAATACATTTTAATATCTGACTAAAATAACACAAGTAACCCAAATAACGTTTATGATTGAAGTAATAAATGGTCAAAAGCTATCCAAGCCACCCTGGTCCTGTGAGGGAAGAATAATGGTTCCTTATAATAAATCATGAAATAGGAGCCTTACACCAGCCCCAGTGGCTAAATTAAACAATTCTAAAAAACTTTTCAACATTAATTTGTGAAAGACTAATTACCAGAAGTTACATTTTTTTTACCAGTTCATGGTGGTTTAGGTTACTTGTTGTTTATAAATGTTGTTTGCTAATCTGAAACATTCACAAATGTTATAAAAGTGAGCAAAAAACTGATTTACAGCATTGCACGTTCTCAAAAGAGCAAGTGAAGAAGAAACCTTTTGTTTCCTAAGTAGAAGAGTTAAAGAATGAAGAATGAACCGAAGCTTTGCTGCTTGAAACAAAAAACACGCCACACCCCCTGGCCAGCATAACCACAGTCAACTGGCAGCAGGGTTTTGGTCGTGGCAGTCGATGCGTCTTCCTCAAATATGAACCATAATATCATAAGCAGTGTGTGTGTAAGTGTGCAGACTATCAGCAAAACTGGGATTTATAAAAATAAAATAAAAAATGAACGTAAAAAACTGACACAGACACTCACCATTCCCTCCTGGGGGATGCTTGAGGCAGATTTTATTTATATTCTCATGTTTTCCCAGCATCTCCAACTGTTGTTAGTCGCTGTCAAACAGTGGCATTTTGGGTGTGCAAGTCCCTGGAGCCTGTCAGCTCTGTCAGGTAAAGGTGAAACGTGACACTTGTATTAAGCCTGAAGGCAACTATAGCATTCAGATGATTTACTAACAAACTACTAAAAACACGGCTCAGCTGGTGCAGCTTAATGTGAGTTTGACTTTGAATGATGACATGACCTGAGAGAGATATTAGACTATGGAGGGATTAGCTATGCATGAGTGTGCTGTATGTATTCAAGGTACTTTGAAACACTGCAGATACTGATATGTTTCATAGATTATTTATAGAGATGTTGTTTGTTCCATTACAATCTGGTGACGTTACTGTGGGCAGCTTCATCCTGAACATGGCTCGGGTGCAGCTGCAACTTTTTTAAATAAAATATTTAGACTGGAAGGCATTAGCAGGTTATCAGGCATGTGTCAGTCCATCACCCCCTCTCTCCACCTCAACCAAAAACCCACAGTTTGATGTTTAGGTGGTGGTGGTGGTGGTGTGTGTGTGTGTGTGTGTGTGTGTGTGTGGGTGTGGGTGTGTGTGGGGGGCATTGATAGAAGCTGTCAATATTCAGCTCAGATCAATTTGTGATTCTTTCTTCTATGTCTTATGTATGTATGTGTATGCACATTAGCAAATGTAACATATAACATGTATGTAGTTTAAATTAAAGTGATAAATGATGAAGTGATTAAAATTAAAAACTGGTTTGATGTAAACAGATTGACACTGAATCTTAATAAAACAAATGTCATACTGTTTAATGATAAAAATAACAGTGATGTGTCAGTGGAAATAGATGGGATTGAAATTCAAAGAGTAAAAGAAACTAAATTTCTTGGAGTTCTTATTGATGAAGACTTGACATGGAAATCCCATATTAGTTACATAAAAGGTAAAATTGCAAAATCCGTAGGAGTGTTACGTAGAGTCAAGTTTTTACTGACTAATTCTGGTTTGTTGGCATTGTACAATTCACTGATTGTTCCATACTTGACTTATTGTGTAGAAATCTGGGGAGCAACATACAAAAACTATACACAACACTTATTTATTTAACAGAAAAGAGCTCTGAGAATCATCAGTTATAGTGGCTGTAGAGATCCATCAAACCCGTTGTTTGTTAAATATAAATTACTGAAATTTCATTATTTAAAAGACTGGAAAATCTTACAAACTATGTATAAAGCCAATTGAAGTACTCTGCCAACAAAAATTCAGGGAATATTTGGAAAGAGAAGTAATTACATGCTGAAAGAAACTGATGTGTTTAGAAAACCCAGATTTAGAACTAAACTTAAGGAGTGGAATATATCTGTAAATGGTGTTAAATTATGGAATAACCTTAAAAGGATAATTTAAAAAAAACTCTTGTAATTTAATATGTTCAAAACATTTACCAAATTGGGTGTACTAAATAATTATGAAAATGTAAATTAAATCAATGATCATGATTGCACTGGAATTAAGAACAGGCAAAAGTTTAAAATGAATCTGTATGTCTGTATGACGAATGGAAATTGTATATAAATTTAAAATTTCTTCTAGAAAAGGGGGCTGAAATTATAAGATGTTTTTCTTCTTTCTGCTCCTTTTCGTTCAAATTAGATTTTTTGTTGTTATAGATTTCTTATTGTTCATATGTTTTATTTGTTTTTATTTTGAATGAAATAAAAAAGAGAAAAACAAATTCCCCTCATAGGGGTGTGATGACGTGATGATTTAGAATCTCATGTTTTTGTGTTTGTTTTAAGGTTCGTGAGCTCATCTCCTCGCACATTCTCAAAGATCACATATGCGTGGTTTTCACAATTTATCTGATGGTTTAAAAAAGGTAGTTTAATTATTTTAGTATAACTCCAGTTTAACTTGGGCTATTAATAGAAAAAAAGCTGGTGTGTAGTTTATAATCTGCAGTTTAAACATAAATTGAATCCGAAGCTCAGAGAGGCGGAGTCTTGTTGCTGCAGCATCCCAAAGATGTGTTTTCATTGGTCGGTTGCAGACATCACAGCTTGTAGACTGCCGGAGGCTGATTTGGGTCATAGGATGGCTCAAAAAGCTGTCGCAGAGCCAGTCAGACTGGAAAACCAAAAATTTGCAAATCCCCTGACCGTCTTTTTTACACCGTTTCTTTATTTGCTTCCGACGAGGGATCTGGCTAAGATGGCCGAAAATCACACAGTGTGATCCGATCTTAAGAAGCCGTGACCTCTTTTTTATTTTACTTTAATATTCAGTGAAGCAGGCTAGAGACTAACGTTGAGCTAACAATGCTAACTGTGAGTTAGAAGTGAAGTCGGTTCTAAAAAATTTCAAGCTACTTTTTAATTACCAATAACTCAATATTACAGTGAAATGTCTGCATGAAGTGAATAATGAGTAAATTGTGGGGGTTTACTTCCTTTAAAGAGTCATTCAGATTTATTACAGCAAGCTAACAACAAAATTTCTCCAAAGCCAGAGACATGTTACCATAATAAGTACAGTAATTGCTCACTGTCATAAAAGACCTAAGAGTGCTAACACCTGATATCACAATTTATGTATCTACCTATCAATTTGTTGTGTTTGACTAGTCTTCACTTCTAGAATCTCCTGGTGCTGATCCGTAACTGGTAACAGACACGAAACTCATGGAACAACAGTGAAATTTTGCTTAGGAAAATGGGTTGCTCTAACCAAACTTGACCAAAAGATGTCATTTTTACTTCATTCTCACATATCACCCGTTTAAACTTCAAACACCTTTCAGCTTCTTTTGCAACCTTCTAGTTATGATTATAATATGATGTAATACATCATCATGTTATTGTTCTACACATCCAATAAAAGTTTTTATTGAGGATATTCATTTTTTTCTGTTACTTCTTGTATCAGGCTAGACGAGGTTAAGTTGCTGTTGTATTGCCTCAGATCTCCTCGTGTGACCCCCATGCCCCCTTGTTCTTGTTTGTAGAGACTGTATAGTGATAGGGTCATTGTTGCCCAATATCTGATAACAAACAGTTCATCTGTAGCAGTTTCACTAATCATCTGACATTAACTGGAAGCAGCTGTTGGTGGTATTTATAGAATCATCTAAAATTTCATTTTATCTGTTATCCAGCTGCTGAGAGTGCATCTGGCACGCAGCCTGTTGTACTTTGGAGGACTACCTTCCTTTTTCTCCCCTTTTCAACAGCAGCACTTCTCTCCCCATCTCTATAGCTGTCTCATTGATTGTAATCTGGAACAAGCGGCAGTTTAGCCCACAGCTGCACATGCATTTGTAGGGTTTGATTTAAATATGGCTAAATATGTCCAGGAAAAAGAAAAATGCATGCAACCAGTGCTAATTTTACTGAAGAAGCATCATTACATCATCAGCCATCCTTGAGAAACTGCAATCAGTTTGTTTGTTCCCAGTTGTTTTATATGATCTGTTCTTTAGTCAATAGATCCACGTTTTCTCTGCTGGGAGCATGTTAAGTGCATTCAGATTCTCATATATTTTCTGTCACAGGAGCATAAACTCTGAACAGCATTTACAATGTTCTGTAGCCAAGTTGTAAATCAGATTGTCATTTGGGGGCTTTTTGTGGAAGCTTTTCCTGGAGATCAGATTTTTATGGAAAACAGTTCCTTAAAATGAAATTCCATGCAAACGTGGAATTCCCACACGTTTTAGTTATGGTGTTCAAACCTGAACAGCAGAAAACGGCTCCCCGAGGCTCAGATGTACACCTTGCATTGGGTTGAGGTGTAACAGTGGGCTTGCGTGATCTTCGATGATGTGCAGTCACCACAGATGTTTGGATGGACTTGATACTCACAGTGCAGCATACAATGTTTAACCTTCTCAAACGTCCATGCCTAAAGAACACAAACCAAAGAGTTCAAAGGGTGAATAATCATCTTTGTTGGTCTCGTTAACTCAGCCTTTCCACTGCTGCTAGCATAATTATGTTTAACCCGTAAGCTACCTTCCCACTGGGAGTGTTTCAGATGCAAAACTGCAGCGAAAGACTTCCATGCAGCTGGTCCCACAAGCTCATGAAATGACCGGAGAATTACAAGAGCATGTATGTTTTTGTCAGTTCATGCAATAACAAGCTAGGAGAAAGATGGCAGCATGTTTCTAAAAAAAAAAAAGTCTGTGGTTTATTTCTGGCCTGTTTATCTTGGGTACAGAGGTTTCCCAGTTTGTGATGTTCTTGTTTCATCCTTAAGCAGCCAGAAATCTACAAGTGACTTTTATTTTGAAAGTTTCCAGATGTTTTACGCTGTTTTTGTGTTTAACTTCCTCTCTGGTCCCATCTGAACTACTGAGCTTGGCCTGTGCTGAGTGAGGCAAATCTGTGCTTCTGGGACGAGTTCAGAACACGACCGGTGGACAAGCACCCATCTACTATAACCATAACTAATTGCTGTGTACTACTACAAAGTTTGCAAACCATCACCATTTGGTGTTATGTACTCTGAGCAGGTCAAACAATCCATGATGGCAACCAAACCAATGCCTGATGTTGTGATTGTATTTTTATGGATATTTGATTATCTTTTTTTTTTTTTGCTACAAGTTGATGCTACTTTTGAATAATGCAGTTTAATGAAATGTCTTTCTGGTTTTTGTGTCAGTATTTGTTACGGAAAAATGTATGTTTATTAATTCTTGATCATGGACTCAACCAATATGTACTGCTCTATGCCTCTCTGCATGCTCACACACACACACACACACACACACACAGACACACACACACACACACACATTCTTGTATTCATGCACACACTGACCCTCTCTCACACAATGACCTCACTCCTCCTTTCTTATCTTCGTCTCTATAAATAAAGACTGTGAACAGATGTTCGGAGCATTTGCTTCGGCAGCTTGCCACAGTTATAACTGTTTGACTTGTCTGCTCACTGTCTCCTTCTCTCTTCACTCTAGGAAATGGGTTATTGATAAACATATTAATAAAATCCATGTCAGTATCTGTATCTGCAAATGCATTTTTCATGTTGTGTAATTAAACTTTTTGTGGTGTAACCAGTAGTTTTATGAAGTCTTTTAGAGGTTTTGTTGCCAATAAAGCCAATGCAAGGTCTGCTGATTTTTGTTACTTTATTTATTATGTAGCACTGTTTTTAACTGTTGTCCTTCGGTAATGATGTTGAGTTAAGTTGAAGTAAACCAATAACAAGGGTATGGACATGTATGTGGTAGAAGCACATTGAATTGCTTCTGTGAATGACCTTTGTAATAAAGCTGCCTTGCCTAATATAGAGAAACTGCTGCTTAAAGTTCCATGAACAACACCGTCCACACGTATACCTTAGGGCTGGTTAAGGCTGGTAGTTTGTTCTAGCTATAGATGACTCTTGACCAGTGTTGGGAGTAACGCGGTATAAGTAATTAATTACTCTAATGCATTGCTTTTTGCTGTAATGTGGTAATGTAAGGCATTACAGGGAAAGAAAATGGTAATATTTACTCGGTACAATTGTCAGTAACGCGGTAATTACAATGCATTTTTAAACCCAGAATCAAGATGTGGGTTTCCAAAAAATTCAAATTGCGGGAAGCCTGAAAAAAGATCCAGTATCCACATATATGACGTCATTTATGGACTCAGCTTTGCGGGCATTCCATGAGCAGAGAGTACGCAGCGGCAATGGCTCAAATACTCCAGCTGCGTCCTGTGCGCGGCCTCTGTTACATTCACAAAATCGCTCCACCAAAACAAAGTCATTCATTTGCAATCGTTTATATCAGCCCATATTCTCTTGTACTTCATGTACTTTTCAGCTGAGTTCATAATCTGTGCCCCGGTGATTTCAACTCACTGCTGCTGGAGTGCAGCGCATATTAAGCTTTTTGTTTTTTTGCGTTCGGTAGATCCCTTTGGCTGATTAGTTAGAAAGTGGAAATCTAGGAAACAGTTTTTCTGGAAGACAGAGAAAACATGCAGCATGCAGGAAGGTTAGAGAGAGAAAGGGACGGAAATTATTCAAATAAAATCAAGAAAACAAAAAAAAGTGCTTGAAAAGAAAAAAAGTAGGTAGATTTATCCCCAATAGACATTTTTACCAGTAAAAAGCAATAATATATAAGCATTTAATATTCATACATGTGATAGAATCAGATCACCCCAGAAGTCAGTCCCACATCCAGGGCCGTATCAAGGCATTTGGGGACCAAGGCAAATATAGGCTTGGAGCCCCCACCACCTCACTCCCTGCTCAGTTAATATAAGATGGCAGCGTGCTGAGAGTACAGATTGTTGTTGCTTTTATTTAATAAACAATCATTTTAAAGCACTGTTATTATATCTGACTGTTTTTAACAGCAATCCTAGCTCAGACACCACATCACCTTCCACATATATGTCATGAGCTCACCGAGCGTCAGATTACCAGATTCATATTGAAGTTGTTTTGGTGAAAGTAACTTAGAATAATGCAAAAGTAGTGTAATGACTTACATTTTAAAATCAGTAACATTGTAATGTAATGAATTACTTTAAAATGAGGGTAACAAATAATAAATAATGCATTACAGTTTTGAAGTAACTTGCCCAACACTGCTCTTGACAGTTCAAAACATTCCAAAGGGGAGTAAAAGTAAAGTAATTAAAACCCTTCTGTTGTTTATTTGTCCTTTTCTTCTAATCAGACTGTTACTTTAGTCGGCCAGCCCTGACTCAGAGCACAATCATCTGTGGAGGGCTGTGACAGAGCTACTGAAGAATGTGTGGTAAATTTTCTAACACGTGGCCCTGTCTGACTGAGTTTGGTGTCAGTGTGGCATGCTCCAGCGAGGCGCACATTAGAGCCCACGTCGGATCCCAGTGTGTTTTTGTTGGAGGGCCGACCGGGCCACATGTTTGAGCTACATGTGTGTTTGACACAGAAAATGAAACACACGTTGGGATGCAGAAGTGCTGCGTCTGCAGCTGCTTTCCTGGAGACAGGCCTCACAAAGAGAAGAGGACTGTCACGACTGACAGACGATTCAGGGAAATATTTTATGGACATTTCATCTTTAGTTTGTTTTCTTTCACATGACTTTAGACACAATTTGCTGCTGCTTCTTTTATTTTTTTAGTTTATTGACTTGTTGCAGTTACCAGCATTTTTGGACAGAGGGCAGCAGACAGCTATTATTAAAACAAACCTTCATGTTGGTTTCAGACCGGAGCCACATGTCAAAGACAAGCCATGAACTTAAGCTGATCACACTCTTTCTAATTTGTCCAATTTGAACTTGTTTGATTCACTGGTTGAACAAAAATGTCTGCCTGAGCAGAGCCAAACCACCATTAGCTCCATCTCCACAGCATAGTTGAAAGCCTGCCAACTTTATTTGGGGTTGCATGCGTTTTACTTTATTGAAACAATATGTCCGTTTGGAGCACGACTGAAGCAAACATGCCGAGGAACCCATCTTGATATTGTCAACAAAGCGGATGACAAGAGGAGCAACAGAGGTCAAAAGGTGCTGTTAAATGTGTTTAGCTTCTCTGAAATCTCTGAAATGATTGCATTTTAAGCCTTACTCAACTCCTTCATATAACAGAGTACACCATTCTCTACATCAGACCGTCTTATTTACATAACATACCTATACACTCATCCATTCAAAAGAACTTTATGGTGCTGATTGAAATATTTGCTGCTCAAATGCAAGCGGTTTCCTCTCTACTGCAGTATGAGAGAGCTGTGCATGAAGTGTGACTGATCTCAACTGGAACAAACGAAGCACGGGTGTCACTTTAAAAAAAATTTAAAAAATAATCAAGTGCTAAGAGACAACAGATGGGTGGTTTGTTTCACGGCTACTGGGGAAACTGCAATTCATCAACTTTACGTCCTGGTACAAGACCAATGACCTGCTAAAGATGCTTCAGATGGAGATGGATTCTTGTTGGGTAGGGCAAAGGGAGGATAGGTCATCAAAGTACTCAGAAACGTAACCACCAAGAGTCCTTTATGTAGACATCTGAATAAACAAGATTCCAAAGGGGAAGTTCGATTCCTGCAAAGGTTCATGCCCTTGGGCCTGGAATGTTTCATATTTACACTGCCTAATAATGTTAGAAAACATGTTTATTTCATCCTTATTGTTGGTTTACAGTTCACACTTTTCCTTCTCCCTCTGTCTTTGTTATTTTTTCCCTGTCTTGTTTCATTCCTGATTAGTACAGTTGCACATTCAACAAGACAAGTTCTGCATTTCTATTCTTACCGTCCCGTTGTCCATTACTGTCCTCCACCAAAACATGAAAGGTGAGCAATAATGTTTTTACCTGTGTGTGTGTGTGTGTGTGTGTGTGTGTGTGTGTGTGTGTGTGTGTGTGTGTGTGTGTGTGTGTGCACGCTTTTTGGAAAAAGACATTTTATTAACCTGGAGACATAATTTAATGGAATTAAATTACTATTAAATTGTTCTACCGCTTAAAAATTTGAGGCCTGTAATTTCCCTCATAGTTAAACTTCAATTGTGAAAGAGAAACAGGAAAAAAATCCAGAAAATCACATTGTCTGATTTTATGGTGGAAAATGAGTATTTGTCTCCTATAACAAACAACGTTTCTGGCTCTCACAGACCTGTAACTTCCTCTGTAAGAGACTCCTCGGTCCTCCACTCATTGCCTTTAATAATAGCAAGAAAAAAACATTTTAGACCTGCACCAGGCTGGGAAGACTGCATCTGCAATTAATAAGCAGATTTGTGTGAAGAAACCAACTGTGGGAACAATTATTAGGAAGTAGAGGATTTTGATAATCTCCATTGATCAGAAGCTTCACACAAGATCTCACCTTGTGGGTCAAAATGATCACCAGAACGGTGAACAAGAATCCCAGAGCTACACGGGGGAGCTAGTGACTGACCTGCAGAGAGCTGGGAAGTTACAAATACCATCAGTAACACACTGCGCTGCCAGGGACTCAAATCTAGTGCCAGGCATGTCCCCTTGCTTAAGCCAGGACATGTGCAGGCCCGTCTGAAGTTTGCTAGAGAGCATCTGGATGATCCAGAAGAATATTGGGAGAATGCCAGATGGTCAAATGAATCCAGAATAGAACTTTTTGCTAGAAACTCTGCTTATTATGTTTTGTGGAGAAATAATGCACAGTTGCATCCAAAGAACACAATCCTACTGTAAAGCATGGGGTTGGAAGCATCATGCTTTGGGGCTGTTTTTCTGCACAGGGACCACGATGACTGATCAGTGTAAAGGAAACAATGACTGGGGTCATGTATCGTCAGACTGAGTGAAAACCTTCCTTCCATGAGTAAGTGCATTGAAGACGAAACATGGCTGGGTCTTTCATTATGACAATGAACCCAAACACACCACCCGGGTAACAAATGAGTGGGTTCGTAAGAAGCATGTCAAGGTCCTGGAGTGGCCTAGCCAGTCTCCAGATCTCAACCCTACAGAAAATCTTTGGAGGCCTTAAAAGACTGTGTTGCCCACCAACAGTTCCAAAACATCACTGTTCCAGAGGAGATCTACCAGAAGGAATGGGCCAAAATACCAGCAGCAGTGTGTTAAAACTGTGTGAACACTTTCAGAAAATGCTTGATCTCTGTGTAGCAGAGGATTTTAGCTACATTTATTAAATTAAATGATCAAGATGTGATATTCCCTATGACATGAATTATCAATCTGATTGGTCTTTCAATATTTGTATTACCTCAGATTCTTTGACTATTCAGGGAACATACACTTGATGTTAATTCAGACAGAGTCAAGGATATAGTTTATAAAAATGTATTTAATTCTATCTTTCTAAACTAATGACTACACATGACAAAGTGTGAATGAAATGATGGTTGTGATCTTGTGATGTCTGGGTTGTAAAATCAGTTTCACTGTATGGTTTAATAAGCTAGAGATTATTCAGAAAACCATCCAACACTATTGTGCAGAGTCTACGTTACCCCTTGTGTGACGGTATCTCTTGAGCGGTCTGAGGAAAGGGAGCCAGAGTGGTGAGTTCACCGGACGTCGTGGTTACAGGAATCTCAGAGTCGTAGCTGCCTTTGAATTCAGATCACCAGCCAGGAAAACTACCAGGGTCTGCAGGTCAGATGTTCCACGTCTGAGGTGTTGTAGTGCCTGATAACACTCCGAAGCATTGCAGAGAGGCTTTGGCCTTGGTCAACAGAGAGGAAGGTTCCAAATGCTTGAACTAGAGATCAGGAAGCGATCATTTATTAATCGTTGTTGACAAATTTAGACAAATCAGAATTTGACAGGTTTTAAAGGGCGTTACCAAAATACCTCAGAGAATCACTCCCTCACTAGTGTGAAGTAAAGATGTTAAGCCTGTTAACACAAGTTAAAAGTTAACTTCCGGTCATTTTTTATCAAATACTTGGCCTTTTGGTGTGATCTATCATTGCCAACAAAGGGTATATAACAAAGTATTGAGATGGACTTTTGTCATTGACCAAATACAAATTTTTCACCACAAATCTGACATTTTGCTGAATGAGTCCTCACTAGGACACATCAATCAATCAATCAATCAATCAATCAATCAATCATCAATCAATCAATCAATCAATCAATCAATCAATCAATCAATCAATCAAATCAAATCAAAGATACTTTATTAATCCCAGAGGGCAATTACAGTTTGAGTACACACAATTCAGAGATCAGACTTACATGGGCAAGACACATGACAAGAATTGGTGGCTGTGGTCATTCGCAACCCTGAGTCGCGCTACCTTAGAGATAAGAGGGTTACATGAGGATTGGTTCAAGTGGAGGGAAAAAAAGGCACTTCAGAGTTACCCTGCCTCAGGAGGGCAGCTTTGCTCTGCAACAAAACACCTCAAACATATATGCAACAGACTTCAGACAACACAACATAAGTGTCCACTAGGTGGGGTGGTGGGTTGGGACTATCCCCACTTCAGTTCCTGCAGCCACAATGAAGTGTTGTTGAGTTGAGTTCTACCCTTTGTGCTGCATCTGGGGCACAATCCATCATTTCTTACCAAAAGATAGCTGATTAAAACTCTATGCTGGAAGACAACAGGCAATATGGATCCATGGGCCTTTAAATAATACCAGGCCATATATCAAATATCTAGTAAACATGTCAGATTAACCTCTTGTTTCGACAAGAGTTTAGATTTTTGACAAGAACAAAAGTTGTTGTTTCAGGCTGAGGAACACAAACCAGACTGTGGTTGCAACAGCAAATCAATTTCCCCTGGCAACCCTTTCAGAAAGAGTTTAGGGAAAAAATGAAAAGGAGCATGCAAAATTATTATCCACAACTATTTCCATTGCACACAGTTTACTTTTAACTGTTTCAGGCCGTCTGTCCTGCACCTGGTCGCTAAGTGTGGCTCTGGACAGAACGCACTCTGTTCCTTGCCCAGAAAAATCTGCCGACACATACGGAAAATAAGTCAGGCCTTTATTCGTTTAACCAAACAGCTGTGCACCGATTTATCTCATTATTGAGGCTTTTTTAAGTCTAGTCCCCTCCCCTTTTTACATCTTCTACAGCAACCTAGCTCCCCAGTACAACCACCATTTTCACTTAATTTGGATAATTGACACGCAAAAAAATCTACAAGAAGCTTTTGGACTAAATAACAGTAAACAACCCGTTATTTGTTGATCTTACTCAGATAATTTTGCTGCTTTGATCTATTTGTTCTCTTTTCTTCAGATAAAGACTTTCACAGCCTTTCTTCTTTAGTGGATCTGCTTCAAAGAAATCTACAGACATTTGTGTCTCAGCTTCTCTCCTTCCCATTGTGCTGCAGCTTGTAAGGTGCCATAAAAATGTTGGCTTTCCAACCTAAATTGCAGGATAATGACCAAGTAAAATGTCCCCACCAGGAGAATCAAGGCGCTCTAAAACAAACCTGCGCAAATATGCGGCTCAGTTTATAGATCTATCCTGGTGGAAATAATCGGCTCATTAGGGTCAGATGTTTCAAAGTGTGCTATCTGTTTTCCCTCTTATAATCTATGATTCAATTCCCATACCCATCTCCCAGCAGTTGAGATAAAATCCATCTTTCACTGATTCACTGCCTCCCTTGCTTTCTCTGTGTGTCTGCACAGGAGGATAAAGTGTTGACTTGTTATTGCTCTGACTTTGCAATGCTGGTGCACGTTAAGGTCGTGGAGCTCTGAAACTGTGAAACCGCAGCGCCCAGATCTGCCATTCTTGTGAAAATAAACATGGAGGTTTTGTCGGTTTAATTTAAAGCCTTGCCAGATTGTGCTGATTTTGATTTCCACTCCCTTTCCGTTTTGAAACTCTGCTGTAGAACATTTAGCAGATAAAAGGATGAAGTTGTGTAAGTGCCAAATGTAGATAGTCAGTGCAGTTAATCTTAATAATCTTATCATTGTCTAAGTAACTTCTGAAAAGAAGCACCTGTCTGGGTTAATTTTCTACAGACAGAGTGGTCTTGTCTATGACTTGCCAGCTCCTGACAGAGTGACCGACTTTGAGCTGCTATCAGCTACTCTCAGGGCTCTCTGAGGAAGGAAACACAACAGGCTGTTTTAGTGCCCCACAAGCTTTGCACCATCATCTCCTGCAGGGATGATGGTTATTTTTGGACTGAGGGTGGATCACATTACAACTACTAGAAGACCCATCGGACAGGAAATCACCCAGCACGCCACTGAGCAGCTCCTGCATTTTTTGGCTGACAGCCACAACCTGATTGAATGCCATTCATCCAGATATTTCTGAGAAAGGAAAACCCAGAAGAACCCAGAAGACTTGTTCCATCACTAAAGTCCACATGTACTCATCAATCCTGATGCAAAAGCATGTGACCAAACGTTTGTGCAATAATAGATGCTAATGTTTCTGGTGTGCATTTGCTGTTGTTTCTGCTCTGATTTTTCATGAGATGGACTTAAAGATCTAAAATTCATTCCAGATACACAATATAACCATTTCTCTCAAACATTGTTCAAAAATCAGTCTAAATGTGTTATAATGAGCACTTCTGCTTTGATGAGACAATTCATCCCACCTCACAGGTGTGCCACATCAAGATGCTGATCTGACATCATGAGTAGTGCACAGGTGTACCTTATGCTGCCCACAATAAAAGGCCACCCTGGAATGTGCAGTTTTGTCTCACAGCAAAATGCCGCAGATGCCACAAGCATTGAGGGGGCGTGCAGTTGGCATGCTGACAGCAGGAATGTCAACCAGATCTGTTGCTCATGCATTGAATGTTCATTTCTCCACCATAAGCCATCTCCAAAGGCGTTTCAGAGAATATGGCAATACATCCAACTGGCCTCACAACCACAGACGACGTGTAACCACACCAGCCCAGGACCTCCACATCCAGCAGGTTCACCTCCAAGATCATCTGAGACCAGCCACTCAGACAGCTGCTGAAATAATTGGTTTGCATAACCAAACAATTTCTGCACAAACTGTCAGAAACCGTCTCAGGAAAGCTCAACTGCATACTCGTCATCCTCATCTGGGTCTTGACCTGACTCCAGCTCGTCGTCGTAACAGACTTGAGTGGGCAAATGCTCACATTCGATGGTGTCTGACACGTTGGAGAGGTGTTCTCTTCACAGATGAATCTCGGTTTACATTGTTCAGGGCAGATGGCAGACAGTGTGTGTGGCGTTGTGTGGGTGAGCGCTTTGCTGATGTCAACGTTGTGGATCAAGTGGCCCGTGGTAGTGGTGGGGTTCTGATATGGGCAGGCATCTGTTATGGACGAAGAACATAGGTGCATTTTATTGATGGCATTTTGAATGCACAGAGATACCGTGATGAGATCCTGAGGCCCATTGTTGTGCCGTACATCCATGAACATCACCTCATGTTTCAGCAAGATAATGCATGGCCCCATGTTGCAAGGATCTGTACACAATTCTTGGAAGCTGAAAATGTCCCAGTTCTTGCATGGCCAGCCTACTCACCGGACATGTCACCCGTTGAGTATGTTTGGGATGTGCTTGACCGGCGTATACGACAGCATGTACCAGTTCCCACTAATATCCAACAACTTTGCACAGCCATTGAAGAGGAGTGGACCAACATTCCACAGGCCACAATTGACAATCTGATAAACTCTATGCGAAGAAGATGTGTTGCACTGCATGAGGCAAATGGTGGTCACACCAGATACTGACCGGTTCTGAGTCCCCAGACCCCCAATAAAGCAAAAAAACTGCACATTCCAGGGTGGCCTTATATTGTGGGCAGTATAAGGTACACCTGTGCACTACTCATGATGTCAGATCAGCATCTTGATGTGGCACACCTGTGAGGTGGGATGGGTTATCTCAGCAAAACACAGGTGCTGACTATCACACATTTAGACTGATTTGTGAACAATGTTTGAGAGAAATGGTAATATTGTGTATCTCGATTGAATTTTAGATCTTTAAGTCCATCTCATGAAAAATCGGAGCAGAAACAAAGGTGTTGTGTTTATATTTTTGTTGAGTGTATTAACCCTCTGGAGTCGGGGGTATAAATTGCCTTTTTGACTTATTTTAGTGTTCACCTTTATTCACTCTGTATTTTTGTTTTGCCTTGTTTGGTATCATTCTTTTGGGCACAACCTCACCTATGTGAATTTAGAGTTGTTTCTTCATTTTGTCATACTGTATTAGCACACTGAACCAGAAAGTACACACACACACACACACACACACACACACACACACACACACACACACACACACACACACACACAAATTCCAAGTAGAACTAATGAGATGGTTACTGCAGAGAAAACCACTAACATCTGTAACGGACCATTTTCAGCACTCAGAATTAAACTATGGGGTGTGAATAAAAAACAAAAAAGCTCAAATCTAGCAAACAACTGTTAAATATAAGTGTTTTGCATAAAATGCAAGCCATGTCTCAGGTATTGTTCATGTAAAAGTGCTGTTATGCTAAAATTGAGTTCCACACTTTATGTCTACCTCTGCTACTTCCAAAAGTGTCCTGCAGAAGACAGGACCAGGTTTAGAAAACAACAAAGTATATACATATACTTACAAAGAAGATTTAATTACCAGAAGCCATAGTTAATGTGTGCCAAGCCTCAAAGTAACACTCAGGTGAATATGAGATGCTTTACAAATCCAGTGGGTGTCCTTCTTGACTGTGTCCACCAGGAGGCAGCAACGAGCACACTTCCCAAAGCAGAACGTCTTCCCTGCCAGCACCTAGCAACTATTTACACCTCATTTTGTGATTGGGTGAATCGGTTCGTATCTCACCCTATAGGAGGAGCTTGTTCTTGTTTTTCTTCCTGACTCCGAGTCCTAGCTCACAGTGTGTAGCAGTGATAACCGACAGAGAGCTCTGTTTGTAGGATTTCATTCTGCATCTGCCACAGATCTAATGCGCAAAAACGGCTTCAGCATGGCATTAAGTTTTTACCATAAATGTCTTACTTTTACTTGGATGAACATGTTAAATCACAACTGTTATTTAGTTTTAAGCCCCTTTAAGCGTTAAAGACCTTGCTCACTATTTTTTTAAAACATTTGCAGTGACCTCTAGTATAAAGAAATTCAATTTAAGTTCATCTCAGTTCAGTTTATTTATATAGTACCAAATCACGACAAGAGTCGTCTCAAGACACTTCACACAGTAAACATTCCAATACAGGTCAGTTCATTAAGCCAACCAGTAAAACGTTTGCTATATAAGGAACCCAGCAGGTTGCATTAACAATCTACAGCAATCCTCATACTAAGCAAGCATGTAGCGACAGTGGACAGGAAAATTCCCTTTTTACAGGAAGAGGCACAAATGAATGCCTTATGAATTAATCTGTGCAGGGAAAAAAAACTCTTGTGCTCCTGTTTCAGGAAGTAGTAGTTAGAGGTGAGAAGAATACGACAGAATTTTGAGTCTTATTTTCTGAAATTTTCACCTCGCTTCTGATTGGCTAAATGCAATGCGGCTCTACCACTGACTCAGTTTGTTGATGCCTTATCGCCACATATAACAAAAGCTTGAAGGAGTTCTGTGTACTGTGGTGGATTTGCTAATGCTAACAGTTAGCTTCTACTAGCAAAGACATGCTCTGCTTTTTCCTGGATGCTAAAACATCAACCACCTTCCCGGTCACGAGCCAAGATGGGTGAGTCCATGAATGTCAATTTTCAGTGTGACGTAGATCTGTCAGGCTTTTCTAATTGGAGAGTTTCTGTCTATTTTCTCTTGGCAGCAAATGCAGGAAATAGGAGTAGAAAACTGGTTTCACATTTAGCCTGCATGTGGAAGTCAGAGTGGCCGATCATATTTTGAAAATACCAAATAAAAAAAGGTTGCTCTGTCATCTTGGAATTAGTTTTCACTATGTTTTATGGCTTCATCCATCTTATTCAAGTTCCTTTTACAAAGAAAGATTCTCTGCAGCATTTTGATGCAGTTCTCACACAGAAAAGAGAAAGAAACAACTTGTAAAGACTTTTGGAGTATTTTTCTAGCCTAGAAATCTAAACAGACAGTAGCCAAGTCAAAATGATTTTGCTCTACGTAGGTCTAGCCATGCTCCATTAGAACCTCAGCAAGTCCACGGTTCGCCTGAGCAGTATTGTGTTATGCCAATCACAGCGCTCTACTGGTTTGGTGGGTGAAATGATGTGACAGTCACCGCACAACTAACTGGTGGAACAACTACAGTAAGATGGCGACGGCTCGTTTGAAACTGTTTTGGCATCAACTTTGGACTATTTAGACTTGGCTTTTCTTTGAGTCGAGAGCAGAAAGAGGTTTGTAAGTTCTTTATTTAGAAAAAGGTTGTGTTTTATTCTTCTTTGACAGCGTATGGCGGACTTCCTCTTTCAATGACTTCCGAAGCAGTGATTATGTGACGTTGTTTGTAGTCCAATAGTATGTAGAGACAGCTTGAAGACAGCTATATAGATTCAGCAGCACGACTGAGCTCTGTCTATGGGTCGTGGCCAGACTACATATTCACATATATAGGATGGCTTGTCAACACTTTTCAGTTTTTGACACTCAAATAATTATGGAAAAAACTTGAGGTCCCAAATATTGCTGTCTGGGCTGAACAGCTAAAATGCTAAACTAATAAAAACACAAACACTCATCTCTAGTTATACTTATATGTAATTTATGTAAAGTTTACCTAATTTATGGTCTGAATAGCCTACTTGGATTTTGGAAATGTTGTTGGGCTGGCTCTTGTACTCGGTTGTGCGAGTGAATGAGATTGAGTGTGTCCTGCAAAGTGACTGTTCAGTGAGTTGTTGAGAGAGGTTCTGCAGACAATGAGGAAAAGGACAAGAACCGGACTATAAGATATTTCTGGTACTCATTCATGCCTGCATCCCCCAACTGAGAAACATTGCTCTAGTCTAATCATTAGCAGTAGCTGAGGCTAGCATTGGCTTACTACCTTATTATGTGATAAATCTGATTTTCTCAAAACCAACCAATTCTCATTTGCCTTTTAACGATTACTACGTTATATAAAAAGCAAATTGGACACCAGTCAGACTTTTTGGTATGCTCCAGTTGACCACCCTCTTTCTTCTGCTCCTTTAATGGTCAAGCAGATCAGCTAGATTACAAGGGGGAAGGGACTTCAGCATCGACAAATTTAACCAAAACAACTACCACACCATACCGTACCGTATTGTATCGTATCGTTATCATATCATATCATATCATATCATATCATATCATATCATATCATATCATATCATATCATATCATATCATATCATATCATATCATATCATATCATATCACATCACATCACATCACATCATATCATATCATATCATACCATATCATATCATACCGTACCATACTGCAAAAAATTACAATAAAGTTAACAAATCATAAAACAAGTAAAAGCACTAAGATAAGAGCTAAAAGAGGGACAAGTACAAATTAACTGAGTGACGTTAGTGAGCTAAACAGTAGAGAAGAATGCCACAAGCTGCCGCTAATAGATATGCGTCACACTGAAGTATGAAGACAGTCATGTGGGAAAAGCCGGGCTAAAACAGTGTGTTTTGAAGGCAGACCTAAACCTACAAAGGGAAGGTGCCTGATGCACATGGAGGGGCAGAGAGTTCCAGAGTTTGGGGGCAGCGTGTGAAAAGGCACATTCACTCTGAGATTTATAGCGAACCTTCGGTTCCATGACTTTGGATATGTTTTGATTTTCAGTAAAATCCCTAAAGAGAAAATAAATAAGTGATAAAAAAATAAAACTAATTCAGCCCAAAGGGGCCAAGTTCTTTCTTTTTGAAATGTCCCAAATATGAATGTCGACACAACCCAGTGGTACAAGTCAGCATTTCCATCATTTATATTCACAAGATATGAACAGAAATATGTTAATAAACAGAGGATTGAACATCTGGACTAATATAGCTTTGATAACTGCAATCAAAGTTTCAAAGAAGCTTCTGTCACTTTAACTCAAAGTTTGATACATAAGAAATCTGGTTTAATCCTGAACTCGCAGGTTAAAGAAAGATAGAGTCAAAGCTGAGAAAACAGAATATGACACTTAACACTTGAAATCATAAGCACAATGTTTGTGCTTTGAAACCTGATAATCAGTGTTTAGTAGCGCTGACCCAGAGAGAAGAAGAACCTTTAACCATCTGGACCCCCAGAAATATGAATGCCCTCCATCGTGTGCATTAGACTGCACAGAAATGAAATTACAGTCACTGTTTCAGGTTTTAACCCCCGAGACTTTTTTCACAGCTTCGATTTTGGCAGATCTAGCTCATCTGTTTTCTTCTGCACATTTGAAGGAATGTGTGCTAGAGCCTGGTTTATTGGTGTCCACATGCTTCTGGCCTCAGGATGTAAAGGCCTGTTACTTCATCAGATCAGGTTACACACACATGCACGAAACACACACACACACACACACACACATCAGCGTGGCGAGAAAGCAAGATCAGCATGACCACTTTTGCGAAGCAGCCTTTCTCACATGCAAATGACGGAATGTGTCAGATCTCCACCATGTGGCATTTGGCAACCAACTATGGTTTGTTATGTGTGGGCAAATAAAAGTTCAAATGGATCCCAAACGCACCCTTCACTCAAAACGTCCCTCTTTCCCCTGTCCAGCACACAGAAGAAACCGATATCTGAGATTTAACTCTGTCGGCTCACATTTGGCCTCCTCTTTGTAATCCAAACATCAAAAAATAGGAAACTGGAGAACATGTTAAAAAATGTGTTTTACAACCCCTAAGAGTGCATGTTTAAGAATCTAAACAGAATATCAAGCAGAGTGACAAAAACTCACATTTCACTTAATTAAATCTGCGTCTTAAACTCATCTCACATGATTTTTAACACAGTGCAGTGCTCCAAATACTGTATTATGACTACTGTGAAGAATATATCCTGATTAACGGCTGATAAAAAGGCACATTTCAGAAATCTGATTAAAATGTGTAAAAATACTCATAAAATGATTGCACAAACAGCAACACCAACACCTGTGTTGGTTTGCAGCTGTCTAAATGCAGTGTTATGGATTACAAACATATAATTTGCACAGTGGCGTGGTGGTGGTGGCTAGTGATGTTACCTTTGTTGAGGGTCTGACCTCATGAGGAAATTACTATGCAGTGATTTTCTCCAAAATGACTGTGCTTAAATTGCTCTGAAAAGCAAATAATCACATCAGCGCCAAGAAACTTCATTTCCCATGATGCTCTGCACACGGAAGCATTGTGATGACGTCACCGCCTAATACCAGAAACACATTCTTTGCTGTGTGGGAGTCACGGACGCTTTCCCGCGAACTAAGACCATAAATCTTCAGCAAAGACAAAGAAACCTCGTTCTTTTGCCCAGGATACCTGGCGGTGAGGACACGCTTGTCGAACGCTCCGACTTCTTTGAGCACGCGGAAGCTCTAAGAGCCAAGTTGAGCCCACGGGACCGCTGATCTGCTCGTTTCTGCTCCCCTCCAGCTGATGTTTGAGGACACAGAATCAGCGGATGAAAGCAACAACTCCATCCAGCTCTCAGAGTGCGCTGTAAGTTGTCAAACTCAGCCCAAAAGAAACTTCGTTTTCTTTGTGTCCAGCCCGGGGAGAAAAACTCACGGAGAACGCGAAAACAGCGGAGAAAGCCATCAAGCCGACGGAGAAACACGGAGAACCGTCAAATCGAAACAGCGGGGGACGCTTTGCTGTTTGGTGATCAGAAACTTATCTTTCTCTCTCCTTTCCTTCTTCCGTTTCCTCCATAGTCCAGAATAAGCAATAAAACCGCGCTATTGCTTAAAAAGTAGCTTCGTGTTTTCCTCTTTCGCTCCCAATTCGTCCGTCGGGTCATTTTGAAAGAATAAACTGCTTATTAATCATTGTTTGGTATCTTTAAATGTTTTCTGCTTGGCCACGTGGTTAAACTAAAAGATATTATTCGTGATTAATCTTTTGTGTTGTTTCATGATCCTTTGAAATGTTTTGAGTGATTTAAGGTTAAGTTACTACTGATTCTAAGTGCTTTGGAAGTTAAAGTGCAAGTTGCCACCCACACTTTAGCCAGACAAAGGGGTCAGCCATCTTGTATTCAAGACTCCATTTTGAATCCATACACACACACACACACTACTCTTTTGTGAGAACAAAGGACCCCATTCATACATACATACACACAAAACACCTTGAACATTATTTTGAATATACATCCTTTTATTATATCACATGGTTATTATTCATTTATGTCACTGTTTATTCATTTGACAAATTGTTAATTAAACGTTATAAAATTCAGATTTTCGTCTCCAGTAGCTTTGTTGTGTCGAAGAGAAGTCTCTGCTCCAAGGATTCTACGAACTTCAAGAAAGACTGATAAGAGTTTTGGATTCAATTTTTCCCCGGTTAAAGGGGAAATGGTGCCCCGTATATCTAAGAATATCTTAATTAATTAATAAATCAGTAAATATTTACATATTTACAGAATTTATTGAAGAATCCAAAAGTAAGTTGAAGCTTACTAATTGTTCGCTCCTAATAACCCCAACACCTTGCAGCAAAAAGGTCATGGGTTCAAATCCCAACTTGGGGTCTTTCTGCATGGAGTTTGCATGTTCTCCCTGTGCATACGTGGGTTCTCTGAGTTTTCTGGCTTCCTCCCACAGTCCAATAACATGACTGTTGTTGTTGTTATTGTTGTTGTTAGTGTTGTTATTGTTGTTATTGTTTGTTGTTAGCCTCAAGGGCAACATGCCGATTATTACTTGTAAGTCGCTTTGGACAAAAGCGTCTGCTAAATACATAAACATAAACATAACTGTCAGGTTGATTGTTTTTTTGTTTTTATTTTCATTATTATTGTCCTTAGGTGTGTGTAAGCTGGTTGTTTGTCCTGTGTGTCTGTGTTGCCCAGATATGGACTAGCAACCAGTCCAGGGTGTCCCTGCCTGCTTGCTCAGAGATTGCTGGAGATAGGCATCAGCCCCCCTGGGTAAGTGAGTTTGAACAATAGATGGATGGATTTTATTCTATCAGAACTTTTTCATGAGGAGCTTCCCGGCTGTATAATCAATGAACACAAATGAAATGGGCTGATTATGGTCCGCAGGAGGACAGCATGGTGCTCCCTGCATTAAATCTGTTCAGTTTTCTTGTTTTGTATAAGCAAAAAGCAGATTGTAAGTTTATTATATTGACCTTCAAATTTAATATGAGTTTATTTTTCTATTCAAATTGTTTTTTTTTAGTTCCATTGTGAAAAATCTTTTAAAATCATTTATTTCTCAGTTCTAAAGCAATCCGAGAACAATGATGAGGGCAAATGACTCTAATTGTGCAGACACTATTTAATTATACCCCCTGGTTCTCTACCTGCAGCTGAAATCCCTCAAATAATGCATTAAAAGGTGAACTTCTCACCTGTGTTTTGGTACAGTACATTCCCTGAATGGAAGGTACAGAAAGTGAGGGAAAATAAGTGAATCTTCCCCCTTTCATTATTTCCATGCTCCCTCCCTCCACGCTGCTGCTGCTGCTGCTGCTGCTGCCCCAGAACCCACCTTCATTAAAACTCACCAGAGGGTTATGAATGGGCCTGTCTGGCCCAATGTGCAGCCTTGAAAGCCCAGCTGGTTCCTATTACACACTCTTACTGCGTGTATCTTTGAGTCTGTGTGTGTGTGTGTGTGTGTGTGTGTGTGTGTGTGTGTGTGTGTGTGTGTGTGTGTGTGTGTGTGTGTGCGCGCTGCTGGAGGGGGAAGAGAAAGAGGGAGCTCAGTCATCTGACACTGAAGGGTAACAGGTTCTGGTTAATCCCCGGCAGGTAGCTCTGATGAGACCCAACATCAGGCTGCCTAGGCCAAGCACGATGTGAAGGATGGTGGTGGGGGGGTGGGGGGGGTGGGGTGGGGGCGAGGTGGCGATACTAGGTGGGGCACCATGTTTTCTGGCCTTATTTGGGTTATCCCTCCAACACCTCCATCGCTCTTCCTCACAGGGGTTTGGGTTAAATCATTTCTTCCTGGCTTCAATCAAAACTCCAGCAATAGATTTCAGGCCACATGCCAGATGTTTTGGGCCCTTTTTTATGAAGGTGTATAAATCTGAACGAGACACAGAGGAGTGGCGTAAATGTTCAGCCTCATGGCCTTTTGTTCTCGCCTCGGTCTCTTGTTGCAGCCCACGAGGTGGAGGCTCAAGGCTGAAATAAAACTTTTTTTTCCATTGAGCTCTGTACAGTAGCTCCATGCATCATTCCAACAAGGGTGTCTTATGTGTTTAGCAGGCCATTAGTTAAGGCGGGAACTGGGAGTAACAAGATGCAGCCCCTTATGAATCAAGATGACCACATAATTCCACATTGTCCCATCCGATTTGAATTGTATCTTCAGAGCTTGTAAGAGAAGATCCACGATGGTAGACCTTTTTAGATTTCCGATAATTGACGGCTGTTCTGGTTGACATACACTTTACATCACGGGTCAAAAGAAGAAATCCCACTCCTGTTAGCACTCTCTTGGCTGGACAATATGGTTTAAATCGAGCTCTCTCACTCACTCACACTACATCCCCACCACCACCCCACCCCCACGCCTACGTAAAATTCCCAGGCTTGAACAACTTGCCCCACTTATGTTGAGGTTTACATTCTCATGCCCTTGCAACCACCAGACTCTCGCTCCCACCCCCTTACAAAGAGATTTTTTTTGCTCCCCCTTCTCTCATCACTGACACCCTCGCCCAGGCTATCCTAAACCAAAGCCCAGTGCAACACATGTGTTTCCAAGTAGGATTTTTCTTTAGTCCGTAGCCTTGTTCTTGCACTGCAGCATCAAACACGCACCCTAGATTTATTTTTGTGAATACAAACGGCAACAACACACACTTATGCATCTGAATTATTGTATTTGTTTCATATTTTATTTGCATTATGACAGAAAAACTTGTGAAACTGCTGACTTTGCCTGGACTGGATAAATATTTCCCTGAGTGACCATGTTTCACTGGAGTGACAATGCTGATGATAGAAACGGTAAAAAGCTGTGAAGTTTTGTCTGTTACCACTAGAGGAGCCCCTCTGACACATGATCTCAACAGCAGCAACTCTAAGAGAAGTCAAACCGAGCAACAGTGAGAGGTTTTTCATTTGTTTTATTTAGTATTTGTTGAAACTTTGTCTTTTTTCTTAAAAAATAAAAACAAAAAAACAGTAAATGTTGATGTAAGTTGTTGTTTCTTTGAATTATTTAAAAATCTTCAGGTTTTCCATTTAGCTTCAAAGACAAGCAGACATAAATAAACCCTCAAAAATGTTTAACTTTGCAGCATTTTTTCAGCTGTCGTCATTTTCTAGGCTTCGGTTGCAGCTTGCTGATTAAAAATTATTGTTGCTAAGGTAACGCTCTAATTTGGCTTTGTTGCAGACATTGTGGTTTGAGCAACAGGTGCCTGTTATTTTTGGCTGCTTTGCTGCAGGATGCTGTGTGTTTAAGTGCCTTTGTGTGTTTCTGTGAGGGTGTATGCGCGAATGTGTGTGTGCTGATGCGCGTCCTACCGTACTACCTTTGCATCTTCAGAGGGACAGAAATACCCCGCCGCAAGCTGAGACAAGCAGAAGCGAATAAGGCACTGCGGTTCGCCAAACTCCACACCCATGGGATGCTTTGCTTTTGTTTACCAACCTTCTTGAAGGTGTTAGATTGAAGAAAAAAAAATTGGTTATTTAAATCACTAACCAGTTCACACAAGTGAATCAAGTTAGAAAGAAGAAAAGAAATCAGGTTAGAGATATGTTTCTTTGCACTGAATCAACCGCCACTCGACTTGACCTTTTAAATTTTTCCATTCCACCGTTAAACAAAGCGTGTGTATGAGAGTTTGAGGTGATGCACGGTGATTAGATTTCACCAGCTCTAACTGCTCTGCTTTGATAAAAACCGAAAGACGTTTGCAGCTTTGCAAAAAGCCTGAAACTTGCAAAGCATGCAAACCACATGGAACAAGCAAATTAGTCAAATGCATCAATCGTTTTTTTTTTGTTGATGTTTATTTTTTGTTGTAGCTGTCTCAAGTTTTTGCAAAGGAAAAATGCTGACTGAAACAATGCTTGTCATTTTATCCTATACGTTTCTATTAAAGATGAGGAGAATTCAGCAAACAGTAAGAAACTTGAGTGTTTTTTTTCCCAAAAATGTGAAAATAAATTATCTTTCATTTATGTAATCCTGTTTGATTTACATACAACCCAAAAAAAACAAGCAGAGAATGCCAAATTGTTTGAAAAAATTGAAAATACAAGTAATGCTATGATGAAATTGAAAAACCAACCAAAGGGCTTTAAACAGCTTCTCTTTTAAAGTTTGAACATTTTAGCACCTACACTTTGAGGAAGTTGCTCTCATTTGCATGTGGCGCACAAGTTGTTTTGTTCTGCCAGCTGACTTTTTTCCACAGCATCAAAGGGACCTCTGTGGTTTTGTGTTGTTTTCAAGAACGTACTTGAATGATTGGTGCTGGACACTGTCAGCCTGTGAATCAGGTTTAAACAAACCCAAAATATTTAAAAATCTGAGCTTTTAAAGTCTGAGCGAAAGTAACTGAGTACAATACTTCTGTCTTACGGCCCCTACTGAAGGCGTTCAGTGATAAATGTCTTGGCATGGCGGGGGGTCGTCTCTTAACCTTAGCCACTGTGTCCACCCACCGCCGCCTCCAGGGAGCCCACCTCTCACCGACCTCCTGCTTTAGCTGATCTATGTTTCAGAGAGAGAGTGAAGAAGTGGGAAGAGGAGAGATATAGCAAATAAAAAACCTTTCTTACCCTGTGACCTCTCTCCAGACCCAGATCAAGGAGTGGTGAGTTGAGCCCATCACACTATGTGAGCCTTCATGGCATGGTGCCATTCGTTTCTGTTATTCCAACTCTCCGGTTACAGTTCAAAACCCACGGGGGTCTTTAACTGGGGTCTTAGGATCACAGGCCTGAATGTTAACAGCTACGAGGTGAAAGGCCTTGGATGCTGCCCTGAACTCCTCCGGCTAAGCCAACATCTATGGAGTCTTTAACCTTCGTTCTGTTTGTGGGATGCCAAACTCTTTGAGGGACAAACATTTTCCTTCAGTGTCATAAATGATGGTACAACAGAAACGTATACTTTGTGTTGGAATAAAATAATAATTTGGTATCTGAAACATCTCCCGTTTTCTGGACGGCGCTCATCCAACACATTCTTACACCTGAAGCGGCTAAAACCGACGAAGGGTGACCAAGGGTTTGTTTCAGACGTGTTGGGAGCCCCAATGTGCCGGGAGGCGATGAGCTGCGCCAGAGAGTTGCTTTCCGATGCCCGCGGTAAAACGGACATTTCACTGACCTTTAACTTCTATCCTCTAGTGAGTTAACCTTCCCCTCGCCCCCTTCCTAACCTTAACCCACTTGTTCATGCAAAACTTTGATTCTAGTTGTATCAATCCTCTCAAACACGGTTACCGGGAAATTTAGACCGAGAAACTGGGTTAAGGTTAGGATGGGGGTGAGGGGAAGGTTAAATCGCTACAGGTTAAATGTTGCTGAAATGTCCGTTTTACTGCAGGCGTCGGAAAGCGACGCTCTGGCGCAGCTCGTTGCCTCCCAAAGTGTTGGAAACAAACCCTTCGCCAGTTTTATCCGCTCCGGGTGTGAGAATCTGTTGGCTCATCAGGATAATTATTAGTAGTTTGTTTGAAATTAACATGTCACAAATGCCACTCGGCCACCATCAGTGGTTTCCTCTACAAAATGATGGATTGCATTAAGGAACCTGGGATAAATTAAATACACTTGTCAGCTAAATGTCCAGGTTTTGTCCAAACCCTTTTCCGTGACCCAGCGATTTATCTTTTTGACAGTGTGACAGTGTTCAGCTCGGTGGGATTTCTATTGTCTCTCAAACCATTATCTCTTTATGTACCACAGTTAAACCTGTCACAGCCAATCCTAACGCACTAATTGATGGGCGATCCGTTGAAGGACCTGAAGACCCTCGGTTATTTTTGCTAAAATTACACTTGTCATTTTCTATCTGAGGACTTGCCTCTCAAGATAAGTGTTGTTCTTCCTCTCACAGGTGTGATTTGTCTCCTCTGTCAGTTTCATTTCACTCTTCAGTCCCCCACTTCCTCTGATTTAATAAAATTTTCCACAAAAGAGTTGTTGCATTTCTGCCAAACCAGGAAGACTTCTAAAGTTGAAACTATGAAACTGTAAAGGCTGATTCTGGTGCAATGACACTGTTGAGTGCAGACTTTATTTTCTGTTCAGGTTAATGGAAAGTTACCAAGCATTCACTTTTACAAGCACTATTCAGTTTGACTTATCAGAAACAAAAACATTACAAACTACTCTTCTGACAAAACCAGTGAAGCTCATTCTGATCTCTCATCAGAAATCCACACATTCTCTCTATCATTTTCATTTACACTCATTCTAACTCAGCCTGTTCAAAGATCACAAGCGTGCGGTTACACCGATGGTAATTATTCTGTTGTGTCTGGTCTGGCAGAGGATTTCCTCTGGGAAGTGTCTGACTTTGGCTGTGATGACGGTTCAGTGAATATGGGTGGAGGTACACTGCCCAACAGCTTTACAGGCTGCCGTAGGTGAAGAGATTGACCCTTTTCCTTCTGAAATACTCCTGATAATACACACACACACACACACACACACACACACACACACACACACACACACACACACACACACACACACACACACACACACACACACACACACACACACACACACACACACACAACCTGACAAAACACAAATTTTGTTTTTGAACAATAAAAGTGTGAAACACTTGTACATTTGCAGTGGTCTCTAGTAGGGATTCATGTCTTGTAAGTCACACTCTGCGGAAAAAAAAGCTCTGGTGCACCTGTGTGAGGAACTAGATCTGGACCACATCAGAGGAAAGCTTCAGATGCCAGGATTTGTAGTCTTACTTCCTGAAATTTGGACATCTCAACTAGGGTTGTCACGATACTAAAATTTCAAACTCGATTCGATACTTGGAGAAAAAAAACTCGATACTCGATTTCGATACTATTTCAAAACACCAATTTATTGAACAAGTTTATTAAAAAAAACATTCCTCAATGTATATTGCAAAAATTAAATGTTAAGAATTAAGTGTATAAAGTGCTTAAACCTTTCAAGTATCAGCATTTTTTAAAACGTGCATACAAAAACTGGCAAAAGTTAACACTTTAAATCATGAATTGTCTCACTATATATAGACTATTTGCAGAGTGATGTTTTGCTGCTTAAACTCTGTTTAAGGTGCATTTTTGTCATAAGATGTAATGCCATATGTTTTGTTCTGTACTTTTGAACAACTCTGTTGGTCAATAAAGGGAGAAAACAAATTTCTCCACAGTAGGACAAAGGTACATCTACCGGTAATCTTAATAAAAACAGATTGGCGCACGGCAGTGACGTCGTTAAAAGTGCCGGTTAATTAGCCGCAGCTAGTCTGTTTATGCCTAGAAATCCCAGACCCGCTCCAAACGAACAGGGGAATCACGTTAATGATTCCTAACAAAACCTTTCGACATAAAGATGTGTTTTGGTGCAGATAATGTCTTATTTCGAGGCTGCACCATGGGTGCCCGTCCGCACCCGTTATATGGATATACACTGACGGCGATTCGCCGATGGATCTAAATACCCCGGGGAATCCAAGTAGCACCAAAGTTGTCAGCGTGAGTAAACAAACGTACTGCATGCTAGAAATTAAGTCCGGGTTGCAATAAACGGGAGTTTTCCTTCAAGCACATAAGCGTGAATATACAACTACGTGTCGGACTTGGTATGCTAATTAAGTTGGGCTGTGAAGCACCTCCCAAATTCGCTGTTTATGTTTTTGTTTATTTGGCAGACAAAACTTGGATCGGAGACAACTCGCGTTGGAAATTGCAATGTAGCCATGCGGCGTCTTCTTCTTCTGTTTGTCTGGGAGGCGGAGGCTGCTTTACGGCATCTGGCTGTTGTGCTTGTCGGTGTACTTGAAGAAGGCTGTGTATAATAGTCCATAATATCGATACCACAGGGATGGAATATCTAATTTAGATACCACTTTTAGTATCGATTTATATCTAGGTATCGATTTTTTGACAACACTAATCTCAACTAAGACTGGATGACATTAACATAGCTCTATCACTGACTCTGTTTACTCTGCAAAGTTTTATCTCCACAAATAACACAAGCCTGGAGGAGTTCTGCTGTGTGGTGGAGTTGCTAATGCTAATGGTTAGCATCCACTAGTTGAGATGTTCTCTTCTGTTTCCTGGAGGTTAAAACAACGAAAGCTTTCCCTGTTGTGAGTCAAGATAGGTGAGTCAACGAATGTTAAGTAACAATGTGACGTAGATCTGACAGGCTTTTCAGATCCTAGAGTTTCTAACAGAAGCTAATGCAGGAGATAGGTGTAGGAGACTGGTTTCCTGTTCATTCTGCAAGTAAAACTCCATGATTGATTTTAATCTGAAATAATAATAAAAATGTTTTTGGATATTTTATACCTTTGAATTACCTTAAAGCTGCAATAGCAACTCCACCAAACAAGCTAGCTTTGAAACACAAACATGGTCTGTATTTGATATAGCACCTTCTAGAGTCCTAGATACCCCCCAAGGTGTTTCACAACACAATCAGTCATTCACCCATTCACACACAAATCTACACCCTGGTGGTGATGAGCAACAATGCCGTACACAGGTGCCTTACACAAGGACACAAAAATAGTGACAGGCTAAGCGGGGCTTGAACCTGAAAAATTTCGATTACGAGGTGAGCACTATACTCCGGTGCCACCGTCGCCCACCTAAATGAGAAAGTGCTAAACACCAGTCAATTTTTTCTAGTCAGTGTTTTCTAGGTCCCAATATCTTTGTTGTCCATGATTTTAAAAAATGTTTTTCTCTGGTAGTTGAAGTGGTAGCAGCCAGCTGTTTCTCCTTCTCTGATATCTTGAGTGGAGAACCTCTCACACCTGTGGTGTTCTGCTGCAAAATGTGGAACCGTGTAATGAATGGACGGCCCAGAATCGCAAAAGTCCGGCAATTCGGTGAGACAGGCATGGTCCAATGGTGGTTTGCGGTCCGAGCCGAGGTATTGGCGAAGGTATTTAGACAAATGCAAGAGACCCACTTCATTCATTTTTTTTCTACTTTTGGTCGTTTGTTTTTTTATCTCGGAACATCCCTAGTTTATAACAATTATGCAGTTCTGTTGCACTGTTGGCTTTAGTCCCTCCCCACAATCCACATTAGATTAAAAAAAAAAACAATTGTTCCTATCACTGAAGTTTTGGATTGTTGTGTTCTGCGGTCATGTTTTGTTCACTGTGTTGCCTCTTGACATTGTATTATCTCAAGCATGCAGACACAATACCCCTACGTTGGTCAGTGAGTGGCCTTGTTCCTCTATTGTCTTCCATCCCTCTAGTCTTGACCCTAAACACCACACTACAGGGGTCTGTTGCTATTTATAAACGGTGGGTTTCCTCCTCTTGTATTGTTGCTCTATGCCAGTGCTTCCTCCTTGCATTCACTGACCTGTTCTCTACTTCCTGTTTGTGCAGTAGATCCACGGTCATTGCAAAAACAGCTTTGTATATTTGGTTAATTTTTCCGATAAATGGATGTTCTGTGAACTGTTGGGATTTGAGAAAATCTGAGTCATGTTTGGTTCCCTGAATACGTCTATCTTTTATTGGATTGAAGAACAGTTTATACCCTGGATTTCAAATATATAAATCTTCAAATGTATTTTAGATCTTCAAACTCTGAATCTAGGATTAAACACAGATTATGATTCATCGATAATCAGTCGATGAGGTGAGGGAATAAAGTGTGTTACTCAGACAAGTTCAAAGGATTAAAACTCAGATAATAAGGAACACTTGAAGTTATACCGTCGTTACAAAGGGAAGAGTACAGCAGAGGACAGACAATGTTTACAAGAAGGAAACTGACTTATAGTATGGGCTTTGAAGCTGTTCAAGTTTCTGCCTTAAGGAAGGAGGGTAAATGGTTTGTGGAGATGTTATTTTATCTGGTTCTGCCGGTGTAAAGGTCCTCTAGGGAACTCTGTTGGTCATGTTTTGAACAGAACTAATCATTCTTTACTTCAAGTACTTGTGAATCATACTGGGCTCAAATCTAACCTTCAAAAACGTATTTAAAACTTCATTAATATTCAACCTTCTAAATTTTTAAGAAATTAGGCCCTTCATCTTCGCTACCATTGCTAAATATTTTCTTCAAAAACATATTTACTAGTTATATAAAAAAAGTCATTACATTTAAAAGCATTTAAAAAAGTTTTAAAGGTTTTTGTTCACTTGTTTAATCAATACATTTGATGTGGTCTAAAGTAGAAATAAATGCCTTGCAAGTTGTACTCAGGGTACAAAAAAGCCCTGGTACACCTATTTCAGGATCGAGAACAGGGTTTCCCTGGTCCTCAGCACCCCCCTGTCCTACATGTTTTCCATTTTGCCCTTTCAAACACTAGTGTTTCTCTGCTGCCACACACCTGACTTAAAGTAATGACAGAATAACAGGCTTCTGCAGCACTTGATGTCCTCCTGAGGAGACAGGACAGGGGGTGCTTAGGACCAGGATTGAGAAACCCTGATCTAGAAGATTGCCAAATCAGGGAAGACAACAGGATTTGAATTCTTATTTCCTGATAGTTAGACATCTCACCTCTGATAGAATAGAATAGAATAGAATAGAATAGAATAGAATAGAATAGAATAGAATAGAATAGAATAGAATAGAATAGAGTAGAATAGAATAGAATAGGGAGCCTAAGTCACGCCCAACTACTTCCGGACCCTGGGTCCTTGGAAGAACGAAAAAATGAATGTAGGTCAATGATGCTAAAAACATTATTTTCTATTTCCACTTGTTTTGTGTCATGGATTTCACAAATGATGTTCATGAATTTTAAAGACACGTTTGGTACCAAGACCGCGCTTATTTGCGAGCGAGGGGAAACACAGTTGTAGGTTTTGTGTGAAAATAAGTCCAGGTCTACAAATGTGCTTCACGAAAGTGACGTCATCGAACCAGACACGGAGAAGACTGAGGGAAAATGGCTGTAAGTTCAGCGAACTTCCCACAGGAGGAAACAACCACCATAAATCTGGTCATTTGGTAAGTAGCAGCTACTTTGTGGAGAGGAGATGATGTGGTGACGTCACATATGCGATGTGCCGATTTCTCTAGTGTGTAGTTCTGCTAATTACGAACTTTTACAAGCTAATAAATCTCAAAGTACGTGACTGGCATGGTCAAAACACCCATCAATACTTTTCATTTCAATTGCAGTACAACATATGTGCGATCAAGGGTCTAAGGCACATATGTCAGAGTCAAGGCCCGCGGGCCAGATGCGGCCCGTGGAGCATTTTTATGTGGCCCGCGAGATAGATATCAAAAATATATTAAAACTGGCCCGCTGGCCGATTTTACCGCAAAGACTACAAATCTCATGATGCTTTGCGGCGTCAGCGCGGAGCCGACGAAGCTCCCTCCTTTGTGTTTTTTCAGCGCCTGCTGCCGGTCTCTGCAGCTCCGCTGTCTCGGGCAAACTACACTCCTCTCACTCAGCGCCGAGTTCACTCAGCTGTTTTCTGACGTTGAAGCCCAGAAACAGAGATTCTAGCCACTCAGTAATGTGTTCACGACTGAAAGAGAAAGTTTTCAAACTAACTTCCAGACAGAGCTGATATAACTCCAGCGAGCAGCAACAAGCTCAAACCAGCACGACTCTGTCGTGTTTCCTCCCCGACACACAACAACGTGGTCAAGCTGCTCAGACATGTTCATCAGCACAAACCTATGTGAGCACCTGTTGTCATCTAATGTTGTCATTATTATGATGAAGATGAACAAAACAACAGGAGTCTCCTCCTCAGCTCAGATCAACCCCATGATGCAGGTATCTGGCTGGAACAGGTGAGCATCACAGTAAACCAGTGGAGCAAACTGAGCTTTAAATATGTTGGTTTTATGCTCTTTTTCTGCTCCAAAACATGAAAGTTAACAGGTGAGATGTTGCATTTTCATTTAAGATAAAATTATATTTTTATTTTGTTGTTGGCCCGTGAGAAAAGTTTTAACCTACAGTAAACAGGAAGTGGAAAGGCAGATAGATGAATAGAATAGAAAATCCCTTTATTGTTCCTCAGTGGGGAAAGCTAGACATCACAGCAGCGATGACACTTATTACAGGAGAAGAAAAGGAGAATAAAAAAATAAGAAAAATGAATAAACAAGAAAACATAAATCCTGAATAGATTTTAAAAATGCTGATTATACCACAAGTAATGAATACCACTGATGTGTTGTATTTGAAACTGACTTGCTCGTGTGTAATTTGGTTATTCCACATTCAGTGTTAATGCAGAAATAAGTTTGTTTCCTAATTTAAAGGTTCAAAATTGCATATATGTTGATAAAGAAAATGTGCAAATTTGCCGTCACTTTTTCAAAAATATTAAGTTTGGCCCTCGACTCCGTCCCAGAGTTTCATTTCGGCCCCTTGTGAGTTTGAGTTTGACACCCCTGGTCTAAAACAAAGCATATTAGAAATTACAGTTTTTAGCCCCGTTGACTTGCATTCATTTTTTCGTTCTTTCGGGGACCCGTGAGCCGACCGGAGAGGGAGGAGACTTAGGCTCCCTATATAATTGAATAGAATAGATTTTATTGATCCCACAGAGGGGAAATTCACTTGTTGCAGCAGCACAAACACTTAGTTTCAGTCAAAGAAAAAATAACAAAAGTACATGTATATGCATATATGTAGTAAGCTATTATTGTAACCTTGATAAAAGCAATGCAACTACCACTGACTCTATTTACTTTGCAATACTGATGTTTTATTTCCACATATAACACAAGCCTGGAGGAGTTTTGCCATGTGGTGCCATTGCTAATGCTAGCAGTTAGCTTCTACTAGGCCGAGACATTCTTTGTTGTTGCTTGGACGCTACAACCTGTCACGGTTTGCCTCCATCTACTGGTGAGGTGTGTCAGCTCTGTGTTTGCAGGAGGGCGCGGCAGTCATCTCAGCTGTTGAGAATTCCACTAATTGGAGGTGCAGTGGATTTAAGAATTGGCGTGACTCAACCCCAGTGCCGGTTGATACTCTCACATGGGTAGCATCTAGCCTTGAATCCGCCTTTGTTCCTGTGATCCTGATCTAATGAAGGTTTGTGTCTCCTGTTCTAGTATCTTGTTCTGCACCACCTATCTTGCCTGGAGTTGTCACACGTCTCGTCACTCAAGGATCGTCTGGCCTCCTTTCTCCACACCTGCCCGCCTGCCCACGCTCAGAACCATCTCACTGTTCCAACCTCTTCCAGTTCGTCTCCGCTCTAATCCTGGTTTTGGATCGTAAGAACTTTTAGTTACGGACTCATATTCTCCTGGTTCTCTGGTTCTGGCCTCGCTTACCTTCTGTTTTTATCCTCATAGATTCCAGTACCATCCTGTTTCTGTTCACAGAAGCAGCGCCCTTAGTTCTAGTTCTTTTTTCTGTTCACCTTAAAATAAAACATTTGTATTTTTACTTACCTCTTGTGTGATTCTTCATGTCCTGGGTGAAGTACATTACCCACAACATGACACAACCACAGCCTTCACCATCGCGAGCCAAGATGGGTGAGTCTGTGAATGTTAAGTGACCGCATGATGTAGATCTGTGAGGATTTTCAAATCCTAGAGTTTCACTTTTAAGTATTCTTGCATTGTTTATATAGCCAGTCATGGTTTGGCCCCTCCCCCTTTGGAGGTAATTATTTAATGAAAAAAGACAGTTCTCTTAGGATCAGATCAGCCAGTGGAGAAGACTGCAAGTTTCATTCAGAAGAACCATCATGGGACAAACTACCGTGGATCTAAAAGGGTGTTCAACCTAGAAGAGTGTTTGAATTTTTGTTCAAGAGTCTACCTTTCCAGCTTTAAAAAAAGATCTTCAAACCTGTTAAACGACAACCGCGTATGTGACAATTTATAGATCTGACTGTTTGGGGAACTTGATAAAAAATATCAGTGTTGACTGGTAACAGTGTAGATGTCCATGTTTGTTGTTTATATTGTTTAAAATGTATTTCATTTTAAATATATGAGGACTACGGATGGAAAATAGCCTATGGCTAATTCTGACAAATGTACACAATGTAACTACTGAGTGTTCATTAATGTGTATTATCCTCTCTAAATACACCAGTATACTCAACTAAACTCCTTCTAGTGAGTCTCAGAGTTGTTTCCATACCAGCATGAAATACCAGTTATAAACGAGTTACCACAGCAGCACAGAGGCCAGCGTTTTTCAGGCAAATACCAAAAAGCTTTGATGGTTAAGCTTGTGTGAGAGTCCTGCTTGAACACTCCGCCCCAAACCATCCATGTTCTGGATGTTTTATGTTGTAGAAATGTCTTCAGCCACTGTAAAGGGGAAGTTGGCAATTATTGCCTGTACCATTCCCCAACAATAATAATTTACACCCACAACCCCCTTTTTACATTCAAGCCAAATATTTGTAAGTGCTCATCTCACATTTACATCTACAGTGGCACTGTGTCTCGTTTGGTCATTGAATAAGTAAATTAAACATAAAATCAAACTTAATCCACGCTCACTTCAGAACTCACTATTTCAATAAAATGATATTTTTTCACGTTGTAGCTCTGAGAAACATTTTTACAACTTTTGTGTGCCACCCAGGACCCTTTATTAAACAGTTTATGGAGAACCAGGCTGGTGATGTGCCTTCATCTCTGATTGCAGAACAATCTGTGAGTTCCACTTCAGATCTCGTGTCCCAAGAGAGACCTTTTTATAGTTTAACAGGAACCAGCCCTCCCTTGTGAATTCATTTCATCTGTGCGAATGACACAGTTTTCTTTATAATTTATCTCAGTTTTTTTCCCCTCTTGCTGTTTTATGTTCGTCACGCAAAGTAATAAGCTGCCATTAGGGAGAAGGAGTCACTTTTTTGTTGTTGTTGTGAAGCAAGAGTTGAATTCTGCACGGCACAATTTGAATTGTCTATTTACAATTCTGACACACATCTGTGTCAAGTGCCAGTTTTCTTGTTGCTTACAGTAACTTTGGCCTTGCATGTTTAGATGAGTGATAAAACATTTTACAATGGCATGGACATTGCCACACAGTATCAAACAATCTGCACAAGTGTGGGCACAACACATGAATGGCTAACCATTCATGTGTACTTAACGTTGTTGCTTTGGTAAATCTATGGCAGGAAATGATGTAAATGGTGACCTGGAGAGGCAAAAACATTGTGTAAACGCAGTCTCATGAGAGTCTGGCTCACAATGGATCAAAATGAGACTGTGCACAATGGGAACACAAGTCACTGACAACATTCACAGCTTCAAGCAGATGCTTGTATGACGAGAAAAAAACAAACCCTATAGAGTTTGAGTTTTTGGACCTTTAGCTGTTGGCGCACAGCTACAGCCCACCTGGATATTACAAAGTCTCATCATGCAGAGATGGGAGGTTGAACTCCAACTCAAACGCTCTTATCTCATTCCGACATCTGTTTGCACTGAGTCTTCCAGATGTTTCCTGCTTGGCTTCTGCTGATTCTTAGTGGAGCCAAGGGCCTGTGCACTTGCCTGTCCTCCCAACCTAGTGCTGGTGCAAGACCTTTGGGTCCCATTAAATGTGTTTACCTAAGACCCCACACTGATAGTAACTTGGCAACGAGGCTAAATCATACGCTAAACGTCATTATCTGTGGGAGAGGTGGGATATTTTTAATGCCTAGCAAGTGCTTTGGCCTTCGAAGGGCACAAATCAGGGGGTTTTGTGACTGAGAACTCCCAATGCCAAAGGACATTATGTCTTTGATCTTTATAAGATCACTTAAAACAGTGAGCCGAATGTGATAATCAACCAACCACTGTTTGTTTATTCAGGCCTACGTGACTTCATTCACTCATTGTTTCAGCGCATTCAGTGTAGTTCTGTTAAACGGATCGTTTGGGTCAAAGCCAGAATTACCTTTCCCCCCTAAGTGCAAATCCAGACAGAATAATGGAAAATCACTTCATCATTACTGATGCAATGTTTGAACAAACACTCTGGAGGCCAGACACACTCACGGCTTTGTTTATTGTGTTCCAATGAGCCTCATCTGCCTCATTGTGTTCGATGATGGAGGAGAGGAGTTAAACATGGCAACAAACTCATACAGAGGAACAGGTGCCTCTTTGTCATGCATTTTAGGCTTTTTCTTTCCCCACTGAACATGCTCCATTTCTAAAACAAATGCAAATCCACTCATAAGGACTGCACAGAGGATCATACATACTGAGTCCACTCATAAAGTTGTGGAACAGGCCTGGACAAAATGATGGTATCCTGAAAAAAGACTGAAAATAATGTGACTAAAGGGACATGCTAATTCAAGGTGTGTCCACTAATAAGCTTCACAGGTCTACCATCTTGTAATCAGTCAGTAGGCCTCTATACAGGCTTTCATGTAGTCACTGTGTTGTTTGTGACATCAGAGATGTGAAATTGTGGGATCAACAAGTCATCTCCATGTTGTGTTTTTGTTCTGCTCAGCAACAAAACCAGGTGATTTCAATCAGCACAGTAAATGAAGCTGGTTCAGTTGCCGAGCAGAACAAAACAACGACATGGAGATGACTTGTTGATGCCACAATTTCACATCTCTGGGTGACATGGTGTGTACCACACTCAACATGAACCAGAGGAAGCAAAGGAAAGAGTTGTCTCAGGAGATTAGAAAGACAATGATAGACAATCATGTAAAAGGTAAAGGCTGTAAGACCATCTCAGAGCAGCTACATGTTCCTGTCACTACAACTGGACATATCATTCAGAAATGTAAGATCCATGGGACAGTAGACAACCTACCTGGACGTGGCAACAGGAGGAACATTGGTGACAGATCAAAGAGACGGATAATCTGAATGGTAACAGAAGAGCCAAAAAAGTTCTTTCTTTGTTTTCTATACCTATCCGTCTATTTATTTATTTTTTGCTTCATACACAGCACAGAAATGTTACCTTGAATTACTGAAAGTTTCGGCACTGCACAGTCGTCACCTTCAGAGCCTTGCCAGTGTTGATGGCGTCAAGAACATCGTCCCAAATGTAAAATGTAGAGGAGGGCCCTGTTATGTTCTGGGCTGCTTTGCTGAAACTGGCACAGGGTGTCTTGAATCTGATTAAGCCGGGCGTACACTGTGCGACTTCTTCACTTTTTTGAGCCGATTTTCCACTCGTGCGAGAATCCACGACATCGGGGCGAGTTTTGCGCCGAGCGGTCATGTAGTGTACAGGGGGTTACGAGAAGCGATTAACACCACGTGACCAGCTGCCGATCAGCAGTCGTGAGGTCGCACGGTCTTCTGGCGTGTTTAATATTTCGCTCGTCCCTCATGAGGGTATCGCACTGTTGAAGCGGCGCTGCGAGCAGCTGCGACCCAAAAAGTACCAGAACCGCTCACGGCGCATGCGCAATCCTGCATCAACGCCGCTCGCTCGCTATTTCCCTAATAACACACGTTGTTCGTTTTTGTTTCTACATGTTTTTTTACTCACAAAGATTGTCAAGAAAGCGTGTTTGTCGTGTTCATGTCAAATTAAACTGATCACTAAACACAGATTTACTTTATTTTGTTTTCCTCATCCAACCCCCATAAATCCCTGTGTGTCCTCCTGCAGCACTCCCGAAGGACAACAGGCAAAACAAGACAAAAAAGTCTGACGTGTTGAGTAAAAACTGCTATTTTTAGCACATTTTTAGGGCCGACGTGTTGCTACCAGACGTACAGTGTGAGCAGTCAGGTCGCATGCGAGAACTGGGTCGTGCAGTGTGAGCACATGACTCGTGAGATCTGCTCTGCGAGGAAGTCGTAAAGTTTGAGCTGAAGCTGAACGCTGCGAGTGAAAAAGTCGCACAGTGTACGCCCGGCTTTAGGGTACAACGAAATCTCAAGACTATCAAGAGATTCTAGAGAGAAATGTGCTGGCCAGTGTCAGAAAGCTTGGTCTGAGTCGCAGGTCATGGGTCTTGCAACAGGACAATGACCCAAACCACAGCTTAAACACCCTAGAATGGCTAATTGGTCTATTCAAAAGTGCTCTTCTCTGAGCCCTGACCTCAATCCTATTGAGCATCTTTGGGAGGAGCTGAAACATGCCCTCTGGAAAAGGCACCCTTCAAACCTGAGACAAATGGAGCAGTTTGGAAATGAGGAGTGGGCCAAAATAACTGCTGCGAGGTGTAGAGGTCTCACTGACAGTTACAGGAAGTGTTTCATTGCAGTGATTGCCTTAGAACAGGGGTGTTCACACTTTTTCAGCTTGCGAGCTACTTAGAAAATGACCAAGTCAACATGATCTACCCTACTACAAAACATGCATAACCACATGAGCCAATATAGCCATGAGTCAGTAGTCAACACAACATAATTAACTACGTAAGTGCAGAGTTTCCTGTCATTTCCGTCCACAAATAAAACGTTTGCTGCGTATCTTTTCACTCCTCCAGTCACGGGGGAATTAAATGTTCATGTTTTTAGAATTTTTTCGCGAGGTATTCTTCAAGCCTCTCCGTGTCTGCCCCTAGTTATCCTCAGCTCTATGTTTGTGAGGGCGCAATGGCGGCGGTGTAGACGACAGTGGCGTCCTGATCAATCACAAGCTTGCTTTGTCCGTCTCGACTGACCGATGTTTAGAAAAGAAAGCTCGACTCAGTCTGTCCTTGCGGAGCTCTCCAGCAGGCACGCAAGGATATTGTGTGTCTCCGCACTGATGCAGATGGAGAAGCATGAATCAGGCTTTACAGGATGGCTGATAGGCTGACAATTTTTCATGAGATCCACCCACGCTACCTTTGCGATCGACCGGTAGATCGCGATCGACGTAATGAGCACCCCTGCCTTAGAAGGTAGTGCAGCAAAACATTAAGTTAAGGGTACCATCATTTATGTCCAGGCCTGTTCCATGAGTTTATTATTTTAAATAATTCTGTTGAAATATGGTTGAAAAGCAATGTCTGACTTTCGTTGGGTAAATGTAATATTTTTTTTTGTTTATTATTACTTTTTTTAATTCTTTTTATTTCAAACAAATAAAACAACACAAATAGTAATTTCTAACTTAGATAACTTATCACAACCATAATTGTTCGAAAAGGAATAGGAAGAAGCATAGCTTACGTCACCTATCCCTAATTCAATTTACTCATACTTAAAAAATGTTAAATTTCAGAATACAACAACTTCTGAACACAATCACAATACAACTACTCAAAAGTATCAACTTCAATTACAACAATGTTAATATATGCTATCACTACAGTATATTTACAAATTAGTGATCCTCTTGTCTATATCTGGAAAAAAAATAATGCTTAATATAATTTCTTAAATTGCACTATATTTAAACTTTCTTTCATTATTTCCTCAAGACTATTCCATTAAATAACTCCACTAATTGAAATACAAATACTTTTCAATTTTGTTCGAGCATAATGCTGCTTCAAATTTTATTCCCTTCTCAACTTATATCCACCTTGTCTTTCTGCTAACAGATTTTGAATATTTTCAGGCGGTATTTACTTTGTACATAAATAATGCCGTCCTATATTCTCTCAAATCTTTGAACTTAAACGTTTGTAATTTTATAAACAAGCTATTTGTGTGTTCATTATATCCCACATGACTGACCAACCTTGTGGCTCGTTTTTGTAATGAACAACGTGAATATAGGGTGGTTTTATAGATGTTTCCCCACACTTCAACACAGTAAGTTAGGTATGGTACTGTCAATGTGCAATACAGTATTGTGTTGGTGGTGGTCAGAGGGGCCGACGGCGCCAAATGGCAGCCTCGCCTCTGTCAGACCGCCCCAGGGCAGTTGTGGCTACAAAGTAGCTTACCATCACTAGCAGTGTGTGAGTGTGAGAGTGCATGCAAGCGTCTTTGAGTGTCCTAAACAAGCGCTATATAAGTTAGATGATTATTATTACTATTATTATTATTATTATTATTATTATTATTATTATTAGTAGTAGTAGTAGTAGTAGTAGTAGTAGTAGTAGTAGTAGTAGTAGTAGTAGTAGTAGTATATACAATCCCTTTTGATTCACAAAATGTCTTGCTTTTCCCAACACCCCAGTACTCCGTGCTACCTTTCCTTTAACATATTTTATGTGAGGTTTCCAACATAATTTGTGATCAAGGATTACACCCAGAAATTTATTTTCATACACTCTTTCTATAATAATATTGTTTATAGTTATGTTTATTTTACGTTTTCCAAACAACATAACTTTAGTTTTGTTTAAGTTTATTGATAATCTATTCAAATCAAACCATAGTTTCAGTTTAGCCACTTCTTGTCACGCTGCCGGCACAGGAGGATTGGACCCAAAATGCAGAACACCACAACTCAAGGCAGGAGAGGTTGTATAATTGAAAAATCCTTTTATTAGGGGTGAGAACTAAAAAGCAAAAACTGCAGGACTCAAAGCCAAAGTTCTACAGTTCCAAAAAGTCAAAAACAAACGCTCACTCATGAGTGAGAATCTATAGTTACTAGAGGGGAGCAAATCAACGCTGACAAAAGACAATGGACCGACAAACAATGGAGACAAAGACAGGGTTATATACACAGGGCTGGGGAGATAGGAGATGAGGAGCAGGTGCGTGGGGAACTGGGCACAGGTGAAACCAATAACCGAAAGGAGGAGTAGAACGGAGCAGGGGAGGCGACCAGACATAACTGGGGAAGGGAACACACACACACAGACACACACACACACACACACACACACACACACACACACATACACACACACACTAAAGGAGACTAAGGAACTGAAATAATAGACCTATAGAAACTACAGTGGGGGGACTAAGGGGCTTGACACACGGGAGGTGACAAACGACCGCGATCAGCGATATTCGCCGTTGTCGCTTTTATTACCTGACACACGGGAGGCGACCCGCGGCAGCGGCCAGCGGCAAAGCCATCTACACGTTCTGTTCCATGGCGAAATTGAATCTTCCGTTGTTTTGTTTGGCTGTGTCAGGTTGGAGGGAATTAAGCTTATTTAAGCGGTTCAGAGTTAATAAAGTGGTAGATATGATGTTTCACAAGGTGCTGATAGACTTATGTGAAATCTTACTTCTGATTTTACTACATAAAACATAATAATAATCAACTTCTCCTTCATGTTTGCTTGGAGATGTACGGAGCATCCTGTCCACTCATTGGTCAGTGAATGAAACCTCCGTTGATTGGTCCTCGTCCGAGCGACAGCGATGCAAAGTTGAAAATATTTCAACTTTCTGGGATTGCGTTGCTGGGTCACCTGTGCATGACACGTGCGCAAAATTTCACACGCACGTCTTTTGCGTTTCGCTTAGTAGGAGGGAGACCCGCGATTATCGCTTTGTCACGCATGTCTCATTGAAAATGAATGGAGGAGAGGCGTGCCGCCTCCCGTGTGTCGAGCCCATAAGAGAACATGAATAAAACCTGGAGAGAGATAGACACAAAAAGGGCTGGGGGCTACAAGGACACAGAACGTGAGGGGACACCTGGAGGGGGCTAGGGACCAAAGGGACACAGAACACAACACTTCTGTTGTTACCAACTTACAAAGATCTTGCAAATTCTCTCCTGAAGCAAAAAAAAATGTATCATCTGCAAATAAAACACATTTTAATGCTCTGGAAACCTCACACAAATCATTTATATATAAAATAAATAGCTTTGGACCCAAAACTGACCCCTGTGGCACCCCACAATTGATACTAAGCAGTTCCTATCTATAATTATTTATTTGTACAAATTGATTTCTATTGGTTAAATAACTTCTAACCCAACTGAGAACAACTTACCATAGTTTTGAAGTTTATTAATTAATACTGCATGATCAACTGCATCAAAGGCTTTTTTTAAACTACAAATACTCCAACTGCATATTCCCTCTTATCTATAGAATTAGTGATTTCTTCAACAATTCCCATTAATGCCATTGATGTAGATCTATTTGTTCTGAACCCGAACATACTGACTATTTGATAACAAATTATGATTTTCAATGAATTTATCCAGTCTATTGACAAATAACTTTTCTAAAAATTTTGAAAATTGTGATAATAATGAAACTGATCTATAATTAGTGAACTGCTTATTGTCTCCCTATTTGTATAAATGAATAACCTTAGCTGTTTTCATTTTACATGGAAATAAACCAGCTGTGAAGGACAAATTACAATTATAAGTCGGTGGCTGCACCCCTATAGCCTTCTTGATCAAAGACATGTCTACATCATTCCAGTCTGATGTTTTGCTTTGACAGCCACCAACTATTTCAATAACTTTCCTTTCTGTTACTGGTGTCAAAAACATAGAAGCTGGGTTGATTTCTATTAAGTCTTCAGCTCCTCCCTCTCCCACCTCAAACTGAGGAGTACACATTTTTTCAACCAGTTTTGGTCTCACATTTACAAAGTAATTATTAAACTCCTGTGCCACAACATTCATGTCGGATTCAAGTTATCTGCATGACTATTGTGGTATTTTTTTTTTCATTGACCAAAGGGGACAAACATTTTAGTCCACGCCTGTAGCACATATCCTGAGGTGCTTCACAAAATCAATAAAAATAAAATGAGAAATAAATTATCAAAAAGATCACAATACAATTGGGAGAAGAAATTAAGGTTAAAAAATTTGAATAAATGAAAAACAAAAAGGTAATCAGAAGACAGCAGAAGAAGAACACAAACCATAATTAACAGAAACAGTAGCATGGAAAGAAGCTAGTGGGGAGAAAGAGGATGAACATAAGATCACACAAAAGCTACCCTGAAGAGATGAGTTTACCAATCAACCACTCACATCACCTTATGTCACTTGGAGTCTGTTGATTAGACCGATGGCTTTAACCCTCTCAGGCTCAAAATAAGTTTTGATAAAAGGACGAACAACTAAGCCCTTCAGGGGTACTTAGGAGTTAAAAAATGCTCATAAAATACGTATGTGGAGTAACCAGGTAGGTAGGTTTTAACGTTGCAGTTCTGCAACGCCTGTCTCCAGAGGGTTAATGATGAGGTCTATCCTGCAGAAGCTAAAGGGGCACACCTGGTTTATTCTAGTAGAGGTGACTCAATGGGACATTGCTTTTGATGCAAAAAAAAAAAACTACTTAAAATGCAAATAATCTATGTTTTTCAAATAACTGATTTTTGTTGATTCCTAGTTGTTCTATGTCCTCCTATCTATTACCGTCTGCTTATTCGGGGTCGGGTCATGGAGGCATTAGTCTAAGCAGAGAGGCAAAGCCTTCCCTCTCCCCATCCACTTGGGTCAGCCCCTCTGGGGGAATACCAAGGTGTTTTCTGGCCAGCTGTACGGCTTACATTTTAGGACATCCTCAGGTGTCAGGTATCGGGTCTCAGGTGTCAGACTTCAGACCATGGGGGAAAAGCCTCTGGTTTCAGGAAAAACTGCTTCAGGACAAATTTTGACAAACCATAAGGCTCGTGATGTCTGACAACTGGTGGGGGTCGCTTTATAGGCGCAGGTTGTTTGGACCGGGGGGCGTACAGGGTGATGGGCTCGACACACAGGAGGCGACATCGCCTCTCCTCCATTCATTTTCAAAGCGATAATCGCGGGTCTCCCTCCTACCAAGCGAAACGCAGAAAACGTGCGTGTGAAATTTTGCGCTCGTGCACGAGTCGTGCACAGGCGACCCAGCGACGCAATCCCAGAAAGTTGAAATATTTTCAACTTTTCATCGTTGTCGCTCAGACGAGGACCAATCAATGGAGGTTTCATTCACTGACCAATGAGCAGACAGGATGCTCCGTACATCTCCAAGCAAACATGGAGGAGAAGTTGATTATTATTATGCTTTATATAGTAAAATCAGAAGTAATATTTCTCACAACTCTAGCAGCACCTTGTGAAACATCATATCTACCACTTTTTTAACTCTGAACTGCTTAAATAACCTTAATTCCCTCCAACCTGACAGCCGAAGAACGGAAGTTTCGATTTTGCCATGGAACAGAACGCGTAAACGGCTTTGCCGCTGGCCACTGCCGTGGATAGCCTCCCGTGTGTCAGGTAATAAAAGCGACAGCGACAAATTTCGCTGATAGCGGTCGTTTGTCGCCTCCCGTATGTCAAGCCCATAAGGGGGCAGTGAGCTAGTGGTGCACAGAGTTGGGTCGGCTCGGCGTGGCTCCGGCGCTTTCAGACAACGTCCTAGGGCATCGGAGGAGCACGCCGGGCCTCTCCGTTTCCCGCACCTTGCAGGTCCCCATACCTCGGTCCCGCCGGCCGTCCACAGCCCAGTCACCATGCCCACCCCCTGTCTAGGGTGGGGGTCGCTTTATAGGCACAGGCTGTTTCAGAACCGGCGGGGTGCACAGGGTAAAGGGGCAGCGAGCTATGGGCGCACGGAGTTTGGTTGGCTCGGCGGGGCTCCGGAGCTTTTGGACAACGGTAGGGGTGTCGGGGAGGCTGGGATGCGGGACACACACCGCGGTTGTCCCGACTCCCCTGCTGTTGTCCGAAAGCGCCTCGACTAAGACGATGTCTGACAGCTGAGAACTGATTGACACCTGAGGATATCCTAAAATGTACACGTGCAGCTGGGAAACATAGTCCCTCTAGTATGTCCTGGGTTCTCTTTAGGTCTCCTCTTGGTGGACGTGCCTGGAAATCTCACCAGGGACTGAGTTTACTTTTCACCAGACTAAATACAATTAGTAATACACAGCATAATTAAGGTAACTGAAAAAATATTTTTTTAAGCAGCTACAGGTCCAATTTGGGTCAAACCCTGCGAAGTTAATGTTCAACATTTATAACTCCCGTAAAAGCTTTACCTGATTTTTGATCTACAATCAACCCTCTTTTATTTATTTATTTATTTATTTAATGTGTGTGTGTGTGTGTGTGTGTGTGTGTGTGTGTGTGTGTGTGTGTGTGTGTGTGTGTGTGTGTGTGTGTGTGTGTGTGTGTGTGTGTGTGTGTGTGTGTGTGTGTGTGTGTGTGTGTGTGTGTGTGTGTGTGTGTGTGTGTGTGTGTGTGTGTGTGTGTGTGTGTGTGTGTGTGTGTGTGTGTGTGTGTGTGTAAAAGTCTTAAAAGAATAGTTCTGGCTTTGATGCAGAGGTCATCTGAGGAGTGTAGGTCAGGATCTGGAGCACATGATATGCCAGAGATAGGTTTAGTGGAAAATACTTGTGATGATCTCATGGCCTCAGAGACTACACTGGTGTTTGTTCTTGTGTTGTTACATCTCAGCACAGTGTTACAAATCTTTATTACACAGGCTTGAACATGATATTTGGGTCAATGGGGGAATCAGAAAGGTAGTTTAAGTTTTATTTATCTGATAGATAATCAGATACATCTGATAGTGTCCTCTTTCTTCATTTAGTCAAGAAGTTCCTCAGGGTTCTGTGGTTGGACCACTACTTACTGGATTTAATCTGGACTTGATACTAATTCAGTTTATTATTTGTATGCTGCTTTGAGATGACGTTAGTTGTGAACTGGTGCTATATAAGTAAACTCCACTCAAGAGAAATGTTTGCACACCAACATTGAAGAAAATGCCACTTTATGGTCACCACTTTATTTTTGCGCCCATGTTGAATTTGACACAAAACTTTGGTTGTGTCCAGAGGAAGTTAAATCCAAAAAGGCTTCAGTAGCTTGTTGGAGTTTGACAATAGTCAGAGACAAACTCCCCAAAGATGTTAAGGTGGATTATCATAAGTGTCAGATGTGGAGAATGCTTGCTTATCGCCTTATCCTCCCCTTCCTGACATCATTCCTCTCACAACTCTTCATCAGGCTTCTCTTACTGTTAAATCACCCCCCCCCCCCCCCCCCCCCCCCCCCCCCC